>WAAF01012404.1:0-351342 GCA_013400475.1 Tricholaema leucomelas | reverse complement strand
GTTGCTTGGGGTTGTTGTGGCCAAAGTGCCAACTGCACAACAGTCTGTGTATGTTGATTGTAAATAAGTTTGGGGAATTTCACACTTAACCCAGATTCAGATCCCTCCTTAACACACCGAAATGTGGATATGGCTCAATTAATTAAATGATGTGCTCTCATGAGCCCCCACCTAGAGCACTGCATCTGGTTCTGGTGCCCCCAGCACAAGAAGGGCATGAAGCTGTTGGAGTAGGTTCAGATGAGGCCATGCCTATGGCAGGGGGTTGGAGCTGGATGATCCTTGAGGTCCCTTCCAACCTAGACTATTCTGTGATTCTATGAAAGTGAATAGAGGACTGGAGAACCTCTCCTATGGAGACATCTTCAAGAGTTGTGGCTGTTCAGCCTGGAGGAGAAAGGCTCTGGGGAAACCTTAGAGCGGCCTTCCATTACCTGAAGGGAGCCTACAAGAAAGTTGAGGTGGGACTTTTTAAAAGAGCTTGTAGTGACAGGATGAGGGGCAATCGTTTTGAGGTTGAAGAGGGGAGATTCAGACCATAGATTAGGAAGAAACTATTTTCAGTGAGGGTGGTGAAACACTGGAACAGGTTGCCCAGGGAGGCTGAGGATGTCCCCTCCCTGGAATAGTTCAAGGCCAGGTTGGATGTGACTTTGAGCAACCTGGTCTAGTGGGAGGTGTCCCTGCCTATGGCAGGAGAGAGTTGAAACCAGATGATCTTAAAGGTCCCCCCCAGCTGAAGCAATTTTATGAGTCTATGACGGATTTTCTTTTTTCATGCTGGAAAGTGATGGTACTTTAAATATTTTACTTTCTCCCTTGCTCAAGAACAGTGACAGTGGAGTTTGCTCTGTATTCATGCAAAACACCCCACACTGAAACAAAACCTTTTCTTAAGCTCTCAGTACTGGCAAGACTCCAAACTAATTAAGTTAAAGGC
This sequence comes from Tricholaema leucomelas, assembly GCA_013400475.1. Taxonomy (NCBI): domain Eukaryota; kingdom Metazoa; phylum Chordata; class Aves; order Piciformes; family Lybiidae; genus Tricholaema lacrymosa; species Tricholaema leucomelas. The sequence goes on along the minus strand of WAAF01012404.1, from coordinate 350,402 downwards.
ACAATCAATGCTGTCGAAGGCAAGTTCTGCTGGAAGCTATGCAATTGTTGCTGCTGGCCAGAAGAAGCACCCATACAAGACAAACTCCCATTAACTCTGAGTGTACCATGTGCAGCCAGTAGAAGAGAGGAGGACCAGGGAAGAGGACCCTGACTTGTGAGGAGCTGCTTTGGCAAGGTTATAGCATCGAAAGGGACCAGCTCAGGAAATGATGCATCTTTGTAGAGTTGCAAATGAACAGCAAATGGACCTGATCCCACTATAGAGAGATCACCAATCAAACGGGAACAGTCATCTGCTTGGTAGGAATTCAGGTCAGAGGTAGATGCACATTTCATTTCTTCAGCTTCTTAAACAAGGAGAAGTATTGTTTTGGCTAAATGATAGCATTAAATTCTAATTCTTAGCCCAGAAGTGCCTTCAGTTTTGTCTGTCAAGGCTCTTCATCCTTTTTATTCTTTCAACTTCAAACTGAAAATCATCTCTGGTCAAAGAATAACTAAGCACAGTGGAGACAACTTCTTCCAGGAAAGACCAGACACTGTCTCAGACTTCTCACCAAGCAATAAGGTCACCACAAAACAGTAATAATATTAAATGGACAAAAAAATGTTGAAATTGAACCTAGCTAAGCCACTACAAGTGCTTAAATAAGTCACCAGAATTATAGAATCATTTTGGTTGGAAAAGACCTTTAAGATCTTTGAGTCCAACCACTCTCTGACTACCAAGACTGGTGGTAAAACATGGCCCCCAGCACATTTCTGCATCAAATTACAAGCATTCAAGCTATGACAAAGCAGCAAAATGAGCCTCAACATGGAGAACACAGACTGAGTTACTACAAACATCCTCAAGATTGTCACAACCTTTGCACTCTGCCCTAGAATAACTGGATTTAGACAAATTAATAACATTACAGGAAGGTCTCTTCAGCCTAAATCTTCAGACACTGGAAGCTGGAGGGTCCTGGGATGTGGTCACCAAAGTAGGAGGGCTCTGAGGACACATAGGTCTGAACAATGCTGTCAGCAACACAACAGTCCACCGCAAGATCCATTTGAAGCACGACTTCTACCCAAAAGTATTAATTTAGCAAGGCAACAGCCTGCCTGAGCTGCAGTCATGGGGCATATCCCATTGCTAATCTCCACTTCTGTCTTTAAAACGGAGCCAGAAGCACCAGCCTAAGTCTAGTACCAGAGCGGTGACTGGCTACTGATGGTATCAGTTTTGGTGACCCAAGTCAAAACCTATCACTCATAGCAAAGGCAAGAGCAGGTCTTCAGCTGACCTTACAGAGGAATTTCTAAAATGGCTCCACAGATTGAGAGCAAAGGTCCTTGAGAAATAACGTGCAGCCTTCTCTTTTCCCCTCTCCAGCTAACGTTTATGCTGTGGCTCCAGGAGCTGTAGTGATTCAGAAACATCCTGGATTTCAGTAGCTCTGAGAACTGAAGGCAGTGAGAAGAAAGGCACCGACCTATAATTAAATTAGTCCTTCTAGAGAATGCTTCATGATGGAATTAATGGTTTTCCACCAGGCATGCAAGGTTTTGTACTTTTGGCCTTGAACTACCAAAAGACTGCTAATGGGAACACACCCAAAAAAATAAAAAGGGGGGGGAAAAAAAGGAGGAGATCTAAGAAATAGAACAAGGTGATGAATTACAGGTTATGGTTTTGCTTTGCTTTAGTATACGAGGAAGAATAATTTAAGGTCAAAAGGTATCTGTAGGATTGAAATAAAAGAAATGGATTGGGAAGAAGGAAAGAACAGATGATCTATTTCATCTAATGAGATATTCCCCACAGAAGGAGCTGTGAACCACATTTATGAATCATCTGTGTCTGCTGCTCTACTGTTTGTGGTTTGAGACTATAAAAGCAACTGCTAGGGTGATTGCACTGAGAAAGTGAGCAAAGCTGTAACCAGGAAAGAAAATAGCTTGTGACCAAGAAATGCCTCTTTGACAGAACGCCATACTCTTGAAGGGAACTCCTAGAGAGCCTGTCAGATTCAACCTCTCCTCCAAAGGTCCAAATCAAAGGGAGATTTCTCACCAGTCTCTGCAGCAATTTATATTGAGACTTTGTACCAGTAACACCAGATTCCAGGACTGACTCAGCCTAAACAGGGGAGGTGGTTGAATCCCCATCCCTGGGGGTGTTTCAAAGACACAGAAATGTGGTGCTAAGGGACGCAGTGTAGCACCAGACTTGCTGAGATGGAGAACAGTTGGATGCATATTCTGAGATTCCTGGTTCAAAAGGGAGAGGCAACTGCTCAAGAAAACAGCTGCAAAGATAATGAGGAGACTGGAACATCTCTCTTATGCAAAAAGGCTTATTAAGGTCTGGGCTTTGTAGCCTGCAGACAAGAAGACTGTTGTATAAATGTTTGTAAATACTTAAGGAAGGGGTGTCAGGACGATGAGTCAAGCCCTTTTGCAGTAGTGTCCAGGAACAGGAGGAAAGGTAACAGGCACAAAGTTGAATGTATGGAGTTCCATTGAAAACATGAGGAGGAACCTCTTTAAATTAAGGGTGATGGAGCACTGGAACAGGCTGCCCAGAGAGGTGGTGGAGTCACCTCTGGAGACTTTTAAAACTCACTTGGATGTGTTCCTATGCAATCTGATCTAGATGATTCTGTTTTAGCAGTGGGGTTAGACTTGTTGATCTCCAGAAGTCCCTTCCAATCCCTGTGATTCTCTGCTTCTGTGACTTGACGATCTTAAAGGTCTTTTCCAATGGAAATGATTCCCTCTCTGATTCTAAAGCAGCTAGCAATGCTGTAGTACATCAAGAAAACTAGATTTCTTTCTCAGCTTTGCAATGATTCATACTGGCACATAGCGACAAGCAGAGCTCAGCTGTAGGTAAAGGAATATGTGACCACCTTCTGTTTTAATATTGACGAGAGGAATTTTGGAGTCTGGTGACAGACTCCAGGCTGCTGCTTTGATCCTCCTCTCTCTTAACAAGTCTCACTATGGCAGAGACACCCAGGGTGGGGATTTCTAGTTTGGCTCTTGCTGACACAAATCAAGTGCAGGTTTCTCACACTGGGAAGTATATTAAGTTCACAGAGTTTTAACAAAAGGCTACCAGAGCGCAGAACCCCTGCTGTGAGTCACACTTCTTTCAGATGTCCTTTTAATGATATTAAATGAAATTTTGGGGCACTTTGATGCTGATCAGCAAACATCTCGATCTCAGGAAAGAGCTGCTGAAAGTACTCCCTGTAGCTATAGTTAATATATGATGGAATGTGCACACTGCCAGCTAATTTATTCTTTACCAATACACTTTACCAATGAGACCTGCCTGACAGACCGCGCAGAATCGAGGAACACACAGATCATTATAGGACTCTGAAAGTTGTTTGACACACATTGAGGAGCTCTTTGTCGTACAGCCAATTAAATGACCATACAAGAAACTTGAAAATCCTCATTAATTTGCCCCTTTCTATATAAGAGTTAGAGTCTTGCTTGTCACAGGCCCAACACGAACACAAGTAAACGCAGTGTAATTCAATTTATTCTCCCTCTCAGAGCTACAAGTTTCTTTCATTTAGTTTTTATGGTAGTTGGGACCAGCCATGCAAGCAAGAGAAAAGTGGGACAAACAGAATTAATTCATTTTAAATAGTACTGGCTAAGTGCCAGGTACACCTTTTATCTACTGAGAGCTACTAGGTTAGAAAAGAAAAAAAAGCAGGTCTCTTCTGCTCAGCTCTAAACTTAATGCCTTGAATCCTCTGCGGAGAGCCTTTCAGGTTTTGCTTAGTGTAGCATTTCTAACAGCCTATATTACAAGAACCAAGCATCCAGAACACTTCCAGAAGAACCAGAAGAACAACCCTGACTGTAACCACTCACAACTGAACCTGCCAGTAACTCAGTAGCAATGGTTCTAATGATACCATCACCCAGAAGCTCCTGTGATCTTCAGAGAGCAGGTGTCACCTCCATAATCTTCATTTGCTGTATAGACAAATCCAGAACTACAAAATAAGGGAAGGTGATTTACAAGACAGCCTTGATGGCCTGAAACTGTGCCAGGAGAGGTTTAAATTGGAGATGAGGTAATTTTTTTTTTTCTGCAAGAGTGGTCAGGCATAGGAACAGGCTACCCAGGAAGGTGGTGGAGTCACCATGCCTGCAGGTGTTCATGAAATATGTGGACATGGCTCCTGGGAACATGATTTAATGACCAGGGTGGTGCTACATTGCAGGTTGAACTCAATGATCTTGGAGGTCTTTTCAACCCAAACAGCTCTATGATTCTGTGTGCTACATACTGAAATGCATGGAAGAAAACAAACAACAAACCCAGTTTCTCGGCCCCTCAAACACAACCATTTTCTGTTTTGCACAACTTCTGTGCTTCTGTTTAATGAAGAACACTCTGGCAAATGAACAAATAACAATTCTGAAGAAATGACAGACAATACCTATCAGCTTCTGTCAGACATCAGTCACCAAACGAAGCTATGCTAATCAAATGCGTCACCCATTCTGACTCATTCTCCCACATGATGACTTTTCCATTCCTCTCCCAAAATAGAATGCAGGAAGGCTGCATTGCATAAAGGTGGGCAGGAGAGATGTAGATCTCTGCTCTCCAAAAAGCCACACATGAGGTCCAAGCTTTCCATAGCTAATGAAGCAACTTTCCTAGACCATTTCATCCATCTCGGATATCAAACGTTGAGCAGCTCAGCCTAAGGTGACTCTTTGTAACAGGAATTAAAGCTCACAAGGAAGTTGCTTAAATATCACCATGACTGAAAAAAACCTCCCAGCAAGTTTTGGATTATTATAGGCTGGATGTTAGGAGGAAGTGCTTCACAGAGAGAGTGATTTGCCATTGGAATGGGCTGCCCAGGGAGGTGGTGGAGTCACCGTCCCTGGAGGTGTTCAAGAGAAGACTGGATGAGGCACTTAGTGCCATGGTCTAGTTGACTGGATAGGGCTGGGTGCTAGGTTGGACTGGATGATCTTGGAGGTCTCTTCCAACCTGGTTGATTCTATTCTATTCTACTCCTATTCTATTCTATTCTATTCTATTCTATCATGAGAGTGGCAGAGCACAGGAACAGTTGCCTATGAGGTAACTGAGGCCTCATCCCTGGAGACATTCAAAATCAGGCTTGCCAAGTCTCTGAGCAACCTGCTCTAGTGGAGGATGTACCTGCTGACTGCAGAGGGGTTGGGTTAGATGACCTTTGCAAGTACCTTCCAACCCAAACCATTCTGTGATTCTGAAGAAGCAGAATTTGTAACCTCTATCTCCATGAAGAAAATCCCTGAGCTTTTAACTCAACAAATACTGCGGCACTGCGCAAATTAAGTCAATATTTATTTTAATTACAAAGTTTCCCTGAGAGATGAAATGATAATCTGATACAACATTTCAAGGCTCAAACCTGAATAACTCACCAAATTTCCAGATCTGTTTTACATATATATTTATATTCATTTATTTTTGGGCTCAAGAGGACTTTACACACCAATCCCTACTAGGGCTCTGTCATGACTACTTAAATTTGTCAGCCAAAAAAATAACAACCAGTAAGTGTGATTTTAGCTATTATTATCTTCTCCTCTTCCCTCATATCCAACCTCTTCTCAGTTATACTTCTGCTATTTGCAATTGCTGGAGATCTTCCACATAATTATAGTGAGGTTGGGGTTGGTCTCTTCTCCTGAGTATCAGGGGACAAGATGAAAGGAAATGGCCTGAAACTGTGCTAGAGCAGAGATTTGGAAAACTTTAATTTCTGCAGAAGTGGTCAGACATTGGAACAGGCTGTCCAGAAAGATGGCAGAGTCATTATCCCTGAAGCTGTTCAAGAAACCTGTGGGCATGGCACTTTGGGACATGGTTTAATGGCTGTGGTGGTGTTGGGTTGAAGGTTGGACTCAATGACCTTAGAGGTCTTCTCCAGGCAAACCAATTCTATGATTCTCTGATTTTATGAACTTTGTACTGTCCTGCCCTTTGTTGAAGGAGAATAGGACTGAGCACTCCCAGTCTTGAGCCCAGTTCTGTCACGGATGCTGTTCACAATAACATGAGCATCATGAGGAGATCACGTCAGCAAGGTTAAAAACACAGGTTCTCTGCCATTATTGTTCTATTTCCCAGTGATTTCCCATCTCCCATCAAGTCCAGCATTTCACCATTTAAAATTTGTTGAGAAATCTCTGGTAAATCATAGATAGCTCAGATATTTGACTGCTGGATAAAGGATAAGTGACCTCTTATATCTGCAGTCACAATGTTTCCCACATGATTATCTATATAATACCATGATGTGCTGGAAAGGTTCAATTAGGTCATCTAGTCCATTCACCCAGCCCTCCCTCACAGGACTGTCTTCTTCAATGTATTTAGGTGCTAGTTTGAGGCATATTGGAATATTTTAATGAGAGAAATTAGATTATAGGCTGTGAAAAGGAAACAATGGTGATGTCTACTTCACTCTTAGGCTTGCTGAGATGTATAAAAGCAAGAACACATAGATAAGACAGTGTGTGTCTCTCTCTGTTGGAGTCTATGTTTCTCCTTGGCCTTCTTCTGTGTTAACTAATCCTTCTGCTTCTAACCTCCCTTGCTGATCATCCAAGCTCATCTTGCACGTACGGCAAATTCTGGGATAAGGTAGAGGGGTGGAAAGAAGGTGGAAGGGTGGTTGGGAGCCCCTCCTGGGGACTCTGATTTTCTAGGAGGGCTGTTGTGTTTCTGTATTACTTTTAACTTGTGTATTTCTGTATGGATTGTAAATACCTGCTTGTACATTCTGCTAAGCTGTACATATAAAGCTTCACTCCTTAACTTCCAGCCAGCTGAGTCTAGTCTGGATGATTTGATAAGAGTAAGGGGGTGGGTAACTCCCAAGCCATCGCAATTTACCAGCTCTGTCCATATTTATATTCTTTAATATAATATTTAGCAGATATTTAGTATAATATTTATACTCTTCAGCCATTGATTTTTTCTCCACTGAAAAGCTGGATGCATGGTTAATGTTTAAACACACAGATAGTCTTTTCAAGTGAAAGGAAGAAGCTCTGGAAAACAAGGGCAAGCTGAAGTTTTTGCAGAGTATTCAGGCTTCACCGTGGAGTATATTGAACTGACTGGTTACTACTCTTCGAAAGAAGACATAAAGACTAGGACCATACATCATCTCTGTAGAGTACTCTTGAGCAGCTGGTGGAAAGGACGAATTGTGACCAGCAAGATAAGGGAGGTAATTCTGCCCCTCTGCTCTCATGATACACCACCTGCAGTATTGTGTCCAGTTCTGGTGTCCTCAGCATAAGAAAGACAGGGAACTGTTGGGGCAGGTCCAGAGGAGGCCACAAAGATTATCAGAGGGCTGATCCCTTGTGGGGACAGCTTGAGAAAATTGAGGCTGTTCAGCCTGGAGAAGAGAAGGCTTCAGGAAGACCTTAGAGCAGCCTTCCAGTACCTGAAGGGACCTACAGGAGAGCTGGGGAGGGACTTTTTTACAACAGCTTTTTGTGATAGGACAAGAGGCAATGGCTTTGAGCTGCAAGAGGGGAGATTTAGACTGCAGATTATGAAGGAATTCTTTACAGCAAGTCTGATAAGACACTGGAACATGGTTGTGGATGCCCTGTCCCTGGAAGTATTCAAGGACAGCTTAAACTGGGTCTTGAGTAATCTGGTCTAGTGGAATGTGTTCCTGCCTGTGGCAGGTTTGAAACTAGATGATCTTAGAGATCTCTTCCAAACCATTCTATGGTTCTATGATTTTAGTCTGGTAGCACTCACATTTCCCAAGAGAACTGTGCTGCATGGTCAAAGCAGACTCACCAGTTTCCAGTAGTACCAGTAGACAAGGTAATTAGCTTGGGATTGATTCTCTCTCGTGACCATATCCAAAGGGAAGACAGACAGCCTAGCAGCACAGAGGGCTACTGCTTTATTTTTAATGTCCTAGGCATGCAAACCATCTAACCCAACAGGCTAAGTGAAATATGTGCTCACTGACAGTCAATCCCAACTGTAGGAAGTTAAATTTTGCAGGATAATTCAGGTGTATCAAGAAAAAAACCCAGAACTGTTGGCTTCATTTTCACACCTCTGCTCATTACACATGCACACTTAAATAAAGATTAACCATCTGTAAGTACAACAGGAATTCTCACAAGCACAAGACAGAAACTAGAAAGTAAAACATTCACAGTTCTTAAAGCAGCATTAACTCACCCATAGTTTGCAAACAAATTCATATAAAAGTCACTGGAACAAATTCTCCAAGGCAAGGTGACAGGATAAAGAACAAAACCTCACCCCCCACTCTTGAGAAGCCTACAGGAAGGTGTTCCCAAAATGATGAAGCTTGATGTTTGTGCATGTAAAACATGATGTGAACCTCCAAAGGTTGGACCACAGCTGGTGAACTTTACGGGAACTGAGCCTTGAAAAGTTGGACCACAGCTGGGTGAACTTTATGGGACTCTTCTCCTTCCTACATTGCTCTGTGAGGACACTTTATTGCATTGTAATCCTACCTCCTCCCCCACTCCAAGTTTGCAATTTCAGATTGTTTCTAAATTTCTAAAGTGTGAGAGAGGAAGAAAGAAAACTCAGGGAATGCAGGCAGCAACTGTATGAGTGACAGGGCATAAGCACAATCCAGCTGGAAACACCTCTGTGAGCAGGAGTTTCGCATTCTTGCCTGCTTCCATCCTCTCCTGCTTACTCTGAGTCTCACCAGATCTCTCCTGTGGCTTTTCTCACTTTCTGGCTCAGAGGTTTCACCTTAATGTTTTGATATTTTTCGGTCAAGCCTGAAAGTAACTGGGCAAGTGGAGGGGAGAAGTAGAATGAAATTCTTATCCTGTAACCTTAACCTTTGAACTTGCTACCACAAGGATGGTAATAACCAGGTGATTCACAGAGACATGATTCACTTCACAGTCATTCAGTCAACCAAGTGGACACGTGTATTAAAAACACAAGAAATACCTGGACATAGGCCCTGCAAGAGCGCTCCCTTTTCTGAAGCTGAGTCCATAAAGACAGCAGATTAAAGATGGAATAGAAAAAACAAGTTAGTGACAGAACAAGGGAAAAAAAAAAAACCCAACCTGAAGAAAACTCCTATGAAAAAAAAACAGACAATCCCCAATTTCTTTGATAAACAGCACCTGCAAACCAAAGGAAGCACATGAGTTAGGCAGCAGTGGAAGGCTGGAAGGACTGGGTCTGGAAATGTGGGTTAGTTCTTTTTCAGTGAGGCAGAACACACACTGGCAACTTTGTAAGAGCAGCTGTTAGATGGTAGGAGACACAGAAGTCAAGTAGAGATGCTCAAGAGACATTGTTCTCCTTAAAGCTTGGAAATCACATAGGATGTTTTCCACATCGAACAAGGCTGGAAAGGATGGGGCTACAAAAGAATAGTGTGGGCTCTGCAGTCAGACATTACTGATGGCACAGGGAGGTTTAACCAAGCTTTGGACAAGACAGGACCATTTCCTGGGAACAAGATGTCTGCAGGATGGACAGACCCATACTGACATGACTGCTCTGGTCACTGGCTCAAGGTAGAACCTACAGCTCTTCAGCTTTGCTGCTGTGAGCTCACTTAAAGCCAGAGCAGCACCTGTAGAGCGTGCACTGTGTGAGAATTCATCTTGAATCCTCGGTTCAGTTTTGGGCCCCTCCCTCCAAGAAATATGCTGAGGTGCTGGAGCATTTCCAGACAAAGCCAATGATGCTGGTAAAGGGTCTGAAGAACAGGTCTGTGAGGAACAGCTGAGGGAATCAGCCTTGTTTAGTCTGGAGAAGAACAGGCTGAGAGGAGACCTCATTGCTCTGTACAACTCCCTGAAATGCGGTTGCAGTGAGGTGGGGGTCAGTCTCTCTCCCTAATATCAGGTGACAGGAGAGTAAATGGCCTGAAGCTGGATATTAGGGAAAGTTTTTTTACTGAAAGAGTGCTCAAGCCAATACTGCCCAGGGAGTGTGGTAGAGTCACCATCCCTAGAGGTGTTCAAGAATGTGTGGGCATAGCACTCTGGGACATGGTTTAATGGCCACAGTGGTGTTGGGTTGAAGGCTGGCCTTGGTGATCTTAGAGAGTCTTTTCCAACCAAAACAATTTTATGATTCTATGATAACACTTTGCACTGAAGAAGAGAATGCTTCCCAGTGGGCCTCATATCATAGAGGGTCACTGAAGAGAATGTGCCAATGAAAGGGGAGTCCAGTGTCATATTTCTAGCTGAGGCCTTTTGGATTAAACAGATTCTTCAAGAATGTGTTTTCCAGTCCTGCTATCAAGCTGTGCTTTGTAACTCCTGGGCCTAAATGTTTTGTATCCTGAACAGCTTTTCCACAAAGAACCCCACCTTTTCCACAGGAGTCACATCTAGGGTTGTACTTCAACATACACTTGCACCTCTCTTGTCTGCTGTTTTCACCTTAGTGTGTCCCATATTTCACCTGGGCACTTATTGATCACTCCAGGACTTTGCAGACAACCTGTAGCCTGTAAGCCTAGATACTGGTGGGCTCTGCATCAGTGCTACTGAGCCTCGCAAAAGCAGGCTGCTGGCAGCCACTGGTTCAGCTGGGTTTGGGGGGAGATTTTTGGTGATGTGCCGTGGTAGGCAATTGCATATCAGTGAGGGATTCAGGGCAAGTTGTGCTCTCAGTTCACAGCAGAGCAATCCCATTAGTGCAGCTCAGACTCAAATTTGTCCCCAAGAGTTTTGAAGGTTTTTGAGATAAACAAAACACAGCCAGGTATCTAGCAAAAGCCTCATTTCAATTTCTAATTCATCAATTTGTAACAGCAGAAATCTTCCTCTGGGTAAACTTGGCCAGGATGAAGATTTTACAGAAACAAATGGAGATCAAAGAAAGCCTTGCAGAAAATTACAGAGCTATCCACTTGGGGGTCTTGCCAGTCTGCAGTAGAACAATTATTACCTTAATTTAGCCTGATCCAGTGGAAAGCATAAAGCTTTTAGTGACAGGAAAAGTGGGTCCTGAAAGATGATAGCTTTCAAAAATTCTGATTGTGCCAGTTTATTTCAATTCATTGTACATCAGCTTGTTAAGGAAAAAGGGAACAACAACCTCAGTACCTAACAGCATAGGTGATTACTTTCAGATCCCCAGCACATTTCCTTTAATGATTAAAAGAATATTTAATGGCTAGTGTTTACTTTATTTCTGCTTTCTGACTAAACAAAACTACTTGCAAATGACTTTTTCTCCCCCCTTTTTTTTTTTTCTCCTTCTTTTGGAAATACTCTTGATCAGTGAAGGGGAAAATGGAGCAGTAAACTCTGTTGCCTTTTGTTTGCCCAATACCGCTTCCAAGCTGAATTCATGCATTCGTAAATGAACACAGTGCAGTTGCTCCTCTAAAGAATTAAGTAGGGAATGAAAGCAAGTAAATTACCCAGCCTGTCATCTGGATCACTGACTCGCAGCACTGCTTTGCAGGACTCCACAAGGTCCAGCATCTAAATGAGGAGTGCAATTGATTTGTATGAGCTGCTTGTGCAAAGCCGATGGCAGTGAGGGGGAAACCGTCAAGGGGTGGGGGATGCCTGGGACTGACAGCCAAGCCGAAGGAGCTCTGCCTGACGCATTCCTCCCCTCCCTTCAGTAACTCATACCTGTCCCCGTGCTACAACCCCATTTCACATCACTGAAATATCAGAAGGTGGGATACAAACAGATGAAAAATACGTGCTTGCAAAGCAGAGGTGACAAAATGTTGCGTGTGGGCATATTCAGAAGAGCAAGCGGACTGCGACCATGAAACCTGTTAGTAGGTGACATTAATTGTTGGCTTTACCTGCTATTGTCAGAAATGCCCATCATCTCAAACAAAGAACCATGGCATGATTGTAAGGAATAATGTCACACTGATGCAACAGTTAATACAATTATCACCTACATTGCTACCAAATAGTTGGAAGAAGCAGCAGCAATTAAAAGCATCAGGATAACCCAGTTCACAGCACATGCAAAGCACACGAGGTGCAGGACTTCAATTCCCATGTAGCTGTCATCTTAAACAATCCAGAAGACCCTTGCATTTCAAACAGCAGAAGTCTACAATATTAACTTACAAGCAAAACAGACGATGTTGCCTCTCTGCAAAGTATTGCTCTTCATGAGGCCCAGGAGAAATTTCAGGTTTAGGGTGGGCTTGTTTATTCCCTGTATAACCTTGGGACCTAGTCCTGATCTGGTTTACATGGATACCAGAGCTGTCAGAGCTAGCTACACAGCTGAGAACAAAACTCTGTGTCTCATTTTAAATGAGTGACCAATAAAACTATGTGCTCACAGCCACGGGGCTCTGCTGCTCTTTCTTCTGAGAACCAGGCCTGCACAATTCACTCTTGGAATCCTTTAGAAGTCCTATCTCATGTGTTTACATGAGATACAGCGATGAAGAGGGCCTTGGTCCAAGGAAACCCTCAATTTGAAGATCTTCTTACAGGCTCTATTAGACATTTTTTGCCATGGCTGACAACCTCTAGCACCTTTAATACATAGAAATTCCACTTAATTCTGGAAGTGACCAAAGCACTTGGTCTTCCCAAAGAGGGGACACAGAAACCATGCTGCCATCATGCAGTAAAGTGCTTCTGGACTAAGTCATAGGTCATCACCAAAAAAGGCCCCCTGATACTAAACCATTCTGAAGTGTAAATACGATTTCTTCTGTGTCTTTGGTTAATCCCACTCCAATGTGAATAAATGCTTCTGTTTGCTTCTCATTATCTACATTTACAAATAAAGTTGTTCACTTGATGTGAAGGTCACATTTTCTTCACATTCTTATCTTGTAATGTTACAAGATTAAAAAAAAAAGCCACCCCCCAAAAAAATGAAAAACAAAACCCAAGCAGCCTCTCTTTGTCTCTTGTGGCTTTAAATATTCCAATTGTCTGGATCATATTACATGGCATTTCACAGACAGGGAATGGTGGTTTCATTCACACTGCTTCAAGTCCAAAATAATTGCCCCGGCAGCAGCTGAGCTGTTCTCATGCTAAGCTGTGAGAGCTGAGACCACAATGAAGTACCTGAAATTCATCTATCTGCACAACTGAGGGTGTTCATTCCCCACCACCACTGGCACCCCCAGCATCCATAGCATTTACAACTTGTTTGGCTTCTCAGCAGTATAAAACACACTGCAAATGGGAAACTGTCAGGTACTCTGGTGTGTTAGGAAAGAACTTTTGCCCTAAAGGGGCAATCCTTCAGCTAGACATCCAGAAGAGCTATCCAGGGACAGCTCAACCCTCCCTCGGTCTCCCATCCCTTCCCCAGCCCCTCTGCGTTTACCTTATTTAAGCTGCGTGCAGCACTGTCCTTCCCTCCTGGAGTCAAGTTTCGGAGCTGCACATCAAGCAAGTTGACCAGCTGGACCATGGCAGACACAGAGTATGCAATGTCACCAGCGTACAAGTGGTTTTTTGTGTGCTCCGCAAGCTCCCGAGCAATGTTGGCAGCCATCTCCCCTGACTTCATCTGCAGGTGAGAAAACAGAGAAGGACGTTGTCCTGGGCTCTTAGTACCATGTTCCTCCAGTCCTTTCCAGATCAACAGTGTTAAGTAAGTCAAGTCTTGACAAGAAGGAGGAGAAGAAAAGAAGAGAGGAATCACAGAGTCATGGAATGTTAGCGGTTGGAAGTGACCTTGTGAGACCATCTAGTCCACCCCCTCTGCCAAAGCCTAGAACAAACCACACAAGACTGTACCCAGGTGGGCTTTGAAAATCTCCAGAGAAGGAAGTTTTACAATCTCTCTCGGCAGCCTGCTCCAGTGCTCTACCACGCTCACAGTAAAGACATTTCCTCTCATGTTGAGGTGGAACCTGCTGTCCCATCATCCCTCAACCTATCACTAGGTACTACCAAAAAGAGACCATCATTTTCATCTTGACACCCACCCTTCAGATATTTATAAGCATTCATAAGATCTCCTCTCAACCTTTTCTTTTCCAGGCTAAACAGCCCCATGTCTCTCAATCTTTCTTCACAGGAGAGATGTTCAAGCCCCCCAGTCATCCTTGCAGCATTCTGTTTGACTCTCTCCAGTGGATTCTTGACTCTCTGGAGCTGTGCAGCCCAAAACTGGACACAATGTTCCAGGTGTGGTCTCACCAGGGCAGAGTACAGGGACAGGAGGGCCTCCCTTGACCTGCTGGACACTCTCTTCTTGATGCACCCCAGGATACCACTGGGCTTCTTGGCCACAAGGGCACATTGCTGTGCCATGGATAACTTGCTGTACTGGTGACCGATGTTGTTCCTCCCCAGAGAGGTTCTTTGTATGAAATTTCCAGTTTTCTTATCTTCAGGGCAATCCTCAGTATCAAGCCAAACTGGGAGATGATGGGACTGAGAGCCACCCTGAAGAGAAGGGTGCTGGTTGATGAGAAGCTCAATATGAGCCATATTTGTGCATTCACGTCCTGGGATGCATCCTCAGCAGTGTGGGGTGCAGGGGGAGAGAGAGGATTCTGCCCCTCTAGTCTATGCTGCTGAGACCCCACCTGGAGTGCTTGTTTGGACTCTGAGCAATCTGATCTAGGTGAAGATGTCCCTACTGAATGCAAGGGATTTGGACTAGATGAACTTCAAAGGTCCCTTCCAGCTAAAACCATTCTATGATTTTATGATTCTCCAGCAGTCAGAAATAAGATATTTCACTTGTTCCCTCAGTTTCTGTTGCTTCATATAAAAGTGAGATTCTAGAGAAAGGCTGCAGGCTGAGCTTTTACCTCTTTGTAAATCAATTCTCTGAGTTATAAATGAATAAGTTACTTCCATCAATTTGACAGCAACAGCCCATCTGATTTAATGAAATCTAACTGAAGATGTTCATGTGCTCATCTACAGAGAATTAAAGCATATGATGATCTAGATAGGCCAAACAAAGGAGATCATGTGTTGTTCTTCCCATTAGAGCACTGATAACATATATTCAAAAATTAAATTACTTCTCCTTTGTTACACATAAGGCTAATGCCATAGAAACCAGATCCTGTTCTTACAGCTGCCTGATCTCCTAAGCAGCTGAAGAAAGCCACCCATTGACAGGAAACCTGAATTTTGACCTCTTCTATTGGCATCCAGGACTTTAAAGAACGACAATGTGTTCTTGCAGCCCTGAAGGCAACCATGTCCTGGGCTGCATCAAAAGCAGTGTTACCAGCAGTGTGACTTCGCTCTCATGAGACCACGTCTGAAGTACAGCATCTAGTTCTGCTGCCCACAGCACAAGAAGGACATGGAACTGTTGAATCGGGTCCAGAGAATAATGATAAGAGGGCTGGAGCACCTCCACTGTGGAGACTGGCTGAGAGAGTTGGGGCTGTTCAGCCTGGAGAAGAGAAGGCTGCAAGGAGACCTTCTAGTGGCCTTCCAGTAGCTGAAGAGGGCCTACAAGAAAGCTGGTGATGGATATTTTACAAGGGCTTGTAGGATGAGGGGCAATGTCATTGAGCTGGAAAAGGGCAGATTTAGACTGTAGGTTAGGAAGGAATTCTTTCCAATGAGGGTGACAATACACTGGAAGAGGTTTTGCCCAGGAAGGTTGTGGATGCCCCCTCCATGGAGGTGTTCAAGGCCAGGCTGGATGAGGCCTTGAGCAACCTGATCTAGTGGAAGGTGTCTCTGCCCATGGCAGGGCACTTAGAACTGGATGATGCTTAAGACCCCTTCCAACCTAAACTGTTCTTTGGTTCTATAACTGCATCAAACTCTTTTACATAAAGAAGTCAGTTTTCACCTCTTCCTGCAGGTCATGGCCAGAGCTCATTACATAGCAGCAGACACAGTGTTTCTGTTGTAAGTCTCGCAGAGAACTGCCAGAATACAAGAGCCTTTTTTGCAGCTACATTAGGAAATAAACCCCCTGCTATTCAATCTTTGGTGCCTGCATTTTCTCTTGGACCAGGCACCTACACACACTGGCAGACTGAAAGCAAATTGCTCAGCTGCTACAAAAGCAAACATGAGAGCTTTCTCAGTCTGTAGTAAGTCTCCTGTTGCATTCAACCAACTGTAGGCTGCTATTATTTCTATCTGTCTGCAAAAGTGGGGTGGGCTGGTCACTAATAAACCCTTTGCCTTATATCCTGGGGTGCACTGAGAAGAGTGTGGCCAGCAGGTCAAGAGACTTTCTCCTGTTCCTCTACTTTGCCCTGGTGACACCACACCTGGAGTATTGTGTCCAGTTCGAGGCTTAATTCCCCTCTAAAAAGGAAGACCTGAGGAACTGCAGGCCAGCCAGTCTCACCTCTGTGCCCAGCAAGATCATGGAGCAGATCCTCCTGGAAACTCTCTGAAGGTACGTGAAAAATGAGGAGGTGATTGGTGGCTGCCAACATGGCTTCACCAAGCGCAAATTGTGGCTGACACTGTACCCCACAACATCCTGCTTTCCAAATTGGAAAGCCATGGATTTGATGGGTGGACCATGAATTAGCTTGGTCACACTGGAAGAGTGATGGTCCATGACTTGATATTTAAGTGATGAGTGGTGCTCCTCAAGGCTCAGTATTGTGACAGGTGCTGCTTAACATCTCTGTTGGTGACACAGGCAGTGGGATCAAGCCACTTGCTCCATCCAGTACCCCTTGGTGCTCTGAAAACAGACTGTCAAAAGCAACCTGGATGGAGAATTTCATGGTGGTGTCACTGGAACTGCAATATCACCCTTGGACCTGGATATGACAGCATGGGGATGTCATCCACAAAACCCCACTCCCCCTGCCAGACAGATCAAAGCAGATCTAGAAGACCTGAGGAAGCTATGTTGACCCCTGAGGCTTATCAGCTCTTTGTGACTGTATCATCTAGGCTGTTCAGGAGGACACCTTCCTTGGCAGTGCCCAAGAAAAGTGTGGACATGACATTTCAGCAGGTGGTTTAATGGCCTTGGTAGTGTTGTGCTGATGGTTGGACTTGATGATCTTAAGAGGTCTTTTCCATCTGAAACAATTCTATGATTCTATGAATATGGACACGAGTGGCATGTGCTTTTGATTTAGGGTTTGGACTTCTCACGCATTCATAAAGGATGTAACATTCTCTATTCTGCTACCAAAAGGCCTCCTTTCTTTCCCAGGCTCAAAGCTGAAGGTAATGATACTTCACCTTCAAGGAAGCATCCACAAGTGAAAGCTGTGGCAAAGAAAGGGTATTTTAAGGCGGGTCACATACTGCACCAGGGAAAGGACTGATGAAAGCAAGTGGTAAAACCACCAGGCTGAGACTGAATGGATGATCTCATGGTCAGGACAATGCAATGTATCCAGCTCTGACCTTTTTGCTTTCTTTTACTGCTTGACTCCAGAAATAACCCGGGTCGCTGTACATAATTCAATCGCAGCGGCGACTCTATTCTCCTGCTATGGTGGGAAGGCATGGGAAGCCACCGACAATAAAGTTAAAGTAAATGTCAAGAGGCCAACGAATTGCTGAAGTGGACATTTGTTCTGATCTTCGAGCAAGCACAATAACTCTAATGGAAGCTAATAGAGGGCTGTAAAACCTAGTACCACGATGCAGGCAGGCGAACACCCAACGTAGGGTCTGAGTGCTGCAGAAGAAGGAACAGTAATAATCCTTACCTCACTACACAGACATGAAAGCAAGCATTTCCCTGCCATCCTCCCTAACTTGGCTGAAATCACTCCAGGGGACACATCAACTTTTTTCCTGAGCAGCTTGGACCCAGTAGGTGAGAGAGGAGGGGATCTGGAGAAGACCAAACAGATGAGGAAGCAGGCACTCTGAGCAGAAATGAAGCCTGGCTGCCAGAGAAGTATTTTTACCCATTTTGTAAGCTGTGCCACAAGCGTGGATGCTGTGGGATGGGTGGCCAAGGGGGACCCCAGAGCAAGTGAGACAGGAGAGCTGAGCTGCAGGGTACAACCACTACTTGCCATCACAGCGTAACTGGCTTACTGCTTCCTCTACCTGCCCTCACCACAGCAACAAGAGAAGCTGACCTGGCTTAGCAGAAGAAGGCTCCTTTTTATGCCTTAGAGAGGTGCTAGAGCAGATCTGCAAGCCTGGGGCAGTGAAGTGTCCTGCCCATCGTAGGGACCTGATTTATGGATAACTCAGTTCCCATCTGAATTGATGATTTCCAAGCCTCTTGCTTGGGCAGGGAAATCAAGTAGCTACGGGCTGCTTCATAAGTCATTCAAAACTGTGTTACTCGAAGGATCCTACTGAATGTGAACCCTTACACAAGCCCCTGTGCAACCCTGGCAGGGCTTTCCCTTCATAAGTCACTTTTTGAAAGACTAGATGTATGATAGCAGCTTTCCATAGAGGATGCACTACATATACAAAGATCCCACTCAGGCATTAAATATCTAAATTCAGAGTGATTTGGCAGATCCCTCCAGTGAGGTTGGGGTTGGTCTCTTCTCCCTGCTAACAAATGATAGGACAAGCAGAAATGGCCTCAGGTTGCATGAGAGGAGATTTAGTTTGGCTGTCAGAAGAAACCTTTGACTGTAAGGGTTCTCAAAGACTGGAGCAGGCTCCCAAGGGAGGTGGTTGTATCCTCATCCCTGGCAGTGTTTCAAAGAGGCAGAGACATGGTGCTGAGGGCCATGGTTTAGCACCAGCATTGGTAGATTTAGAGAATGGTTGGACTTGGTGATCTCAAAGCTCTTTTCCAACCAACACCTTCTACAGTTCTATGATACTGTGATTCTATGATTCCATGATTCTAGTCATTCCACTGGCTGATGGATGGTTCCCAAAGCTGAACACAGCTAAATTCCTCCAGAAAAAAAAAAAAATAAGAACAATAACAACAACAATAACTGCAAGTCCCATTCCCAGTTGCAACCTGCTGGGCACTTCTGAAAAGCTGTCTCTTTTATTCTATCCTGCTTTGAAAGCAGGTAACAAATTAAATGGGGCTCATTTGTTTCACAAATGATAGCTGGGGTTTCAAATCAAATAAGCCTAACCTTGACTGAGATTTCATCAGCACAGGCTATTATTTCCCTCTGCTAATGGCTAAAGTCCTCACCATCTTCAGCAAGCAGCAAGAGGTCTCTCAGCTGCCTGGGTGAATTATGGCTGGAGTAAGTAATATTAACCCCTCCAGGATAAGTACATGGGTCATAAACCACGAGCTGCACAGCTGCTAATGCCAGCAAAAGGCAGGCTGCATTCATCAGCTAGCTGAGCGTATGGCAGCAGAGCTGCCCACCCTTCCCTGTGGGACAGAAGCAGCATAGGCTTTGTAACGGCTGTGCCATGTCACAACAGCCCCATGGTAGTCGATGCCTACCCTTGTCTTTGGGGAGGGATGGGCAGAAGTACAGATGAAAATGGGTGATCTCATCAACGTTCATCGATACCTAAAGGTTGGGTGTCAGGAGGGTGGGACCAGGCTTTTTGCAGTGACAGGACAAGAGGTAATAGGCAGGAGTTTGAATATAAGCTCCGTCTAAATATGAGGAGGAACTTCTTTAATTTCAGGGTGACAGAGCACTGGAACAAGCTGCCCAGAGAGGTGGTGGAGTCTCCACCTCTGGAGGCATTCCTGGGCATTTTCCTGTGCATTTTACTCTGGGTGACTCTGTTCCAGCAAGGATGTCTGACTCAATGATTTCCAGAAGTCCCTTCCAACCCCTAACATTCTGTGACTCTGATTCTGTGAAAAGAGTCTTCTCTGCAGGGTCACCCCATCCCATTGACTAGCAGGCCCTGGCTCTCCAGGAGCACAATGTTGGTACCACACAGCAGCAAAGGCAGGCAGCAAGGCTGGAACTGGCTCGCTCTGGCCAAAGGAGCAAATCAATCCCCACAAATTGCTGTAATAAAGGATTCAGCCCACAGACTCTGTGGCGTAAACACACATCTGGTCTCTGTTTGCAGTGAAATCAGCTGAAAGCACCACTGTGCATTAATAAGCAAAGTGTTTAACATACGGCTACCAAATAAGCTCTGCTTGTCTTGAGCTTCTATTGTCACATCTTAATGCACTTTTAACACTAATAAATGATGAAGTGCCACAGAACATCCATCAAGGGGCTTATGATTCAAAAGCTAGGCATTATTGCAGCATTGTTTTCTATCCCACCAGCTCTTTCACAATTTGGGCAGAAGTTAAAAACAGTGAGGCAGACACACAGTGCAAACATTTTGCATGCAGCCTGCCTTTCTTTGGTAAGGATTTCTCAGCTAGAGGGTTTCTCCTGTGCATATGTGGCATGAGAAAATCCTCGTGGATGTGTGAAAGGGAAATCTTCTTTTTGCAATCAGTTTGTATTTTCCATATGTCCACCCACCTCCTCTTCCTTCTTTCTCCTTTTCTCACCACAAGAGCCATCATCCACTCTAGTTTAATTCCACTCTCTGGTCCCTCTCTTTTGCCTTTGCCTCACCTTTTTCTGCCTTAATTTCAAACAGATTTTTTTTTTTATAGTCTTGCTTTCTCCTTGCAAATCCTGGCTACTACACATGGCTCATCCTTTATGTGTGGTTATTGGTCACTTTGTGTTTCCCTGTGGTGAAAACAGCTAGGAAGGTCAGTGGGCAGACTTAATGTAACCAAAAGACAGAAAGTGTTTTACCTTCTGAGTAATATGGTTGATCCAGGGAGAAGAGCAGTTGCTAAGATCAGGTCCTTGAGGTTCCCAGATCCCATCTGGTGCAAGACACCGAAAAGTTGCAACACCTGGAAGAGGAAAGGGGCTATGTTCAGTGGCGTTGGTCATATTTTGTCCTGAGGAGACCTTGTCACAGATTTCATTTCACAATGCTGGGCACCTCATGAAAATTCTGGGAGCTTCTCAGTGCACAGGACCCTGGTGGGGCACTTCTGAGTCATGTCAGTGCACTTAGTCCCCCATCATCTTAGTGTTTAGACACTCTAGGACATAGAAGACCTATGAGGAAGAGCAGGGACATTATCTCCACTCCACCCAAAGGTGACTACAAACAGAAGGCTTTACCTTAGACCAGGCAGGAAAGCTGCCAGGGACTAAAAAATGTAAGCTAGACCTCACATGCTAAGACAGTACCTCAAGTAGTGCTTGGCTCTGGGATCAGACCCTGTGCCTTGAACACATTGCCCAGGAAGGCTGTGGATGCCCCCTCCCTGGAGGTGTTCAAGGCAGAGTTGGATGAAGCCATGAACAACCTGGTGTAGTGGAAGGTGTCCCTGCCTACAGTGGGGGGATTGAAATTAGATGATGCTTTCCAACCCAAACCATTCTGTGATTCTGTGACTTCCTTGATAATTAAGAAGGGTTTACTGCTCTGAATCATCATTAAAGGTGAAACACAACAATTTCAGTGCTATGAATGACAAAGTGTAACACTGGGCTTTACTCTTCACCCCCAACCCTTCAGAGGGACTTTAGACGAGAGTTTCATCTGGCAAGGGCTACCCCAAATCCTGATGCAAAAGACAGCAAAGCACCTCAACAGCCCTTCCAGACAAAAAGAAATGCATTCAAAATAGTGTAAAGATCTTTAGAAAGCAAGCAAGCCACAGATTAAAGACTCTGCATTCTAAAAAGTGCTCTGCCCTGCAGAGCAGAACTTTCCAGCAACAGAGGAGTGAATTACAGGACAGTGCTGACAGCAGTGCCGATTAAAACCAGCCAGAGTTTGCTCATGTCTTCAAAAGGAGCTGGAAGAGGCCCACTGCTAATACACCACGGCTTTTAACTACTCACTCGAATCACTGAAGTAAGAGAAGGGAAAGGCTTTTTGCCATTCCCTATCAACAAGTTGAGTTTTTTCTTTTCCTTAGCTATTTTGATCCAGTCCTTAGCTCTTATGCTTAGAAAAGGGCTCTCTGCATCCAGCCTTCATTTTCCCTTTATATCTTGTCCTTCCTTTTCACAGCTTCAGTTGACACTATCCTTTCCTATCTCTGGGAACCACGGGATATTTTTGACACTAATTTTACCAAGTGGATCTGGGAAAGACAGTAAAAAGTGTTCTTTTTACCTGCTCTCACCACTGATGTCTTTCCATGCCTCTCATATTTGAACATATTTTATCAGTATGACCTCACCAAGCTCAAGAGAGTCAGGATCCATGTGCACGGGTGTGAATAGCTCTCCAGGGCAATGTAATGGAGAGTTAAGTGAGAGTCTCCTCTGAAAGCCACATCATTCCAGATCTTTTTTTAAGGCAATTTCTTCCACTTTCTGATTTTTTCTTGGCAAGCAAGTTCTAAGGCCTGACTATCAATGCTAGCTTGAAAAATAAATACATTTAAAGAGCTATATTTGTTAAAACACAGTAAAGGGCCCAGAGTGGTGGTGGAGTCTCCATTTCTGGAGACATTCAAAACCTGCCTGGATGTGTTCCTGTGTGACCTCCTCTAGGTCATCCTGCCTTGGCAGGAGGATTGGACTTGATGATCCCCAGAGGTCACTTCCAACCCCTACCATTCTGTGATAATCCAAAACCCATTCTTCATCCAATTATGTTTCAACTTGGGTGGAAAATATCAAAAAGCAATCTTTTTGAAGAAAACAACTAGGGTGGAAGAGCACATCAAGCTCAACTCCACAAGACTGTGAGCTTGTGCTCTCCTTCAGTCAGATCTTGTGACACCAAAGAGCCTGCACAATATAGCCACCTGTAAAGTCAACTAATTTGCTGTGGGGGTGATGGAGACCTGGAGCAGGCTGCCCAGAGAGCTTGTGAAGTCTCCGTCTCTGGAGCCTTTCAAAACCTGCCTGGATATGTTCCTGTATGGCCTACCCCAGGTGATCCTGCTTTGGACTCAATGATCTTTAGAGAACCCTTCCACCCCTAATATTCTATGTGTCTATGACTGATCCTAAGAATATAAAGTCTGAGAAGCTCTAGTGTGGCCAAATAAATGCCTCATAATAAGCATCAGCAGAAGAAATGCCCCAGAAAATGGACATCTCAAAATTGAGTCCAGCATCAGTAAGTTTGCAGATGACACCAAGCTAGGAGCAGGTGTTGATCTGTTGGAGGGTAGGAGGGCCCTGAAGAGGGACCTTGCCAGGCTGAATGGGTGGGTAGAGACCAATGGGATGCAATTTAACGAGGCCAAGTGGAAGGTTTTACACTTTGGCCACAACAACCCCAAGCAACACTACAGGCTGGGGACAGAGCGGCTGGAGAGCAACCAGGCAGAGAGGGACCTGGGGGTACAGGTAGATAGTAGTTGAACATGAGCCAGCAGTGTGCCCAGGTGGCCAGAAGAGCCAATGGCATCCTGGCCTGGCTCAGGAACAGTGTGGCCAGTAGGACAAGGGAGATTATTCATCCCCTGTACTCAACACTGGTCAGGCCACACCTTGAGTACTGTGTCCAGTTCTGGGCTCTTCAATTCAAGAGAGATGTTGAGGTACTGGAACATGTCCAGAGAAGGGCAAGAAAGCTGGTGAGAGGCCTGGAACACATCCCTGTGAGGAGAGGCTGAGGGAGCTGGGGTTGTTTAGCCTGGAGAAAAGGAGGCTCAGGGGTGACCTCATTGCTGTCTACAACTACCTGAAGTGAGGCTGTAGCCAGGTGGGGGTTGGTCTCTTCTCCCAGGCAACCAGCAATAGAACAAGGGGACACAGTCTCAAGTTGTGCCAGGGGAGGTCTAGGCTGGATGTTAGGAGAAAATTCTTCCCAGAGAGAGTGATTTGCATTAGAATGGGGTGATCAGGGAGGTGTTGAAGAAAAGACTGAATGAGGCACTTAGTGCCATGGTCTAGTTGAGTGGATAGGGCTGGGTGACAGGTTGGACTGGATGATCTTGGAGGTTTCTTCCAATCTGTTTGATTCTATTCTATTCTGTTCTAAAATCTGTCAAATCCTGGGTTCCTGTACAATCTGATCTAGACAAACCTGGGGAGGTTGGACTAGACAATCTCAGAATGTTCCTTCCAAAGCCTACCATTCCATGATTCTGTGTTTCTGTGGGTCTTTATCCCTGGCCAGCTGCTTGCCATACCTCACCAAGGCAATATAGACCTAACAGAAGTCATCAGCATGCTCCACTGATGTGTTCCACCTGGTTGTACTCTCAGAACATCCCACAGCAAAAGAAGAGATGGCTCTCGATGTCCTCCCACTCCTCAACTCACCTATTGAGCCCATGGGACATGGCTGCTTTGCCACCTGTCCCTGTCGAGTCCGAGACCACATAATATCGCGGGCTTCCATGGGCTCACAGCTCTCCAAACCAGTTGGTGGCAGCTGGGAGGAGACAGGTGGGAGGTGTGTGGTCATTTCATCTGGAACATCAGCCATGGGTGATGGTGTGCTGGTGCTCCTGTTCCTCCTGCCCGAAGCCGAGGTGGTGGTGGTGCGGCTGGTGCTGCTGGTGGCCACCCGTGGTGTGGTGCTGGCAGTAGTGCTTCCTGGACCCAGAGCCCCTGATGTAGATATCCCTGAAACAAAGGCAGAGCTAGTTAAAGAAAAGAAGGTAAAAAGAGACTCAAACTCTTGAGAATGTCCTCCTCTGCAGCTGTCTGTGGGGTGTAGTTGGAGCAATAGCTAATCTAAGGCTTGCTGCACAGCCACCTTTCAAAGAGAAGCACACACCATGTAAAGCACACAAGCAGACAGAGACCACTGGAGCACAACTGATTTCCACAAGAACTAGCATCCAATGAAAATAAAGCACCATTGTATGCCCTCACCATTTTTCTTCTTGTCATTTTAATGCAAAAATCTTATTTTCCATCTGTTAGAAGAACATCCAGTGCAGAATGGCTGTTGATTTTTTAGTGTTGTTGAAGACCCAGCAGGTTTGGACAAAAGAACATTTTCCACAGTGTGATAAAAACCCCACCTCGAACCACAAATGCCTTCACAAAAGAGTAGTGCACAGAGGGATGACCTCAAGGCTGCTCTTAGTGCAAGCCTTTCATCTTCCCTCAGACCTCAAGGGAGGTTCTCCTCCCCCTCTCCTCTGCCCTGCTGAGATCACATCTGGAATACTATGTCCAGTTCTGGGCTCCCAATTTCAAGACGGACAGGGATGTGCTAGAGAGTATCCAATGGAAGCTACAAGGATGAAGAAGGGACTCGGAACATCTCTCTGATAAAGAAAGGCTGAGAGACCTGGGGCTGTTTAGTCTGGAAAGGAGAAGGCTGAGCAGACATCTTACCAATGTCTACAAATATCTGAAGGGTGGGTGTCAAGAAGAAGGGGCCAGGCTCTTTTCAGTGGTGTCCTGTGACAGGACAAGGAGCGATGGATAAAAACTGGAACACAGGAAGTTCATCTCAACATGATGAAAAACATTGCTGTGAGGGTGCTGGAGCCCTGGAGAAGGCTGCGCAGGGAGGTTGTGGAGTTTCCTTCTCTGGCAACCTTCAAGACCCATCTGGATGTGTTCCTGTGTGATCTGTCCATCCTGCTTTGGCAGGAAGGCTGGACTCAATGATCTCTAGAGGTCCCTTCCAAGCCCTGCCATTCTATGATTCCATGATTCTGTCTGGAGAACTGGCACTAACAACACAAGACTAAGTTTTGCCATCATTCAGACTAGAGCTGCAGCTATTACATAAGCACCAAAACATTTCCAGCAACCACAGGGGAGTCCTTGCAATTCCCAAGGGTGCCTCTCACTCCTGGCACACTGACTAGCAAGAAGTTGACTTTTTTCTTTTCTTCTTTTTATTTCTCAATCTCTACATCAAGCTCAGGGCTCTGGAGGAAAAAAAAAATGTTTGACAGAAGGAAAATTATGGAAAGGATTTAATCATAGGGAAAAATATTAAGTGTCTATGGTTTATTTTTATTTTTCTCCCATTTCCTTCTTTCCCCTTTTCTGGCCCAACATAACAAGTGCATAACTGACCTAAGACCACCAGGAAAATTCCACACCCATGTTGTAGAATCATAGAATTATTTCAGTTGGAAAAGACCTCTGCGATCATCAAGTCTAACCAGGAACCTAACACCACCATGGCCATTAAACCATGTCATCTTAGCTTCTGCTCTGCTCATCTCCGCCTGGTGCTCCCAGACATGGGAGACTGCTGTTCCAGAAGAGACTGCTCTTCCAGAAGTCTTCTCTGACTAGACTTTCCTTGTCACAAAAGTATTTTTGATTGCCAGCACAGCTATTTGTGATCACTACCAAGCTACTTTTCCTCTCAATTTCCTCTTTTGGCTGCTATGTAGCCAGCCCATTACCAGCACACTCCACATCTGAAATACTTTCCAAGAGATGTCACACATTTTCTCTCCCATGAGCTGGGTGCTCCTTGAGCAGAGATTGCAGACAATATTTTCTGGCTAGGTAACAGATAACACAAGACATGTCAAGCTTAGCCCTGAGGGTTACAACCCAGAGGTTTAAACTGGCAGCTATGTGCTATGAGCCAGCATTTGCTCACACAGGTGGAAGGAGAAGCTGCACACCAAGTTTCATGTGTGAGATCAAAACAAACCATGATGACTTAACTATCCACTGCCTTTTGTGTTCCTGAGTGTGATGCTCAAGCAGATGAGCAGCAGTGCTAATGGCCAAGAGTCCATAACTGCTCCCTGCAGTGCAGCTGGTGCAATGCTCAAGAAACTTGGATGCAAATAATCCAGGGGGTTCAACACTTTGGGGGGATAAGAGCAGTCCATGCTTGAGGGTAGGAAAGATCTACAGTGGGATTTTTCCTGCAGATGAAAACCAATGAGACCTCACATAAAACACATGGCCAGCCCTCTCCTGATCTCACACATGTCATTTTTTGGGGAAGCTGATCCAGAATTGTGTGTGAATGTGAATCTTTCAGAGGAGTTTGGGTTGTGCTTGCTGTTGGAGCTTTATTTAACTGAGACTGACAAAAGGTTTACAAAAAACATTACTAGGAAGAAGTGATTAGGTATGTGATGGTCTCTTAGTGTTCAACATTGCACACTGTCTTCAACAACACAACTGCAGGCACCCCCAAAAAATCATATGAACAGATATATAGCTCTTCTTTTTCCTTCTCCTTATGTAGTATCAAAAGCAGTATGATCAGCAGGATTAGAAGTGATTCTCCTCCTCTGCTCTGGTAAGATGCCCCCTGGTGTACCGCAACCAATTCTGTTGCCTCCAGCATAAGACAGACATGAAATTGTTGGAGGGGGTCCAAAGGAGGCCATGAAGATGATCAGAAGGCTGGAGAACTTCCCTGTGGGGATAGGATCTGGAAATTGGAGCTGTTCATCCTAGAGAAGAGAAGGCTCTGGGGACACCTTTGAGCAGCCTTCCGGTACCTGAAGGGGTACTGGAAGAGGAGACTCCCCTACAAGAGAGCTAGGGAGGAACTTTTTACAAGGGCTTGTAGTAATAGGAGAAGGAGCAATGGCTTTGAGTTGGAAAAGAGGAGATTTAGAGTGGAGATTAGGAAGAAATTCTAATTTCTCTGGAACACTGCCCAGAGAGGCTGTGGATGTCTCATCACTGAAGGAATTCAAGTCCAGGTTAGACAAGGCCTTGAGCAACTTGGTCTAGTGGAAATCATCCCTGCCTGCGTGTTGGAACCAGATGATGCTCGAGGTCACATCCAACACAAACCAGTCTAGGATTCTATGATACATCATTACCAAGCGGACAGGAAAAATGATTTGTCACTCTGAACAGTCACACATGTGCTGGCTCTGCATAGAAGCTGTGTTGCAGTTTGCATGGATGAAACATAGACATGGTTTAATTAAAAGGCAAAAATTAAAAGAAGAAATATAAAGCTGGCAGTCGAAGCACGTAGGAAATCTCTTGAAGTTGTAAGCATAGTGCTGTCGTATCTGCTCTCTAACATGGTCTGAATGAAATGCTGACAGCACCTGTTATTGAAATCAAAAGTGATTTCTCTAACAATGGGATCCTGGAGGACTCCTACTGGGCTTCTTTTTAATCGAGTTTGAAGGATTCAGGTTGGAAGACAGTGCCTAAGATGTGTACCACTGACTCTAATGGATGCGAGTCACGCCAGGGGACAGAGATTGTTTAGGAGGTTACAAGTTCACTCCATACATTCAGTAATAATATGCAGCTGGTGTGCCCTTCAGAAGAGATTGTGTGCTTGCTTTCTTTCCCCCACCCTGTGTGAAATACTATGTGGATTGAAAAAAATAAGGCAGATGTTATGTTCAAGTCCAGAAATTCAAAATAACTGCAACTCCATCTCACTGTATGTTTGAGAACTGGACCAATTTGAAGCTAGATTGCCTGAAAAATAGCTTTTGACATTTCAAACCTATTAGATTAGTCCATTTATAATACATCTTGATCTACTCTCTATTAGATCATAGGATCACTGAATTGTTTTGGTTGGAAAAGTCCTCTAAGATCATCAAGTGCAACTAACAACCCAAAATCATCATGGCCACTAAAGCATATCCTGAAGTGCTATGCCTACACATTTCTTGAACACCTCCAGGGATGGTGACTCCACCACCTCCTACTCCAACCCCCCACCACTCCTGAGAGAAATTTTCCTAATATCCAAACTAAACCTCCCCTGGTGTAAGTTGAGGCCATCCGTAATCTTTCCCTCTTTACCAAGCCTCCCGTGAACATTGTTCATCTGCACTTTGAAGGGCATTTACAGCTTGATGTTGAAAGAATTGCTCACTTTTTACATCTTGCACACTGTGGTAGTTTGAGGGGGTCACAGGTTCCCTTAAAAAGCCGACAGAGACCAAGTCCCATCCCAGGGGGACGGACCTGGTTGTCCCAGGATACTGTAAAATGGTTATTTCATTCCATTTTCTGGTATCATAGCTTATAGACCAGTGCCTAGCTGATATCTTCTCCTCTTCTCCTCCTTGCCTCTCCTCCCTTCCCACCTGCCTCCCTGCTTGTCTCCCGTGCGGTGTGGGGCAGGCGGCTCCCAGCCGGCAGGGAATTTGCAGCTGCCTCATGCGGCCTGCTGAGGCCTTGCAGGCCTAAGCTGGGGGGGGCGGTTCTGGCCTACTCTCAGGCCTGCCAAGGGTGGAAGGGGTGGAGGATTCGAGATGGATTTAGTCTGATAGACTTGGCTTAGCTTGTGGATGTATCCATTCTACCTGATTGCCTTTTGCATATACATGCCTGTAAACAGAATCTGCCTTTAAAGTTCCAGTCAGTCTGCAGCATCTTCATTCTCACTCTTCAAAAGGAGTAAGAGTCATTTCTGTCCTCCAGTTCCAGGTAGCTCGTGGCCCCAGACTGGGACATGATAGTCCAGTTTTCTTCCTGGACATTTAAAATCACTTGCAAAGTCTGCAAGGACAATGTGGCACCAATGCCTTCCTTGAATGAGCACCAACAGGGGCAAGAGTTTAACAAAGGTGGATCTGGCAGATCATAGAATCAACCAGGCTGGAAGAGACCTCCAAGATCATCCAGTCCAACCTAGCACCCAGCCCTATCCAGTCAACTAGACCATGGCACTAAGTGCCTCAGCCAGTCTTTTCCTGAACACCCCCAGGGACGGTGACTCCACCACCTCCTACTCCAACCCCCCCCCACTCCTGAGAGAAATTTTCCTAATATCCAAACGAAACCTCCCCTGGTGTAAGTTGAGGCCATCCGTAATCTTTCCCTCTTTACCAAGCCTCCCGTGAACATTGTTCATCTGCACTTTGAAGGGCATTTACAGCTTGATGTTGAAAGAATTGCTCACTTTTTACATCTTGCACACTGTGGTAGTTTGAGGGGGTCACAGGTTCCCTTAAAAAGCCGACAGAGACCAAGTCCCATCCCAGGGGGACGGACCTGGTTGTCCCAGGATACTGTAAAATGGTTATTTCATTCCATTTTCTGGTATCATAGCTTATAGACCAGTGCCTAGCTGATATCTTCTCCTCTTCTCCTCCTTGCCTCTCCTCCCTTCCCACCTGCCTCCCTGCTTGTCTCCCGTGCGGTGTGGGGCAGGCGGCTCCCAGCCGGCAGGGAATTTGCAGCTGCCTCATGCGGCCTGCTGAGGCCTTGCAGGCCTAAGCTGGGGGGGGCGGTTCTGGCCTACTCTCAGGCCTGCCAAGGGTGGAAGGGGTGGAGGATTCGAGATGGATTTAGTCTGATAGACTTGGCTTAGCTTGTGGNTGTGTCCCCTTGTTCTGTTGCTGGTTCCCTGGGAGAAGAGACCAACCCCCACCTGGCTACAACCTCCCTTCAGGTAGTTGTAGACAGCAATGAGGTCCCCCCTGAGCCTCCTCTTCTCCAGGCTAAACAACCCCAGCTCCCTCAGCCTCTCCTCATAGGGTTTGTGTTCCAGGCTTTTCACCAGCTTGTCCTGGTTAGGAAAAGCAGAGACAAAGCTTTAGGAACTGTCTGGTCACAGAAGAGGTCCAAGGTGAAGACAACAGCTGCTGCTCATATGCTGTACTACTTTCTGGTATTGCTGTGTGTGCCTGTAAGTAGTATTCCTGTGCCAATGGCAGTTAAAGCATTTCCTCATGTCTCTGAAGATACATTTTTGAAGTGGTAGTCAGTAATTTCTTGGAGAAAAGTGAGCCAGACAGGAACAGAAGTAAAGCACCTCTGACAATTAAATTAAGGACCTAACATTAAGAGCTGTTGGGAGGCAGAAAAAGTACTAAGCACTCACATGCACACACACAAAAGTATCCCACAAAAGCCTAACGACAGTTGATATTTCAGCAAAAACAATAGGACTTGGACAAGCTGGAGAGATGGGCCCAAGCCAACCTCAGGGAGTTCAACAAGACCAAATGCAAAATCCTACACCTGGGTTGGGACAATCTCAAGCAAAAATACAGGCTGGGAGAGGAGCAGCTCAAGACCAGCTTGAGGAGAAGGATTTGGAGTTGTCAGTTGATGAAAAACTCACCATGAGCAGAAGGCAGCAGTGAGAGCAGCAGGACAGGGAGGAGATTCTGCTCCTCTGCTCTGATCTCCTGAGACGCCATCCGCAGCACTGCCTCAACCTCTGGGGCCCCCAGCATAAGAGAGACATGGAGCTGTTAGAGTGGGCCAAGAGGAGGCCCCAAAGATCATCAGAGGGCTGGAGAACCTCCCCTGTAAGGACAGACTGAGGTAATCGGGACTGTTCAGACTGCAGGAGAAAAGGCTCCAGGGAGACCCTAGAGCAACCTTTCAGTACCTGAAGTAGGCTACAGGAGAGCTGGGAAGGGACTTTTGACAAGGGCTTGTCTTGATGATGGGCAACAGCTCTGAACTTGATAAGGGGAGATTTAGACCAGAGATTAGGAAGAAATTCTTTCAGTGAGGGTAGTGACTCTGGAACAAATTCCACAAGGAGGTCATGGATGTCACCTTCCTAGAGATGTTCAAGGCTGGGTTGGAGAGGCCTTGAGCAACCTGGTCTAGTGGGAGGTGTGTCTGCCCATGGCAGAGAGGTTGGAAGGAGATGACCTTCAAGGTCACTTCCAACCTAAACCATCCTCTGAAGCTATGAACAAGCCAGGCTGCTGCTTTAGTGTTTTTTTTTTCAGGCAAACCCTGGAAGCTTGCAGTAAGAGCCTGAACGTTATTGACAAAACAGCCTTTCTGTAGTGATGCAGGAGGTATAATGAACAGTTGGTCATTGTCAGAAATGTAACTTGTGGATTCAAAAAAGCTTTGGTAGACAGTTTTGATTTTTTTTTTTCCTGTTGGAAATTGATCCCATCTGGTGGCTGCTTTGAATGTCTTAATTGTCTTGCTGAGGGTTGTGCAGTAAGACAGAGGTGGAGCAGATAGACTGGACTTGAGCCTGCTACAGTGATTTTGCACACTTTGCTCTCCTTCATTGTCATTTAATGTTAAATGATCAAATCAAGACTCAGAGGAAGGGAAAAACTGACCAACCGAATGAATGAAACCAAACAAACAATCAAAAAGCAGACAAGCAAAACCTTCCAAACAAATAACAAACCAATATGTTAAGTGATTCCAGCTCAAAGTGCAGTGTAGCAGCTGAGTTTGCACCATGTCTTGGACTACAGCAGTACTTCTCCCCCCTAGGACAGGGAACTAAACATCTGGCTCACATACATTGCAGCATCTGCCCCAGCCCAGCAGTACAGTCACATGTGGGCAGAGTAGCCTCAGGCACAAAAACTGATCCCCTGATGAATAAGAAAGATCAAAAAATGCAGAAAGGTTTGGCCTGCAAGGGAATGACCCTTCTCTCAAGAGAGAACATCCTTCATGTCTGCTATTTCAGATGCTCACATAAGCATAGTGACATAGAATGGTTTGGGTTGAGAAAGGACTTTCAAGATCATCCAGTTCCAACTCCATCATCATTGACAGGGAACATCTTCAACTAGACCACGTTGCTCAAGGCCCAGGCCTTAAACACCTCTGGGGAGGGGGAATCCACAACCTCCTCGGGCAATCTGTTTCAGTGCCTCACCATCCTAGCTTTAGTGAATTTCTTCCTAATCTCCAGTCTCCATCTCTCCTCTTCCAGCTCAAAGCCACTGTCCCTCACCCTGTCACTACAAGCCCTTGCAAAAAGTCCCTTTCCAGCTCTTGTGTAGCCCCCTTCAGGTACTGGAAGGCTGCTCTAAGGTCTCCCTGGACCGTTCTCTTCTCCAGGCTGAATAGTCCTGACTCTCTTACGCTGTCCCCTGGGGGAGGTTCTCCAGCCCTCTAATAATCTTCATGTCCTTCTCTGGACCTGCCCCAACAGTTCCATGCCCTTCTTATGCAGAGGGCATCAGAACTGGACACAGTATTTCAGGTGGGATATCACTATAGCAGAGAGGCAGAATCACAGAATCATAGAAATATTCATGTTGGAAAAGACCCCCAGAATCACAAATCCAACTGATATCTCTGCTCTACAAGGTTCACCTTTAGCCATATCCCCAGGCATCACATCCAAACGAACTTTAAACACATCCAGGGTTGGTGACTCCACCACCTCCCTGGGCAGCACATTCTACTGCCTGACCACTCATGCTGAGAAAATTCTTTCCTAATATCTAGTCCAGACCTACCCAGCCACACCTTAAGGCCATTCCTTCTTGTTCTATCACTATTTACCTGTGAGAAGGACCATAGAGGAATCACCTCCCTTGTCCTGCTGATCACACTGCTTTTGATGAAGCCCAGGACATGGCTTCTGGTATCTTCATGTAAGGTGAGTTTCCTGCTTTTTGTTTCCAATTCTCTGTCTTTAACTGAACACTTGCACACACTCTGCATAGGCAGTGCCAGATGGAGCTGGTCCTTCTCCAGCAGTTCTTCACCTTTGCATTTGTGATGAATGGTAGCAAATGGAGCAATCATAAAATGACTATTCATGCCCTAGTATTTTCTGATCTATCCAATCAACATGATGAGCCTTTCCAAGGGCCAAAAGCACTCAGGTTAGACCACTATCCAAAACATTTCTTCAGTTGCAAGCTACAAACATGAGGTTCATAAGACAAAAGTATCATCTTCAGACAGTCAGTGTTCATCTGTGTAATATCTCCAATCTAGATGTTACTAAGCAATGTGGCCAACTGCATTCAGATAAATGCCTGGGACTCTTTTAAAGATATCATAATCTGCCTGTGAAATAGCTGGATTGTTGCTTTCCAATTTGTGAAATGGTTCAAATGCTGTAAATAAAAAAAACCCTGAAAATGGATGTCTGACAAAGGGACAGATTAGAATCTTCAGTTCTCAGTCATTTGGTGCTTCCAAGTTACACTCCTGTGATCTTCATATTAATAATTAAAACCTCGTTGTGTGATGCTGTTATCTTGAGGAAGAGGGCCTAGTACAACCAAACCCATGGAGATAATGCACTGGAACTATAAGAAACCTGCTCCCTGTCCCCACAGCATGCGTGCAAGAGGTGTGGAGGGAGAGTTGCCTGGTCCTGCTTCCTGTTGTCTGGTTTGAAAGATTAAAGTCACAAGGGCTGCTTTTTGCATTTAGTTTGCATCTTCCCTTACACAACATACACCGTCTCTTGATCCCAGCTACTTTGAGACTCAGAATTTTAGGTCCTTCCTAGTTTCATGTGCCATTGTCAGGCTTCTGAATCAGCCCTGATGCCCATTTTCAAATTGCAAATACAACAACCTCCCTGAGCAACTTGTTCCAGTGTCTCACCACCCTCACTGCAAAGAATTTCTTCCTACTCTCCAGCCTAAATCTCCCCTCTTCTAGCTCAAAGCCACTGCTCTTCATCCTGTCACTACAAGCCCTTGTAAAAAGTCCATCCCCAGTTCTGCTGTATCCTTCTTCAGGTACCAGAAGACCTCTATAAGGCTTCCACAGAGCCTTCTCCTCTCCAGGGTGATTCATGTAAATCAATGCCAAGAAGAAGACCAAACTCCACTGTAAGAACAACAATATTCATCTGCTCCCAGAAATCAAACAGTTTCCCTGACAAACCATAAACCACTCTTTAGCTCCATTCCCAAACTCTTTATTACTTCTGTAGGAATATCAATATTTTGTCAGGCTCTGCTCTAATAATTTTGTTTGCATTGTCTCAGGGGTATGCCTAAACAATACTGAACTGCAGGACTGGTGTCTAAATTTGTTTTATAGATAGCTGCAGTTCTGCAGAGGGTTTGGGCAATGGGAGAGGCATTAGTATGATGAAAACCACATTTGCTGCAGCAAAACAGATTTATAACAAATAAGTAAACTCTCCAACAAGCAGGGCATCTTAAAGTTAAATGAAGTGGGCATCTATTTCAAGGACCTCCCATTTTTACAGTAGACTTTGGCACTTTTGCACACAGGTAAGTTGTTACACTATGAAGTCTGTGCTGATATCTCAATAACTCTGGAGTACAAGCATAGAATCATGGAATTATTTTGATTGGAAAAGAGCTGAAAGATGATCACATCCTGCCTCCAATCTAACACCACCATGGCCACTAAACCAGGTCCCAGAGTCCTATGTCCACACATTTCTTGAACATCTCCAAGGACAATGAACTCACCACCTCCCTGGGCAGCCTGTTCCAATGCCTGACTACTCTTGTAGCAAAGAAATTTTTCCTAATCTCTGACCTAACACCACTCTGGTAAAATTTCAGATCATTTACACTCATTCTATCACCTGATACTAGGGAGAAGACACCAACCTCAGCCTCACTCCAACCTCCTTTCAGGGAGTTGGAGAGAGATGAGGTCTCACTTCAGTCTCCTCCAGACTAAACAATCACTGTTCCCTCAGATGCTCCTTATTCTCTAGACCTGTGCCCTGGAGAGTATACACTTCTTTGAGGGAGGATGCTCAGGTGCTAGTAGTCATGATGAATATGCATTCATGTGCCTTAGGATCTCAAGGAAATGGCAAAAATCTGCAGCCTGAAGGCTCCAAAGGTGGAGGTATTGCCAATGCTAGTCAGCTCAGTTGAAAAGTCACAGCAAAAAGCTGTGAGACAGGAAGGAACAGCACTCTAAAATCATAAAAGGAGGTTTAATCTAACTTGTTTGACTCTTTACCATCAACAGCTACCAGCTCTCCAACAGTCAGCTTGGACCAAGACATAGCTTCAAACTTTTCCCCAAGGTTGATGAAAAGATGACAATACATAAGCCTAAGGTGGAAAAATCTTTAACAGTGGTTTCTAGTTTTACATCTGTCAGCTTTCAGATTATTCTTGTTAACGGCTAGGTCAGACCAGCAGATTGCAATGTAAGCAGGATTTTTTTTCTTGTGAAGCAGAGAAATATACCCACTGACCTTGCAGGACTTTCAATTGAGCCTCCAGAAAGGAGAGGTATTAAAAAAAAATCCACAAGAAAGTGAGTAGCAGCGCTGCAAAGCCATATATTTGACGTTGAAGTTGTATGCCTGCCTCCTCAGGCTTGGCATGTGGGTTTACAGCAGGCCAAGTGCTAAAGTTGACATGTCCATGGGAATTATTGATCCAGAACATAGAATCATGAAATCCTAGAATGATTTGGGTTGGAAGGGATGTCTAAAGGTTATCTAGTCCAACTCCCCTGTAGTCAGCAGGGACATCCTCCATTACATCATGTTGCTCAGAGTCTTGTTGAGCCTAACCTTGAATACCTCCAGGCATGGGGCCTCAACTACCTCCCTGGGCAACCTGTTACAGTGTTCCAGCACCCTCATGGTGTAGAACATTTTCCTAACATCCAGTCTAAATCTGCTTTACTCTCATTTCAAACCACTGCTCCTTGACCTTTAACTGCAAGCCTTTGGAAACATTCTCCCTGCAGCCTTCTTGCAGGCTACTTCAGGTACTGGAAAGCCACTATTAGGTCTCTCCTAAGTCTTCTCCAGGCTGAAAACCCCCAGGTCCCTCCACCAGTCCTTGTAGGGGAGGCGTTCCAGCCCCCCAGTCATCTTTGTGGCTCTCCCTGGACACGCTCCATCAGGTTTATGTCCTTCCTGTTTTGAAGGCTCAGAGAAGGGTGCAGTACTCCAGGTGAGGTCTTACCAGAGGCACCAAATGCAGGGAGGAACATCCAAGTGCTGCTGTGCCAGAATAGGTATTTTCCATAATGTACTTTTGGCCTGGAAGCTTAAACTGCACCTGATCCACTTGGGCTACCAACAAAGGCATTGTAGATCCCCATGAGCATGAGTAGAATCTGAGAAACTTGAAAATTGGTAAAAGAAGCAGATAGGATAAGACAGAAGAAAAAGAGTGAATCCTTCAGATGTTTTAAAGCTGTTTAATCTCCTCGCCTTTCAACCATACACACACATCCACAAAATCGAATACTTGATGCCACTGCAAAGCATAAATCTGATATTTGGAACAACAGAATCATGTCTCTTCCAAGTTTAAAAAAACCCAAAGCAGTTAAATATATTCTACATGTGAAAAAAAGGGGGGAAAGAGAAGAGACTCTTGACTGACCTAGTCCAGTGCACCTATCTTTACAAATACACCTGCTGTCTGGCTGAATGTGACTTTGAGATTCATCGAAACGTAGAATCACGTTGGTTGGAAAAGACTAACCATTACTTAACTCTACCAAATCTGGTGCTAAACCATGTCCCTCACCACCATGTCTCTGTCTCTTTAAAACACCTCTAAGGATGGGGATTCAGCCACCTCCCTAGAGAGTTTATTTCAGTCTTTAAGAATCCTTCCAGTCAACAAGTTTATTCTAAGACCAATCCAAATCTCCCCCGGTGTAACTTGTAGCAATTTCTTCTTGTCCCTCATTACTAAGGTGAAGAGTTTAACACCTGCCTGGCTCCAACCTCCTTTCAGGGTGTTGTAGAGGGAAAGGTCTCCTCTCAGCCTGCACAGTTAACAACTGCTCCTTACCAGCCTTTTTCTCCAGACCCTTCACCAGCTTTGTTGCCCATCTCTTGGACCCACTCCACAACCCCCATGTCCTTCCTGTAGCAAGGAGCCCAAAACTGAACCCAGGGCTCAAAATGAAGCCTCATAAGCACAAGAGAAACCCAAGAGAAAAATAAAAATGGCAGTTGGGCAATTTGCATCTGAACATGAAGTACATCAGAGAACTTTCTACACTTCCAGCTATTACTTTAAGTACAGGATAAAACTACCGCAACAACACAGAGCTACTAAACTGCTGTACTATTCCAGCACACAGCCTAAACCTCATTTTACAGCTCTCACAGGTAACATAAAATAAATGCACCAATTTACAGTGATTATTAACCTCCCCCCCCCAGCTTCTTCATTGTCAAGTATGTGGCAATGTTTTTGTTTTGTAAATATTTCACAGCAGACTCTTTCATACATGTAGTGAGACCAGTAATATTATTAGCCTGGAGCCTTGCACATTCCATGCATGCATCAAAAAGCTTCATCAATTTGCAAGGAAGAAGTAGATTTTTTTTTTTCCTAGTCATTTCAGTGCTTTTCAGGTACTAAAAACCTCCAAATCCCAAATATTTTACATTATCCAGCCAGCCCTCTCATTTTATAATAATAATAATACTAATCCCAAATCTACCTCACTTATGTCATCAAAAGCAACTCTTCTTCCATTATCTTAAATGTAAATGAGAAAAAGCATGAGGCTGAAGCAGGCAGAGTAATTTATAATGAGAGGAAATCTGTCAGGCCAAGAATCCTAACGAAAAAACAGGGGGGGAAAGCAAAGCATAAGACTGAAGAAAATATCAGATTTCTTAGTATGGTGGTCAGGCACAGGTTGGGAAAGGAGGAATAAAGTCATCTACGATAGACCTCTGTGGTCAGCACTAACTTCAGTTCTGGGCATCCCAGGTCAAGAAAGACAGAGAACTACTGGAGAGAGTACAGTGCAGGACCACTAAGATGCTGAGGTGACTGGAACATCTCTCATATGAGGAAAGGCTGAGAGCTGGAGCTGGTTAGCCTGGAGGCAAGAGGATTGAGTGGTGATCTTCTTAATGCTTACAAATATCTAAGGGGTGGCTGTCAGGAAGACAGAGCCAGACTCTTCTCAGTGGTCTCCAGTGACAGGGCAAGGGGCAACGGGCACAAACTTGAACACAGGAAGTTCCATCTAAACATGAGAAGGAACTTGTTTTTACTTTGAGAGTGACTGGAGCAGGCTGCCTAGAGAGGTTGTGAGTTTCCATTTCTGCTGGCTTCAAAGGTCTGCCTGGATTTGTTCCTGTGTGACCTACCCTAGATGATCCAGCTCTGGCAGGGAGCTGGATTCAGCGATTTTCAGAGGTCCCTTCCAACTCCTGCCATTCTGTGATTCTGTGAAGAGATGGTTAAACCTTCGAGGGAGATTTTAAGAGGCTAGAGCCTGACTGACCACTGATCAGATGTAGAGTTCATTGGCAGGCCAACCTGGAGCCTCTCAGCGAGAGAGAAATTACAAGTGTCAGCACTGCAGTGCAAGCAGCTCTCTGCAGCTGCCGTGGAGATTATTCTAAGGCAGAGAAAATGCAGCTTTGCTAAGAAGAGACAGGAAAAGAGAGAGATTTGGTTTAAGAATCTGTGTCAGACATTCCATGATAGATGGGAAAGCATTCCAGTGAAAGTTTGTTCCGTTTGCCCCTGGTGCTTGACAGCTTGGGCGATAGCAGGAATCTACAGGTTCTCACACCACCATCTCCTTCTCTGTACCAACATGTCAGTACTAGCTTCAGTTTTGGGGCCTTCACTACAAGGAAGACACTGGGGTCTGGAACAGGTCCAGAGAAGTGCAATGAAGCTGGAAAAGGGTCTGGGAAACAGATCTCGTAAAAAGCAGCTTAAGGAACTGGGGTTGTTGGCCTGGAGAAGAAGAGACTGAGGGGACACATCACTGTTCTCTACAACCCCCTGAAAGGACATTGGAGTGAGGTGGGGGTGGGTCTCTTCTCCCTAGTATCAGTTGATAGAAATAGAGAAAATGAGGAGGTTTAGGTTGGATAGTAGAAGAAACATCTTGGTTTCAAGGATTCTCAAGAGTTGGAACAGGCTCTTCAGGGAGGCAGATGAATCCCCATTTCTGGAGTGTTTAAAATAGGCAGAAATGTGGTGTTGAGGCTCATGGTTTTGCAGCACCCTTGGTAGAGTCTGATAATGTTTGGACTTAATAATGCCAGAGATATTTCCCAACTGAAATTATTCTATGATTTCCACTCCGAAGCCTTGGCTGGAAATTGTACCAGCCAACAGTAAGCAATATTTGACTTAGTCTTCTGAAAAACACAGCAAATCCCTCAGGCACAGAAGAAATTGCAGGTGTCTCAGCCATTTGATACCTTCCTTTAAGATGTTTAGTTGGTGCAAGGAAAACCTTAAGCCTTGCCATGGATAGCCAGACAAAGCAGAACAGATTGGTGGGGAGAGAGGGGAAAGCTCCACCCCAGTCAGACATTACCATGTCCTTATTTCATTCTCCTCTTGCAGAGGACATCATTCATCACAGTCCACAGCATGCTTTTGGGAGGTGCTGAGATGTGCCAGGGACTGCAGTGAATGAAGAGGAGGATGGGGAATGCTGTGATACTCCTGTATTATTGTCTGAGGAAACTACTGGTTAATGCAAAAGAATGATCCCTTCTCTTCATACAGGTTATCCCCCAAAGAGTCTTCCTCTCCAAAGTCTGAAGCTCAGGTATTGGACTGAAGGGACCACTCTTCTCATCTTCTGAGCCAAGCTCAGCATGTCCACAGTACATTTCTAAGTACAACACACAACTCCCTAATCTGCTTGGCAGCAGCCACTCACACAAGGTCAGTCCCACTGGTCTCCAAGATGCCTTTCCAAACTAAGCTGTTTTTTTCACCTTATTAAACCTTGTATTTGAGCTAAGCCAGGGACGCTGATTCAGTTAAACAATTCTGTCTGCAGCTTTTGTTCAGAACGTGCAGATATCTTAAGACATCTGGTCAGGCAGACTCCAGTGAGGAAATGGGTTGGTTCTCTGGGTCTGGAGAACAGGTCTTATGAGGAAGAGCTGAGACAACTGGAGTTGTTTTGTCCAGGGAAGAGGAAGCTAAAAGGAGACCTCATTGCCCTCTACAACTCTTTGAAAGGGCACTGGAGTGAAGTGGGAGTTGGTCTCTTCTCTCTAGTATCAGTTCACAGGGCAAAAGGAAATGACCTGAAATTGTGCTGGGGGGAGGTTTAGGCTGAATATTTAGATAAATTTCTTTCCTGCAAGAGTGGTCAGGCACTGGAACAGGCTGCCCAGGGAGGTGGTGGAGTCACGATTCCTGGAGATGTTCAAGAAATGTGTGGACATGGCATTTTGGGACATGATTTAGTGGCTGTGGTGGTGTTGGGTTGAAAGTGAGACTTGATTATCTTGGAGATCTCTTACAACCAAAACAATTCCATGATTCTATGGTTCTAAGAGAGATACAACTTTATTTCAGCAGCACACATCATTTCGGCTTGGGGGACAGCAATGAGAGTTATGCTTCCTGATTGACATTTTATCTTCAGTACCAGCAATGTACATCCTGTACTGAAGACCCTCAAGAGCATACAATCAAGCAGGTTGGAAAAGACCTCCAAGGTCATCTAGTCCAACCTAGCAACCAGCCCTATCCAGCCAACTAGACCATGGCACTAAGTGCCTCATCCAGGCTTTTCTTGAACACCTCCAGGGACAGTGACTCCACCACCTCCCTGGGGAGCCCATTCCAAAGCCAATCACTCTCTCTGGCAACAACTTCCTCCTAACATCCAGCCTATACTTCCCCTGGAACAACTTGAGACTGTGTCCCCTTGTTCTGTTGCTGGTTGTCTGGGAGAAGAGACCAACCCCCACCTGGCTACAGCCTCCCTTCAGGTAGTTATAGACAGCAATGAGATCACCTCTGATCATTCTCTGCAAGCCTCCAAGACTCCTATCTATTGGGCCACACACATCTGACACTTATTTGCCACATATTGTTTTCAGCCCACTAGTAGTTTGTGGTTTGGGTAGGGATGGGGATGTTTGACCTTGAGAGAAGCAACTCTTCACTGCCACTCACCACCTCTGTGGGAAATTGGCAGAAATAAGGAGAAAAAAACAGCTCTCACTTCAGACAACTTTAAATCACAAGGAAATGCTCACTCAATAACAAATGTCACAAAGCAACCTAGGCTGAATATGTCCCGGTTCTAGAGTTTCCAACACAAGAAGTACATGAAACTGTTGGAGCAGATCCTGAGAAGGCCACAAAGATGATCAGAGGGCTGGAGCACTTCTCCCAAGGGAACAGTATGCAAAGGTTGGGACTGTTCAGTCTGGAAAACAGAATGCTCTGGGTAGACATTAAGGCACCCTCCAAGTACCTGAGGGGACATACAAGAAAGCTGGGGAGGGATGTTTCACAAGGGTTTGTAGAGACAGGCTAAGAGTGGATTGGCTTTAAGCAGGAAGAGGTGAGATTGAGATTGGATATTAGGATGAAATTTTTTACAGGGAGGGTGTTGAGACACTGGAACAGGTTGCCCATGTGGATGACCCCTCCATGGAGGTATCCAAGGCCAGGTTGGACAAGGCCTTGAGCATGGTGGAAGGGGTAGAGCTAAATGGTCTTGAAGGTCATTTCTAATGCAAACTGTTCTATGATTCCATGATAATAGAAGGGAAATTTTAAGTGTATGTAAGGAAAATTTAAAAGACAACACATAAGGAAGGAACTGAATCTAAAAGCAGATTTTTTTTTCTCTCTCTCACACTCTGAGCAAATATTGTTCAAGGGTGTTTGACAACCTCTTTGCTAGCTGAAGCGTGCAGGATTCCGATAGCAACGTAACCAGAAAATTACGTGTCTCTTTCTGTCACGCTGAGGCAAGTCCACACCGTGGTGTTTGCCTCAGTGGAAAACAATACCACAGCAGAACTGACCCAGGCCAGCCTGACAGATTGTGGAATGAGATGGGACAGAACTGGGGAAGAAGAGAAAGAGGATGCAGAGAGGGTAAAATAAAAATCAAGCCAAACATAAGAATAAACCTGGCTTAACAATTCCTTCCTATCATGGTGTCATAGAATGGTTTGGATTGGAAAGGACCTTAAAGGTCATCTAGTTCTATCCCCCCTGACATGGGCAGAGACATCTCCTACTAGATGAAGTTGCTCAAGGTCCTGTTAAACCTGGTCTTGAATACCTCCAGGAATAGAGCCCTTGCAACATCCCTGGAGGCACCAACAATGGCCACAGAACTTGAGGTGGGGTTTCATGAGAGTAGAGTAGATGGAGAGAATCCTCTCCCTGTCCTTCTACTCTCATTGCTTTGGATGCAGCCCAGCACATAGCTGCCTTCTGGGCTGCAAGTGCACATTGCTGGCTCATGTTGAGGTTTTCATCAGATGGCACCCCTAAGTCCTTCTCAAGACTGCTCTCAAGCCATTCCTCATGCAGCCTACATCTGTGCTTGGAATTGCCCCACCTCAGGTGCAACATCTTGTGCTTGGCCTTGTTACAGTTCATGAGTTTGGCACAGGCCCACCTCTCAAGCCTGTCCCAGTCGTTTCCCTCCTGCATGTCAACCAGCCACACAGCTTGGTGTCACCTGCAAACTTGCCGAGGGTGCCTCAATCCCACTGTTCATGTCACTGATGCTAAACAGCAATGTTCCTAGTACTGACATCCAAGAGATGCCACTTGTCACTGGTCTCCATTTGGACTTTGAGTCACTGTCCACAACTCTCTGAATGCAGCCATCCAACCAATTCCTTACCCAGCCAATGGTCCATTCCCTCAAGTCCATGCTTTTCCAGTTTGTGTGACAGTGCAAAATGCCTTACACATGTCCAGATAGATGACACCAGTTGCTCTTTCCTTATCTACCTTCAATTAACTATTATTCATCCTCTAACTAATATTAAACTGGGCTTTCTTAGTTTGCTTTTTCCTTGTTTTTTTTTTGCTAGTCTCTAAACCTTATAGCCCAGTCTGGCTGGCTGGAAGTAGTATGAGCTAAGTCAGTGTCACTAAACATTTTCCCTTGAGAGACAGTTTCCCTGCAAGTACCCTCCAAGTGGGAAATGTGGTGTTAGATTGCCTTCATCAGCCAACAGAAACAGTGCATTGGTGAGGCTGACCTTGAATGACAGCAGGGATGAGGTCTCCACCACATCCCTAGGCAACCTGTTTCAGCATTTTGCCTCACTCATTGTGCAGAACTTCCTCCTAGTCTAACCTATATCTCACCTGCTCCAGTTTCAAATCATTGACCCCTGTCCTATCACCACAAACACTTCTAGAACAGTCCCTCTCCAGCCTTCCTGTAGGCCATTTTCAGATACTGAAATACAGCTCTAAGGTCTCCCTGGAGCAGTGTCTTCTATGGGCTGGACAGCCCCAACTCTTTTAGCCTGTCCCAACTATTTCAGCCTATTCCAACTCTTTCATCCTCCTGCAACTCTTTCAGCCTATCACAATGATAGATAACAATTTTGTGAGTGTGGCCCAACCTTTGAGCAGTTAGCAGCAGACACAAGTATAGGTTTGTCTTACCACACTTACATGAAGAATCTTTAGGATTCCATAAGAGCAGCTGGATACTTACCTCAAGCTGATGATACTGGAGGGTGTATGACACGTTGGGGAAGGTGATGCCATTGCACAGAAAACATATCAGAATATGCCTCAAGAGCTTTAAGGTAAAGAAAAGCCCATTTTATTCCCAAACTGGTAGTCCAAGAATAGAAAGAGCTGTAGAAAACTGTAAGAATTTCAGCCCTTGAAAATTTGGGCAGCTCCTCAACACTGTCCTGAGAATATGAACAAGTTGTAACAGAGATGTGGAAAGAGGGAGAAACTGCCAAG
This sequence comes from Tricholaema leucomelas, assembly GCA_013400475.1. Taxonomy (NCBI): domain Eukaryota; kingdom Metazoa; phylum Chordata; class Aves; order Piciformes; family Lybiidae; genus Tricholaema lacrymosa; species Tricholaema leucomelas. Next base: position 306,272 of record WAAF01012404.1, on the reverse strand, counting down.
TGTCTGCTCCTTGGGGACCTCTTGCTCCTTAGTTTAGTGAAGGAGCATGTGAAGCTGACAGTTTAGGATCTTTTGTTGTTTGAAGTCAGTCCCTTGAGATGTTGTAGTCCTAACCAAATAAAGAAAATTATTTGGGCACTGAATATTTAGAAGACCAAAGTTCCACTGAGAGTAAAATGGCAGAGGGGTGGTGGTATGCAAGAGGAATGGGCTGTGACCAGCAGGATGGGGTGAGTCCTGTGCAGCCTGTGCCCTTACAGGTGCATCAAGCAGGACTTAAAATCATAGAAAATTTTGGCTGGAAAAGATTTTTAAGATCATTGAGTCCAACCCTTCTCTAACTCTGTCAAGTCTGCTGCTAAACCATGTCCCTCAGCATCACATCTCTGCCTCTTTGAAACATCTCCAGGGCTGGAGATTCAGTCACCTTTGTGAGAAACCAATTTTAGTCTTTGAGAACCCTTTCAGTCAACAGGTTTCTTCCAATGTCCAACTTAAACCTCCTCTAGTTCAACTTGAAGCCATTTGCTCTCCTCCTATCACAGCAACTCCCACTTTGTTTCAACCTCCTTCCAGGGAATTGTAGAGAATGAGAAGGTCTCCTCTCAGCCTCCTTTTCTCCAAACTTTGCTGACTTCTCTTTTCCTTAATTTCTGTGCTTCATAATTTTTCCCCCAGGAAAAAGAAATGCAAACACAATGGATAAGACATCTAGGTCAAGACTTTCATAAGAAGTATACCAATGGTAGTCTCTGAGCAAGTGGCCTGGTTTCTAAAAGTCCTAGGGAAGCAGTATCTGCTTCTGCTTTAGAAAAGCTCTGGTCTTTGGAATGCCAGCCTACTTAGGTGTCTCAGTCTTGCTTTCTCTTGGAGTTTCATCTTGTTCTGAGCACAGGCTCAGTACTTGCTTGGGAGTTCAACCAAAAGAAGTTGCACAGGTGAGGCCAGATCTGAGAAACACTCCATGAAGAAGGCTCTCATGTCACTTAAGCTAAGTGGGAAATCCTAAGGGCGCTTTGCTAAGCTGCTGTGTTCTCATCCCACCTCAAATATCTGGAATTTTCTACAAACCACAAACATCCCTGTCATGTCTCCATGAATGCACAACTTTAGGATGTGCTGTTTGGAATCTCAGTCTGGAGGTGCCCCTCTCCTTTGACAGCAAAGAGAGCGCCATGGATGCTTTAGTCCCTCAGACTTGAAATAGCTCAAGATGGCTGCAGTCCTCTCCCACGGTTTGCTGCCTCTGTACACGTCTCTTTGCATTTGCTGGACAGACTTAGAAATAGAGCCAGCCTTCATTCTGGTCAGGTTAGATTAGCAGTCGTGGTTAGAGCAGTGTCCCAGGGCTAAGGAACATCTGCTCCAGATTTGCCCTGAAAAACCTGAAAGGAGCCTGTTCTGTCCTATTTCTCCCCACTCAGTGACAAAGAGCTCCACGCCAGACTATGCCTATCTGCTGCTTACCACCTCACTGTTCAAATTCCAAATTACCTTTGGTGCTCTTCAGCAAAATAAACTACATTAAAAAAATTCTCCTTTCTTATCAACTTCTGAACAAGTCCCACTGCTGGAAATAATTTTCTTTCCACTTTATTTCCGTATTGCTTTGCACAATATATACTGTACAAATCTGTAGTAAATACTCTGTGAAGTGGAGCACTGAAATTTTATTCCCCCATGAGAGAGGGGGTTGGAACTAGATGATCTTTAGAGTCCCTTCCAACCTAGACCATTCTATATTAAAAGATGTGGACATGGTACTTGAGGCCATGGTTTGATGGCCATGGTGGTCTTATGCTGATGGTTGGACTCAATGATCTTGGAGATCTCTGACCAAAACAGTTCTGTGATTCAGTACCGCTTCTAAGCCTAGGCTTAAGGTTATTGAAGCCAATGCTTAAAAGACTAGTGTGGGTGAAGTAATTTCCCAGCCACACATATGAACCCACTCCCATCCTCCTCAGGAGATTAAAAAAAAAAGCCAGATCAGCACCAAAAAATGAGGCAGAGTTAACACAGGCATCCAACATCTCTCCCAAGCAGCAAACTCAGGGATCCAACATCTCTCCCAGGCAGCATCCTCCTAGCAACAGAGATCTGCTGACCTCGGGTCATGTTACGGAGAGGGAGAGCATATGAAATGCATTTTGCTATATACTGGCAAACAGATGAAATCATATAGAAGGGATCAAATACTGCAACAGCACAAAGAAGGTCTGACCCTATCTCTGTGCCCATCATCTCAGTCCCAACAAGGGCTGAATCAGACTTAATCTTTCTCACAAATACTACCACACACTGTTCCAATTGAAAAAGTCTTAAGGTGAGATTTACTTTCCTCCATGCAAAGCTCCTGCCACAAGCACTGCCAAGATATTTGTGTGTGTTAAAACATGACAGCTACTAAACCATGAAGTGTGTTAGACTTTTTCAACGCAATTAAGCATTTCTTTTCACAGGACCTTGGGCCAGCTGAAATTTAAGGGTACTAGAATCTTATACGCTGACAGGTAGAGGGAACACTTGTTTGCTACTACTGTTTTATCCTCTCCTTCCAACTGCAGCATCCAGACCTTGGTGATCAAAAGCTAAACAGCGCTGAAGGTGATAACATCTAAGAAAGAGCATCAGGAAGGAAAGATGTAGCAGAAATAGAGATCAGTGATGAGTGGCCTGCTTCAGGTACTGGGACCAGTGCTGTTTAACATCTTTGTCAGATATATGGACATTGGAGTGGAGGCATTCTCATCAAGCCTGCAAATGACATCAAGCTGTATGGTGTGGTTGACACTCTGGAGGGAAAGAATGACATCCTGAGCGACTTGGACAAGCTGGAGAGGTGGGCTCATGATAACCTCATAAAGTTCAACAAGGCCAAGTGCAAGGTCCTACATCTGGGTTAGGGCAATCCCAAGCACAAATCCAAGCTAGGCGAGGAGTGATTTGAGAACAGTCTGGAGGAGAAGGGCTTGAGGGTGTCAGTTGATGACAAACTCACCATGGGCAGGCAATGGTTGCTGGAAGACCAGAAGGCAGCTGTGTGCTGGGCCTCATCCAAGCAGGATGAGGAAGGGGATTCTCTTCCTCTGTTCTGCTCTCATGAGATCCCACCTGGAGTATTGCATCCAGTTCTGATGATCCCAGCACAAGAAGGACATGAACTGTTGGACTTTGTCCAGAGAAGGCCACAAAGATGATCAGAGGGCTGGAGAACCACCTCTATGGGGACAGGCTGAGAGAGTTCGGGCTCTTCAGATGGAGAAGAAAAGGCTCTGAGGAGATCTTCAAGAGGCCCTCCAGTACCTGAAGAGAGCCTACAAGAATGCTGAGGAGGGACTTTTGACAAGGGTTTGTAATGACAGGAGGAGAGGCAATGGCTTTCAGCTGGAAGAGGAGAGATTTAGACTGGAGATTATGAAGGAATTATTTCCAATGAGGGTGCTGAGACACTGGAACAGGTTGCACAGGGCTGCCCAGGGAAGTTGTAGATGTGCCCTCCCTGAAGGTGTTCAAGTCCAGGTTGGATGGGGCCTTGAGCAACCTGGGCTAGTGGAAGATTGTCCCCGCCCATGGCAGAGTGGTTGATACAAGCTGATCTTTAAGGTCCTTTCCAACCTAAACCATCCTATGATTCTATGTTGAATTAAATTAGTCTCTTCATGAACAAGGAACTTGTTTCTGAGGAACGTCCTTGAGAGGAAAAAAAATTTGCACAAAACCCTGAAGTTTGATAAAACACATCTAATTTGCTAAATTGTCTCAGAACAGACTGTTCAGTGGTTTTTTTTTTTCCTCCAGATTTCCATGGAGATACCACTGCTCCCCACATGAACTACTCCACAAGCTGACAATATATTATATGCTGCTTCTACATTGAGACACCTGCCACACAGCGCTTCATGACCCACGCTGGTCTTTCAGGTGCTGAGGGTGACTATCCAAACCTTCTGGATGTGTGATAAGAAGGCATTCATGTCCAGTTCTTGCTATTTCCAGGTTTGTGATTTTTCTTTCAGCTGCCAACAAATTTTCAAACATATGATCTTGTGGTTTGGATTTCCTCCAGCATTTCACAAACATCTGCCAAATTCCTGTTAAATCCAACACTGGCTGATGAACACTCTCCGATAGTGTGAAATTTGATGCAAGTAACTAGTGGAGGCTTGGGAGCAATTAAATTTTAATCAGAGATAAGTTCAGTTTTCAGCACTGAGAGTTATCTCTAGTGCCTAAATACCTAATATCTATAATAATCCTCTTCTCTTGTAATCAGCAGCAGAGAGCTGCAGAAAGACAGAGAAGTAATAGCTTAAAAGTCTCCTTTCTGAGAAAGCCACCTACCATATTAATAATCTATGCATCCTTTCTCTATGACATGCTGTCTGTACCCCAGATTATTCAGTTGTGTTTTCCAGGAGAATCAAAGCATTTGCCACCATCCAGCTACCTCTCCTTGGTCTCCTGCATGAGATGGCACCACTTCTCGCCTCATAGAATTATAGAATTGTTTCAGCTGGAAAAGCCCTTTTAAGAGCATAGAGACTAACCATTATCTAACTCTGTCTGGTCTTGTACTAAACCATAGCCCTCAGCACCACATATCTGCAATCTCTGAAGCACCTCCAGGGATAGGGATGCAACCACCTTCTGGGGAGCCTATTCCAGTCTTTGAGAACCTTTTCAGTCAAGAAGTTTCTTCTAATCTCCAACCTAAATCTTCCCTTCTGCATTTTGAGGCCATTTCCTCTCCACCTATCACTTGTTACTAGAGAGAAGAGACCAAGACCCACCTCATTGCTCTCCAATGTATTTTAAGCGAAGCAAGCAAGACTGCCACTTCCTTCTGAAATCATGGACAGCTTCCTTCCGCCCACACCAAGTTCTTGAGCACAATCTGGCTCTCGTCTGGGGTCCTGGTTTCTTCCCCCAGTTGCACCTGGGGTGACAGGACACCTCCAACCCTCTTCCAAATCCCTTCTTCCAGTAGGTTGCAAATGTACAGATCGCTTACCAAAAGTTGCCCAGTCCACACCCTTTTCCATCCTTGTAAAGGTGCAGGATGAGCATGATGGTTTCTCAGAAAATCAATCAAGCCCTTCTACAGAATCACAGAATCATAGAATCAACCAGGCTGGAAGAGAACTCCAAGATGATCCAGGCCAACCTAGCACCCAGCCCTATCCAGTCACCAAGACCATGGCACTAAGTGCCTCATCCAGTCTTGTCTTGAACACCTCCAGGGATGGTGACTCCACCACCTCCCCGGGCAGCCCATTCCAATGGCAATCACTCTCTGTGCCAACAACTTCCTCCTCACATCCATTTTAGACCTCCCCTGGCACAACTTGAGACTATGTCCCCTTGTTCTGTTGCTGGTTGCCTGGGAGAAGAGACTGAACCACACTGCTGCTCTTACTTAATTTTTTTCAAGGCTAAATGTTTAACTGGGTTTAACTGGGGTTTGGGTTTTAGCAATGGCTAAATGTTTGGGTTTAACCAGGGCTTAGCTTTTAGCAGTGCAGATTCTGCTCGGCACTCAAAACAGATGAGGTTCTACCTCTCAGCAAATGACAATTGTGAGTCACAGGGGCTTAAAGCTTTCTGACTTCTCTTCCAAGTTCAAAAATGCCCACTCACAAACCTAGACTATTTCTGCAAGACATTGCTCCAGTAGGACCAACACAGCAAGCAGAGCTATTACGACACTATGCAATGCTTTAGGTTGGGGGAAGAGTGGCTGGAAAGCTGCCCAGCAGAGAAAGACCTGGAAGTGTTGATTAACAGCCATCTGAAGACAGAGCCAGCATTTGCACAGGTGGCCGAGAAGATCACCAGCATTCTGGCCTCAGTCAGCAATAAGGTGACCAGCAGGGCCAGGGAAGTGATCGTGTCTCTGTGCTCAGCAGTACTGAGGCCACGCTTTGAGTATTGTGTTCACTTTTGGGCCCTCACTACAAGAAAGACCTTCAGGCACTGGAGTGTGTGAAGAGAAGGGCAACGAACCTGGTGAAGGATCTGGAGAACAGAGCTACTGAGGAGCAGCTGAGGGAACTGAGGGTGTTTAGTCTGGAGAAGAGGAGGCTGAGGGGAGATCTCATTGCTCTCTATAACTCCCTGAAAGGAGGGTGTTGGCCTGTTCCCCCTGGCAACAAGTGATGGAAAGAGAGGAAATTGTCTCGGGTATCACCAGGGGAGGTTTAGGTTGCACATTAGGAGAAGCTTCATACCTGAAAGGGTTCTCAGGCACTGTCACAGGCTGCCCAGGGAGGTGGTTGAATCCCCCATCACTGGAGATGTGGAAAAGACCTGGAGATGTGATGCTGAGGGCCATGGATTAGCACTAGACTTGGTAGAGTTAGAGAATGCTTGGACTCAATGATCTTGAATGTCTTTTCCATCAGAAATGATTCCTCATTCTGTGATTCTTATGGAACACAAGACACCATGTCCGGCTTCTGGAAACTACTCAGAGATGTGGAAAGATCCCTGAAAAAGCTACACTTGGATAGGAAACCTTTGCTTGAAGGCAGCTATACATTTTGGGCTTCAGGGAAGCACTTCCTAGCTTCAGAAGGCTACACAGAAAGCAGAAGAGATAAGTGAATCCAGAGATTTTCTTCTTTCCTTGTCAGTGAAAATATCCTAAACCCCCTTGGCATGTGCAGCTTGGGGAAGTTAGAGGAACAGCTGTCTGGAGCCAAGTGTCAATTCATCCATTTTGCTCTCTGTTAATGAACACAGACAATGGTAAATCAGTAGATGGAGAAACCCCACCATCTTTATGGCTTTCCAGGCTGATTTTCTGTACCTCATTTAGGCATTTTGATGCCTGTGAAAAGCGACGGCACAGTTGGTGCAAAGTACCACGGAATTATCATGGGGATATTTTTACCTTCCATTTCCACTGGCTAGGGGTGTCAAAGCCAGAAGAAAACATGTCTTTTAGCAAAGGAAAGGAATATTCACAGTACTAGCACAATTTGTTATCCTCATTGCTGTCTTCAGTTCAGGTAAGTAGCAGAGGTATCTATTACTTAGTCTGCAGTAAACCCTGTTCCCTGCTTCATTCCATCCACAATGTAAAGTGATGTGTGACTACCAGGATCTTTTCAGAGAAATGCAGAGGGAGCACCAGTCCCAGTTGCAATTCTGGGCTGGATCAGCCTCATTCTTTCACTTGTGGGTGTTGGTTGATGAAAAAACTCATCATGAGCCAGCAATAGTCACTGGCAGCCCAGAAGGCAGCCACATGCTGGGCTGCATCCAAAACAACAAGAACGGCTGGACAGAGAGGGGATTCTGCTTCTCTGCTCTGCTCTCTTGAGACCCTACCTGCAGCACTGTGTCCAGTTCTGGTGACCCAAACAAAAGAAAGACACAGAACTGTTGGAGGGGGTCATGCATATGATCAGAGGATTGAGAACCTCTTCTGTGGGGACAGACTCTTTTGAGTTGGGCTTGCTCATCCTAGAGAAGAGATGGCTCCAGGGAGACCTTAGAGCAGCCTTTCAGTATCTGAAGGGAACTACATGAGAGCAGGGGAAAGACTTTTTACAAGGACTTGTAGTGACAGAAAGAGAGAGAATCCCTTTGAGCTGGACAGGGGGAGATATAGACTGGAGATTAGGAAGACATTCTTTCCAGTAAGGGTGGTGAGACACTGGGACAGTCATGCATGCCACCTCCCTGGAGATGTTCAAGGCCAGCTTGAACAGGGCCTTAAGCAACCCAGTCTATTAGAAAGTGAGTCTGCCTTAGTGGGGAAGGGAGAACTAAATGATCTTTAAGGTCCCTTCCAACCCAAACTATTCTATCATTCTATGGTTTCCAGCCCAGTAAGACTTGCACTTTGCTGTGCATTTCTCTTAGTCCATTACAATTTGCAGTTCAAATCCTGCTGGCTTAATGATGAACTGCACTGATCTCAAGGAGACCAAACACAGAGCAAACACGACATGTTCTGATACGCACAGCCTCTCCTGGATCCTAGTTTTTGTGTTCTTTTTTTTATTGTTTTTTTCCCCTCCTACAATCCCACTGAGAATATCAGCATAAAATGGGTCTGCAGCTCTGAGACAATCTTCTTTTTTTAGTCAATGGCAAATTTGAAGGCCACAGTCACTATGACATGACAGCTATTCCCATGTGCAAATGCAAAATTCCTTTCAAGCTGAATATATTCAGAGTTCAAAACTGCATCAAATCCCTACAATCACTAAGAGAGTGAAGAAGGAGGGAAACTTCATTTTCAGCCAAACCAGTAAGGATAATGTCTTCCCTCTTCCAGCTTGAATTCCTTCCCCTTAGTGATAGGATGAGGGATTATAGTTTTATGGTGAAAGAGGGTAGATTTAGGCTGGATATTAGGAAGAAATTCTTTATAATGAGACTGGTGAGACACTGGATCAGATTTCCCAGGGAGTCTGTGGATGCCCCCTCCCTAGAGGTGTTCAGGCCTTGAGCAACCTGGTCTAGTGGGAGGTGTTCCTGCCTGTGGTGACAGAGTTGGAACTAGAAGATCTTTAAGGTCCGTGACAGAGTTGGAACTAGAGGATCTTTAAGGTCCCTTCCAAGCCAAACCGTTCTATGGTTCTATGATAGTGTGACCCAGCACAACACTCTTCAGAAATATGAACGAGGACTCTACAGTTCACAGACTAAAGCAAGGAGAAACTGGCCAGTACCTGTGTGTGAGAGTCTAAAGCCTCTCGCTTGTTCATCAACAAAGATAAAGATGGCATCGCCTCCCGCTTGTTCATCAAAGATAAAGACTGCCTTTGTTGGTTTCCGGAACTCAGACTCAGTGCTTGGCCTAAAGCTCAGAGATGCAAATCAACAGACAACACCTTCGAAACTCCTGCACTTCAGCCTGGCTGGAATGCCCAGGAGGCCTACGGCTTATCTCAGCTACCCCGAAGGGAAAAGGCCTGTGTGTATTCAGGGTATGGACAGGTACAGCCAGGGAGGGGGCGGAGGTCCTCTCCCCGGTGGCGCCAGACCCCTGCGAATGTACAAGAATACACAGGAAGATTTCCTGGGGAGCTGCAGCTGGACACGGGCAGAAAACCTGTATAAAAGGCAAGAGGGAATGCCTGCCAAAGTGTGTGGCACCTCCAGTGGCACCTCCACCGGACCACCAGTGGGACCAGCAGCAGACCACCAGAGGCACCTCTGCCAAACCACCACAGGCGGACTTCCACCAGACCACCAGAAGGACCCCTGACGGATTCCGCAGAAGATCATCCCTGAGCCACACGCACCCGTCTTTCTCTTCAGTCCCCCCCAACCTGCGACTGAGGGTAATATGATCACAGCCCTTTTCCTTCCCTACTTCTCCTTCTCTCTCTTTACCCCTCTCTCTCTTTATCCCTCTCTCTCTCTCTCTCTCCCCCTTTCCCCCCTCTCTCCCTCTCTTTTGTCCAAACCTATCCTTCAATAAATAGTTTCGTGGTGATATATGGTCTCGTTTGCACCTTAATTTCACAACACAGAAATCTATAAGAACAGGTCTTGCTCCTCGGGACAGAGATACTGTTAATCCCTGTTCCCCGGACCTTGACACTGTGCCAAAAATAAACCCAAGCTTTGGAGTTTGTACCACTGTCAGATTGGTCTTGTTGTGAAACTGCAAAGCTTGCCTGCTGAGAAAACAGCAACTCAGCCCAAAATTGGCTTGCTACCTTTTTGTCTTTGAAATGGGCATTCATTGCGTTGAGTTACAGCAAAGCTACTCCAGCTAAACCCCAGCGTTATTAGAGCCCGACAGACTCAATATTAGTCTTAATCACACAAACTCCACCATCAAACAACCAGCCCCCAAAATGTAGATGGAGACCAAACAGACAAAACCTCCACTTTTAAAAGGAGAGAAATCCACACCTCTCTTTCAGGCTGTGCTGGTTTGAAGGTAATTGGAATATTTTACTGAGAGAAATTAAATCCTTGGCTGTGAGAAGAAAGAAAAAACCCCAAGCAACAGTACCTTATATCACCCATTCTTCTGCTGAGAAACTCAACTAGTCAAAACACAGGTAAGACACTCACTTCTCACACACTGCTCAGCTCTCAGTTCTGTTCCTTCTCTCTGGCTGTCTGGGTCTGGATTATCTCTGTCTAAACTCTTTTAATCTGACCTAAGCCTTTTTCCTCTAACCTCCTTGTCTTCTTTTTTTTTTTACATCTCACCTTGATCTCTCCAGATTTATCATGTGAGATATACAGGGATTGATCTGGTTATTTCTGAAGGAATGGGGTGGGGGTGTGTTGGGTCAGGAGCCTCCTGGCAATCTGATTTTTCTGAGAGGGGGTATTGTGTTTCTGTATCACTTTTAACTTGTATATAACTGTAAATACTGTATATATGCCCTTGTCAATTGTGCTAAGCTGTAAATATAGCTTCATTCCTTAACTTCCAGCTGGCTGAGTCTAGTCTGGGCGATTTTCTTCAGTGTGTGTGTGGGGAGGGGGGCAGGTAACTCCCAAATCATCACACAGGTGAAATTGGCTATGTCTAGATTTGATAATTAAAATGCTGTAAATACCACAGGCTGCAAAATCCATGGCAACCAGGAAATGTAAGCAGCATTTTTACACACACACATATATATATATATATATATATGTATATATAAATTTTTAATCTTGGGGATTTTATATTTTGGTTTGGATTTTGTTTTTTCATGGTTTTTTTTTTTATTACTTGTTTGGTTGGTTTTTAAATTTGTTTTGTTTTGTTGTTTTTCTGAAAATGTTCACATTGCCAAGTCTCTTATTTTAGTCTTCAAGATATAGGTGAGGTTCCAACCTGGAATGTGGCTGTTGGGAAAGCCCTTCACAAATGCAGGGCTTTGAGAAGTCATGGAATCATAGAATGGTAGGGATTGGAAGGGACCTTTGGAGATCATGGACTCCGACTTCCCTGCCAAAACAACATCACTTAAGGGAGGTTAGACAGGTATATGTCCAAATGGGTCTTGAACATCTCCAGAGAAGGAGACTCCACAACTCTCTGGGCAACCTGCTCCTGGGTTTCTGCACCCTCATAGGAAAGAAGATGTTCCTCACATTGAGATGGAACTTCCTGCATTCCAGTTTGCATCTGCTACCCCTTGTCCTATCAGAGAATACTACTGAAAAGAGCCTGGCCCCTTCTTCTTGACTCTCACCCTTCAGATATTTCTAAACATTAGGTGATCCCCTTTCAGTCTTCCCTTTGGGCTAAACAGCCCCAGGGCTCTCAGCTTTTTCTCATCAAACAAATATTTCAGTCCCTTCATCATCCTCATAGCCTCTGTTGAGCAATTTCTAGTCTACCCCTGCCCATCTTGACCTGGGGAGCCAGATGTGGACAGAATATTCCAGATGTGGTCTCACCAGCACAGAGCAGAGGCACAGGAGCACCTCCCTTGACCTGATGTTGCACCACATTTCTTTGCTATTTGTCACTCAACTGCATTTAGACAAAAGTTTCAGCTATTCTTCACTCACAACCGGTATCTCCACCTCTGTGCAGCAATCCTGCTTCTTACTCAAGAACTAGTCATATCCAACAGCAGGAGGTGTTTGGATAGACCCTTTTCACTTTGTTTTCCCACCTTTTTTCCTTCCCAAGTGCTATGGAACTTTGTTTTTTCCTGTACTTTTTTATTACTTTTTGTGCACTGCAAGGAAAAGCAAAATACTAAAAAGAGAAGCAGAACAACAACCTACACTTCCTCAGAAGCCAAGAGAGAGTAGCAATTTCCACCTCTCTCCCTGAAGCGGGGATAAAAATTACTGCTGTTTAAATCCACTTCCACCTTGCAATTCCCACCACTTCTGCTACTTCACAGCCTAGTGGATTAAAAATCAAGACAGCAGAGCTGAGCTCTGGCTTGAGGAGAAGCCCATCTTCCTTCTGCTTGGGAATTACATCAGAATTCAAGACAAGCCACATCTTACTGTGGACAAAATTAAGTCAAATCAAGCCAATTTCCTCCCTGACATTACTCAAACATGGCCACAATCAAATTGAGGAGAAAGCCAAATGAAAAACCCAAGCACTAAAGTGATTTCAGAGATGAAGGCAGAAAAGCTTCAAGGATTTGAACCCTTCCTTGCAAAGATGGATGCTTTGCACTATATTATGTTCTGTGCTGTAAAATTCTCTGTCTTTTAGCCATACCCATCATTTTAAGTGGATCATGGACTCCACTACCTTCTACAAAAGCTTAAATCCTACTGGTTGATTATCTTTGCCTGTTAGAGCACTTACAATCATAGAATGGTAGGGTTTGGAAGGGACTTCTGGAGATCATGGACTCAAACTCCCCTGCCAAAATTACACCACTTAGGGGAGGTCAGACAGGAATGTATCCAGATGGGTCTTGAAAGTCTTCAGAGAAGAAGACTCTGCAACCTCTCTGGGCAGCCCACTCCAGGGTTCCAGCACCCTTACAGGAAAGAAGTTTTTCCTCACATTGAGGTGGAACTTCTTGTGTTCCAATTTGTATCCATTGTCTCTTGTCCCATCACATGATACCACAGATAAGAGCCTGGCCCCTTCTTCTTGATCCTCACCCTTCAGATAATTGTAAACATTGATAAGATCTCTTCTCAGCCTTTTGCTCTCCAGGCTAAACAGCCCCAGGTCTCTCAGCCTTTCCTCATCAGACAGATGTTCCAATCCCTTCATCGTCCTCATAGCCTCCTCACAGTCTCCTTTGGACACTCTGTGGTATACCCCTGTCCCACTTGAGCTGGGGAGCCCATTAGTTTTCAGGATACCGCACAGCATTGTTGGGAACAAACTTGAACAAAATAAGGACAAAAGGTGCACTGAGAGATACAGACCCAATAACAATGTTGGGAATGGCTGGAATTCACCCTGGCTTGGGGCTGTGGGCTACCCTTGTTTGAGGTTGTTTCTGAAACCTGAACTATTTTTTCCTCTTGAAAAGTGTGTTATGGAAATTCATCAGCTCTCCAGTCAGTAACATCAGCTACTTCACTGGTCTTTCAGGGGACACAGGGAAAAATCCTTAGCATCTCTGGGCTTAGGCAAGCACCCTTTTTGTTTTTCATAGAATCTTAGAGTGGTTTGGAAGGAACATTAAAGATCATCTAGTTCCAACCCCCTCCCATAAGCAGGGACACCTCCTACTAGACCAGCTTGCTCAAGGCCCCATCCAACCTGGCTTTCAACACTTTCAAGTTTAGAGCCTCCACAACTGCTGTGAGCAACCTGTTTCAGTGCCTCACCACCCTCATGAAGAACAATTTCCTCCTATGTTTAATCTAAATCCAGCTTCCTTCAGTTTGAAGCCATTATGCCTCATCCTTTCACTCCATGCCTTTGTCAAAAGTCCCTTTGCAGCTTTTCTGTATCCTCCTTCATATACTGGAAGGCTGCTCTGAGGTCTCCCCGGAGCCTTCTCTTCTCCAAACTGAACAACTCCGACTCTCCCGGCCTGTCTTCACAGCAGAGTGCTCCAGGCCACCAACAATATTCATGGTCCTCCTCTGGACCTGCTCTAACAGTTCCATGTGTTTCCTGTATTGGGTACTCCAGAGCTGGACACAATACTCTATGTGAGATCTCACCAGAGTGGCATAGAGAGGCAGAGTCCCCTCCCTCCACCTGCTCCCCATGCTGCTGGGGATGCAGCCCAGGCCACAGTTGGTTTCTGGGCTTCAAGCACACATTGGTGGCTCACATTGAGCTTCTTATCACCCAGCACTCCCATGACCTTTTCCTCAGGACCACTCTCTTGTCCATTTTACACTCAATCTTTGTCTGTTTTTTTCATTGTGCCCCATCTTTCTAGCTTTTGGCCAGCTGACCACAGAAGTCCTGCTCTGTTTCCTGAGGTTAGAACAGAGTAGCAGAAAAGATTTTTACTGCACCCTTTTAATCTGACAATGACCTGCAGTCTTCAACTCCAAACCCTCAGATCTAGCACGATACCACAGAAATATTGCTTTGCCACTCGCCCTGACACAGCTTCAGGAATCAAAGCACAGAAGTAGATGCATCTATGGCAGTGACATCAAGGATGCACGTTAAAACAAACCTCTAAGCAGTAAATTAAGTGGACAATATACCTGCTCCTTCCCACCCAACCGAGAGGCATGAGGAAGCTACAGCTGTGATACCACCTCAAACCACAGAACATTAGGGGTTGGAAGGGACCTTCAGAGATCATCAAGTCCAAAGCAGAAAGACAAAAAGAGCAGAAACACACAAAGGATGAATCTCCACCCTGCCTGCAAATTGCCATGAGTGGTTCCATGCCTCACCTTTTTCGTTTGTTTGGTTTATTTTTCATAGAACCATAGAGTCATTTTGGATGAAAAAACCTCCAAGATCATTGAGTCCAACAACTGACTTAACACCACCATGGCCATTAAAGCATGTCCTAAAGTGCCATGTCCACATGTTTCTTGAACACCTCTAGGGATGGTGACTCCACCACCTCCCTGGGCAGCCTGTTCCAATGCCTCAACACTCATGTAGCAAAGGATCTCCAACCTAAGCCTCTCCTGCCTTTCAGGCCAGATTCTCTCCTTCTATCACCTGCTACTAGGGAGAAGAGACCAACAACCACTTCACTGCCACCTCTTTTTAGGGAGCTGTAGATAGCAGTGAGGTCTCCCCCCAGTTCCCTCACTCTTCTATCCACACCTCACACACACTTCTTTTGCATGTGGGGACAACTCCGTAAAAACTAGAGAGCAAAGACTGCAAGGAGCTAGTTCATTTTGTATCCCATCTGGGGCAAGAGTTGAAGCCTCCAGACCTTACTTGCCAAGTTATTTCAGAGTTATGCCAAGAGAGCTGTGCCCTCTGAAGCTTCCTGGCATAGGAACTGTTGTGAGGCAAAGCAATGAGGTTTCCAGTGCTGCAGAAGGGATGTCAGGCCACAGGAGCCACCATCCCATCTGGATGTGTTTCTCTGTGACCTGAGTAGATTGTATGGTCCTGCTTTGTCAGGGGTGTTGGACTTGATTATCTCTTTGGGTCCCTTCCAGCCCCTGAAATCTTTTGAACTACACAGTCATCTAGTTAATTCAAGTGCAATGGCAGCCACTTACAGCTGCTCCTCACTTACATCTCCATGGTGCTGGAGCTGGGAGATACACTGTGGCCTTCTGAGGGGTGAGAATTCAATAGAATCAATAGAATCAATCAGGTTGGAAGAGACCTCCAAGATCATCCAGTCCAACCTAGCAACCAGCCCTATCCAGTCAACTAGACCATGGCACTAAGTGCCTCATCCAGTCTTTTCTTGAACACCTTCAGGGACGGTGACTCCACCACCTCCCTGGGCAGCCCATTCCAATGCCAATCACTCTCTCTGTGAAGAACTTCCTCCTAACATCCAGCCTGTACTTCCCTCGGCACAACTTGAGACTGTGTCCCCTTGTCCTGTTGCTGGTTGCCTGGGAGAAGAGACCAACCCCCACCTGGCTACAGCCTCCCTTCAGGTAGTTGTAGACAGCAATGAAGTCACCCCTGAGCCTCCTCTTCTCCAGTCTAAATTTTGAGGCAGTGTCTTCTGGTTCTGCAACACAGTCAAGTAATAACTTTGAGGCTGATGTGCTCACAGATCACTCTTTCCTCCATGGAATCATTTTGGTTGGAAAAGACCTTTAAGAACCCTGGAGACATTTCAAAGACACTGTGGTGTGGTGCTAGGTGTCATGGTTTAGCAGCAGACTTGGTAGAGTTAGAGAACGGTTGGAGTCAGTGATCTTGAGGGTCCTTTCCAATTGGAATAATTCTGTGATTCTGTGGTGTGCTCCTCCCTTGCTACTCACGTAACAGGCTTAGTACCATCCCACCACCTTGTGCATAGCTGATTGCACTTTTCACTAATTAGTTGCTCACATAGCTCTTTGTTTTCTTCTCTGTTGCCTTTCCTCTTACATTTTTCTCTTTTTTTTTTCTTTTTCCTCCTCACTTTTACATAATTTTCTCAAGTCTTTTAGCTTTAAGCCAGCTATGACTGACAGTGAAATGCTTTCTGCTAGCAGATTTTCCCTCTTCCCCAGCATTCTCTTCAAATCCAAACCCATACATCTTTTCTGGATCTAATCTGTAATCATCTACCCAAACACAACAGGAGAAGTACGTTCATTTTTCTAGGTACTGATTGCAGAAGTCATCACTCCTTCAGCCATTCCTGGCCTTTCTCATCTTGCCAATTCTTCTGGAAAAAAAATTAAATGTCAGAAAATGCAAAAGGTTTTACCCACATGGGCAGGTTACCAATGACAGCACCAAGAGAGCACAATAAACAATAACTAGTTTAAAGTTTAATCCTATTTGGTTTGTTGTTTTTTTTTTGCATAAGAGGAACAGGGCACAGATTTCTGTTATTAGCTCCACAATTGTCTTTTGTTCTTTCCCAGAAAGTCAGGGTTTCTACAAAACTCAAAAGATCATTTTCCATTTCTCAGAATAGTACAAGAAATAAATAGCCAGAAGGTTAGAGAGTGCCACAGCTGAAAAATCACTTCCTAGAGAAACTAGAATGATGTGTGAAAGCATGAAATGACTAATCACAACCAGAAGAAGGAAAGAGAATAAAATCTGGTCTCCAAATGACAACCAATGGCTCCCAAGTCATGCCCAACTTTTTCCATAGAATCATAGAATTCCCAATCTTAGAGTCACAGAATGCCTTGTGTTTGAAGTGACCTTGAAGATCACCTAGTTCGGAAGCCCCCTGCCATGGACAGGGATCATGCCACACAAGGGTGAAAGCCTAGGTGGGCAGTGCAGTGCCTGGAGATGTGGTCCACCACATTGCTCCTACACTGATCAAGAGGAGTCCTGTTTTTAACTATTAGTATAATGTAATTCCCTTGAGTTTTCCAAAGGGTTTACTCCTCTAAAAGCTCTTTTACCTTTTGTCTTCACTACCACTACTTTGCTCCATCAGTGCTGCCTGCTCCTCTGCATTGCAGCTCTGCAGCAGAATTTAGAGTCATTACCCCAGTTTAACGTTACAGCAGATCACTGGACCATGCTGCCCAGAGAGATTGTGGACTCTCCTTTGGAGACTTTTAAAATCCACCTGGATAGGTTCCTGTGCAACCTGATCTAGGTGAACCTGCACGTAGCAGAGGGGTTGGATTTGATGATATATAGAGGTCACTTTCAAACCTGCCTTTCTACAATTCTATGATTGAGGTACCCTGAGCACCACTATGCCAGCAAATAGGAGAGCCTACCTTGAGCAAAGAGGACACCCTCTCACCATGCATGCAGGAGCTTGCTGCTCCATGGGGACTTACAAAGATCAAGTCAGGTCTCATTAAATGTTTTATGTCTTAGTGATTTCAATAGACAAAGAAGCATCAGAAGAGAAAACAGTGGTCTGTGCATAGTCAGATGGGAGTTTAAGGCTCTGTGGAGCATAAAAGGCTCCAACAGAGTGCATGAAGCGATCAGACAGGAGAGTACAGCCCCAGTGCTAAGGCAGAAATTTCAGCTCTTTCCATGGACCCACCTCATTTACTTAAAGCAGAAAACAGAAGAGAGTTGCTACAGAAGCCCTGCAACTGAAAGCAGAGCCTCAAGATTTCAATATGAGCAAAAAATCCCTTCCAACTAAACGAGGCTCAACACCTGCCGTTCTCTGGTCTCCAGCCTTTGTTCTCCCTAGTAATGAACACCTTTGTAAGAATAGTTGTAGCTCAGAAAAGGAATTAACCTGCAAACAAAGGAGAAGCTTAATTAAACACTGCATGAAAAGAAAAGAGAGGAAGTATAGGTTAAAAAAAAAAAAAAAAGAAAAAGAAAACAGCTGCACAGACTTAATTCCAATTTCCCCTCTTGTAGGTCATTTTATCCACTGTAATTTCCTTTCTGTCTTTGGATGAGTTTGTTATTGAGGCACTGCCCATTAATAAATAGAAGGGGCTTTGTTGATTTCTGCTCACTTCTACCTTTTCCAATGCTTTGCATGATGAACTCTCCATAAAAAAAAAAAAAAAGGCAAACCAGATTTAAATTAGACTTTGGGAGTGTGCCATTTCATAAACTTTTCCCCAGAGAGCTTCTTTAGCTAATTAAACAAATGATTGCGAAATACTCACAATGTCAACCCTGGCAGCTTACATGCAAAGTATCTACATCGAGCCGTGGTTGTTTAACCCAAGACAAGGTGGAGGAGTAATACGTTTGAATGCCGAGCACAAACCTCAGGTCATAAGGAGGCACAAACTTCTTAAAAGCATGGGTAGACTGGAGAGAGACAAAGGACTTTGAACATCCCTGCCCAAGGGCAGAGGAGCTAGCAGATACAGCATTAGTCATCTGAAAAATGACAGAACCAAAGAATGATTTTGGTTGGAAAAGCCTGTCCAACCATTCTCTAACTCAACCAAGTCTGGTGCTAAATCACGGCCCTCCGCACCACATCTCTGTCTTTTCTCTGTGGCTGCTCTATGCCTTGGCAGGAGTACTAATGAGGAAATATTTCTGAAAGGCTAAACTGCATCTAGAACATTCCTTCAGGAGGCATGCCAAGATCCTTCCTTGTTTGTTTTACTTGTTGTGCAAACATTTTCGTAATCCTTATCAATACAGTCTGTAGAGGGAATCTTTTAAAACAACCAGCATGGACTCCATGGACTCCAAACTGAAATGATTCCATGATTCTATGATTCTGTGACTTCCAGTACCTGAAAAGGGCCTACAGGAAAGCTGGGAAGAGATTCTATACCAGGGCTCGTAGTGACAGGATGAGGGGGAATGGCTTTGAGCTGGAAGACAGGAGATTTAGACTGCAGATTAGGAAGAAATTCTTTCCAGTGAGGGTAGTGAGACACTGGAACAGGTTGCCCAGGGAGGTTGTAGATATCCTCTTCCTGGAGATGTTTAAGGCCAGGCTGGATGAGGCCTTGAGCAACCTGCTCTAGTGGGAGCTGTCCCTGCCAATGGCAGGGGGTTGGAGCTGGATGATCCTTGAGGTCCCTTCCAACCTAAACCATTCTATGATTCTATGATTCTATGTTCAAGGCCAGGTTGGACAAAGCCTTGCATAACCTGGTCTAGTGGAAATTGTCACTGCCCATGGGACAGGGACATGATCTTTAAGGTCACTTCCAACCTTAACTATTCTATGATCAGTCCCTTGGTCATGACACTGACATTTTCTTTGACTCCATACACTCAAGCTATCAGGTTGCAATTGTACTTTATGTAGTGCTGGCCACTGCTAGATTGCAAGCTATTCATGGATCGGCCTAAATGAATCAGAAGGTGCTCAAATCACGTAACAGATACCAGCACTGGAAATGGTCAGGATATAGGAATTAAGGGTGCGTGATCTGCTACATGATCAAAACACATTAAGGCACAAGAAAGGCTGAGAAACTTGTCACTGGAAGCATCTGTTAAAAGCATTCAGTTTGGTTCTGTCACATTTCCTTTTAGCAGCACCAGTTGCAGATCTCTGCCACTGAACAATATGAAAGCTGAGTGAACAATTTCTTTCAACTGTTTGGTATTCTCCCATTTCCTGTGTGAAATCTTCTCAAATCTTCTCAAATCCACCACTTGTCTCTAAATGTGAGTGACAATTCAAGGAGAATCCAACCAAAATAATGCATTGACTTCTTTTTCCACACCACTTTTAACTTCTTCAATCTACAGAACTTGACTCAGAAACGTACAATCATAGACTCGTTTCAGTTGGCAAAGATCTCCAACACCATTGAGTCCAACCTTCAACCTAAGACAAACATGGCCATTAAAGCATGTCCTAAAGTGCCATGTCCACACGGCTCTGCAACACCTCTGGGGATGGTGACTCCACCGCCTCCCTGGGCAGCCTGTTCCGATGCTGACTCTTGCAGCAAAGAAACTTTTCCTAATTGCCAACCTAAACTTCCCCTGCCACAATTTCAGGCCATTTCCTCTTGTTCCATGACCTGACACTAGGGAGAAGAGACCAACCCCCACCTCACTCCAACCTCCTTTCAGGGAGCTGTAGTGAGCAATAAAGTCTCCCCCAAGCCTCCTCTCCTCCAGACTAAACAACCCCAATTCCCTCAACTGCTCCTCATCAGGTCTGTTCTCCAGACCCTTCATAGTTCTGATTACAAGATATTAACCTAATGTACCTCTTCCTTAGTAACAGCTGTAGTGTCAGGGGAATGCTGCCCATAATAATGCAGCTTGATATAGAAGCACAATAAAATATAAATAAGCTTGTTACAGTTCCGTGGCACACAGGATTCCACTGTGAAGAGCTTTCATGAATTTAGTAAATCTCATCTCTTTTTTTTTTCTTTCCTTTCCAGCACAGATGATTTTCAAGACTTATGGCTGCACATTCCCTTTTATTCCAGCAAATGAAATGTAATTGTTTACTCAAGAACAGGATTATTTTACTGCTACTACATTTGTGGGCATCATTCAGACATGCACATGTCAGTGCAGTGCTATGCTCATAATGAAATCAAGATGAAAGCAAGACTTAGAGGAAATCTAAAGAGGAGACTGCCCTAAGAGCACCCATAATTGTGGTCATTTGTTAGTGAAGAAAGCACAAACAATTCCCTCCAGCAAACAGCTGCAGTGAAACAAGGGATGTGCTTGCTACAGATCAGCCTGGGCTGCATCCAAAGCATCATGGGCAGCAGGTTGAGGGAGGAGATTCTGCCCCTCTGCTCTGGTGAGATCACAATTGAGAGTTTCATGTCCAGCTCTAGGGCTCCCAACACAAGAAGGACATGAGACTGCTGGTGTGGGCTGGAACACCTCTCCTATGAAAATAGTCTGAGAGTTCGTTGTTCAGACTGGAGAAGAGAGGGGTCTGGGGAGACCTTAGAGCAGCCTTCTATTATTTGAAGGGTCCTTCAGGAGAGTTGGAGAAGGACTTTTGACAAAGGCATGGAGTGATACGAACAGGGATAATGGCTTCAAACTGAAGGAAGATGGATTTAGATTAGACATTAGGAGGAAATTCTTCCCAATAAAGGTGGTAAGGCACTAGAAAAAGCTGGCCAGAGCAGTTGTGGCTCCAAGCCTGGAAGTGTTGAAAGCCAGGTTGGATGGGGCCTTGAGAAACATGTTCTAGAGGAAGGTGTCCCTGCCTATGTCAGGGGGGTTAATACTAGATGATATTTAAGATTCCTTTCAACCTAAAACCATTCTACAATCCTATAAAATTTGCATGCTTAATCTGGAGCTCTCCATAAGGCACCTCTCATACCATTTCTGTAAAAAAGAGCAGCCTCAGATGGAGAAGGGTCTTCCCTTTGACCCAAGTCTAGTCAGTTATCTCCATCTCTGAAAGCTACTTGGCCAACAGTCCCATGGCTGTTGCACCCTCCTGCACACTGCCCTTCTAATTCTTATGATTACATTTAACCAATCTGAATATCTCTTCTCAAAGAGAATCATGACCTTTTAAGTACTGTTTCTTTTGAGTTCTCAAGGAGAATGAACTGCTATGAGCCAATCTGAAGGCAACAATCCACCACTTGGAGCTCAAGGATAGCAGCCTTTTCCACTGAGCTGTATCAAGCCAAAGTTTACGTTGCTGAAAGCCTTCAGTCTTATGGTCTTTGATGAGGGAGCCAAGCACTAATTTTAGCAGTGGGGGCCCATGCTGTTTATCTGTAAAACCAGTACTTTGGATGAATTCGTTAAGGCTGGGAATTCCAGAAAACACTTTTCATAGAATCATAGAATCAACCAGGTTGGAAGAGACCTCCAAGATCATCCAGTCCAACCTAGCACCCAGCCCTATCCAATCAACTAGACCATGGCACTAAGTGCCTCATCCAGGCTTTTCTTGAGCACCCCCAGGGACGGTGACTCCACCACCTCCCTGGGCAGCCCATTCCAATGCCAATCACTCTCTCTGGCAAGAACTTCCTCCTAACATCCAGCCTATAC
The DNA here is from genome assembly GCA_013400475.1 of Tricholaema leucomelas. Taxonomy (NCBI): domain Eukaryota; kingdom Metazoa; phylum Chordata; class Aves; order Piciformes; family Lybiidae; genus Tricholaema lacrymosa; species Tricholaema leucomelas. The sequence continues at coordinate 284,371 of WAAF01012404.1, read as the reverse complement.
TTCCCCAGGCACAACTTCAAGAATGTGGCACCCAAATCACAAAATCATAGAATGGATCTTAAAGATCATCCAGTTTCAGCTCTGCTGCCATGGGCAGGGACACTTTCCATTAGACCAGGTTGCTCAAGGTCCCACCCAACCTGGCCTTGAAAACCTCCAGGGAAGAGGCATCCACAACCTCTCTGTGCAACCTGTTCCAGTGTCTTACTGCCCTTACTGGAAAGGTTGCCTAAATCCGACCTCCTCAAGTTTAAATCCCTTCCTGTAGCACAGATGTCCCTCTGAATGGATTCCATCACACCATCAGGATTCTTCTGTAAGAACTGTCACACAAAGTGAATAATCTAAGGTCACCAATGTGCTTTAATGATATTCAAGGGCCAAAGCAGGCTCTAAATCCAAACATTTTAGAAAGGATTAGCTCTCAGGCCCTGGTGGAAATCTCTTGCTTCTAACAGTTACCAATTTGACCCAGGATAATTCCAAGAGCCAAGCATTGTTCAAAAAAAGGGAACAAAAATAATGCTTACCTACAGAAAATCCTCCTGCACAGCTGAACAGCCATAAAATGAACATGAAACTCTTTGTTTCGGTGCTGTCAACACCAGTAAATCTGAGCCTAACGTGATTTGTTTGTGTGGGAAATCATTTTCTAGAGACCCATAGCTGAGTCTGATGAACTTCAACCAGAGCACGTTAAACTTGCTCACTGACTAGTAAGATACTTCCACATTTCATTGTAAGGCAGACAGACTGCACCACTGAAAAGCCCAGTTCTTTGTCACTTGCTCTTCCTAACCCTGTCTTTGCCAGAACTTATATTTTTCAGAGTTCTTTTGTAAGGGTGACTAAATGTTTGGTAAATACATCATAGATGCAGTGAAAAAGAACAACCACAAAACCCAAAGAATCATAGAAAACACTGGATTGGAAGAGAAATTTAAAGGACGTCAAATTCCAGCCCCTTTATAGTAAGTAGAGACATACCCAAGTAGATCAGGTCGCTGAGAGACCCATCAAGCCTGACCTGGTTGTGTCCACAACCTCCCTGGGCAACATGTTCCAGTGTCTCACCACCCTCATAGTAAAAAACATATTCCTAATATCCAACCTAAAGCTATTTTTCTCTAGTTTAAAATCCCTGAAGAAAACATCTTCCAGGAGAAGATGCTTTAGATGTAACATCGTACTCTAGCACTGCAGATATTTTTGCACATATGGCACTCAGGTATCCAAGACACAAGTGTAGGTAACTCCAATATTTCCTTAGGTAGACACAACAGTCATTATTGTCTCTTAAAAACATTGTGCACTGGCAATGACAAACCCTAACAGACAATGAGAAATCATCTATTTGACAGAAGGAAGGCTTTGCAAAGGGTCTAGCCAAGATCAATGTATTGAGGTTAACAGTATAAGATTCAACAGGGCCAAGTGCTGCACTTGGGTAGCAACAACTTCATGAATGTTCCAGGCATGGGGCAGAGTGGCTGCAAAGCTGCCTCACAGAGAATGACCTGAGGGTTTTGTTTGATATCTGGGTGAATAGAAGCCAGAAGTGTGCTCAGGTGGCCAAGAAGGCCATTGGCTTCCTGGCTTGGATCAGAACAAGTGTGGACAGTAGGACTAGGGAAGTTATCATGCCCCTGTACTCTGCACTGGTGAGGCCACACCTAGATTACTGGCCTCTAACTCCAAGAAAGACATTGAGGTGCTAGAGTGTGTCCAGAGCTGCTGAAGGATCTGGAGAACATGACTGGTGAGGAGCAGCTGAGGGAACCGGGAGTGTTCAGACTGAAGAAGAGAAGGATGAAGGGAGATGTCATTGCTTTCTACAGATCCCTGAAAGGGGGTTGGAATGAGGTGGGTATTGGGTCTCTTCTCCCTAGTATCAGGTAATAGAATGAAATGAAATGGCCTGAAATTGTGCCAGGGGAGATTTAGTTTGCAGATTAGGAAAAAAAAATCTTTTCTGCAAGAGTGGTCAGGGATTGCCTGAAGAGGTGGTGGAGTCACCTTCCCTGGAAGTGTTAAGAAATGTGTGGACATGACACTTGAGGGCATGCCTTAGTGGCTGTGGTGGTCTTAGATTGATAGTTGGACTTGATGATGGCTGGATTGATGACCTTGGAAGTCTTTTCCAACTGAAATAATTCAGTGATTCTACATATAGCACAGGATAGAAGCAGCAGAGGCAGAAGATGACATTCCATACCCAGGCTCTTGCAATGCGGCAGAGGGCTCCCATAGAAAGTTTTCCTTCACACTGTATACCTTTGGAATGTCTCTGGGTTGGTCAAATGAAAGCTACTTATGCCTCTCAATCACAGTGCTGCTGATAAGTTTTATGCCTTTTAAACAGGTACGGGGTTTAGGAAACCAGTGGGCTTGAAATTTGACCTCTCACATGGTCAATTTGCCACCTTCTCACATTACACAAATATGAATAGAACAGGTTTTTCTCATCCTCCTCCTTTTTTTTTTTTGCCTTTCTGTTTCTTTTCCTGCAGTCCTGCAATGACTCAGAATTAATATCAGATGACAAACTGGACCATGTACCAAGAAGGGAAAAGTCACAATAAAAGCTCCTTCCCATTAATGGGACTATCCATTCATGTGGTGACTATTCCCACAGGGAAACTGGCCATAAATTATGTATTTGACATTTAGTTATAGATGATTATATCTGACATAATGAAGTCGTAATGGAAAGAGTTTGCACACTGTTTGGTTATTAAGTGCCCATTCCTTGTCCCTGCACCAGGTGCAACGGTGATAGGGGCGTACAAATCATCCAGAAGAAAGGCTAAAATGGGTTTCCTCACTGATAAAGCACCACATGTGTTTATTAATTTAGTGGGTTGTCTGATGTCTCCCCCATCTGCTCATTTAAAACTGTTATTTGCCCTATAAATATTTCAGAAAGAGAAGTGTAGCCAAAAAATTAGTCTGGCAGGAAAGGGAAGCAAAAATAATAATTAAAAGAAATTAAAAAATAAAAGGGTTTGAGAAGCACCAAATGGGCTGGGTTGGAAAGGATCATAAAGATCATGCACTTCCAACCTCACTGGCATGGGCAGGGGCACTTTCCACTAGACAAAGCAGACTAAGCCCTCATCCAACCTGGCCTTAAACACCTCTAGGGAGGGGGCATCCACAACTTCCCTGGGCAACCTGTGCCAGTGTCTCCCCACCCTCAGCCAGAAGAATTTCTTCCTGATCTCCAGTCTAGATCTACTCTCTTCCAGCTCAAAGTTATTGCACCTCACCCTATCACTACAAGACCCTCCCCAGCTTTCTTGTAGGCTTCCTTCAGGTACAGCAAGGCCACTGTAAGGTCTTCCCAGAGCCTTCCCTAGTCTGAACAATCCCAACTGTCTCAGCCTGTTCACACAGGAAAGAGGGCTCTTCTCCAGCCTTCTGATCACCTTTGTGGCCCATCTCTAGACCCTCTCCAACAGTCCCATACCCTTCTTGTGTTGGAGGCACCAGAACTGGACAGGTGGAGTCGCAGGAGAGCAGCGCAGAGGGGCAGAATCCCCCCCCCCCCCCCCCCATCCTGCATCTCTCACTGCTTTGGATGCAGCCCAGCCCACAGCTGCCTTCTGGGCTGCCAAAAGCCATTGTTCATGATGAATTTTTCATCAACTGACAGTCCCAAGCCTTTCTTTCTGAGCCTGCTCTCAAGCCACACCTTGCCCAGGCTGTATTTGTGCTGGGGACTGCCCCAGCCCAGGTTTTGTGATGAGAAAGATCTCATGCTGGGATCGGTCTCACACTGAGAATGGTCACATGCTGTATGCAGCGCTGCATTCCAAGTTGAATTGTTTCAGCAGCTTTTTTTTCAAGCTGATAATAGGACATTCACTTCAGATTAGTGATGCTTCAGGGTGCACCACCAGAGCTGACTCTGCTTTCCAGCTGTTACTGCTGCCAGAGGGGTGAAACCTTTCATTGCTGATGGCGAGTGGCACATTTCAGCACAGCTGAAAATGAAATCCACTGTCAAAAGCATCTCCTGCATGGATGTCTCTGTCGGTTTGGAGCTTATGGCGTTGCACAGCAGTGACAAATGGCCTACAAAGAACAACATTCCAAGGCATCTTCAAATCCCAGTTACAGTGTCACAGAATGGTAGGGGTTAGAAAGGACCTCTAGGGATTGACTCTAACCCCCCTGCCGAGGGAGGTTCACCTAAAGAAGGTCACACAGGAACACATTCAGTTGAGTTTTGAATGTCCTCAAAACCAGAGACTCCATCACCTCTCTAAGCAGCCTGTTCCAGTGCTCCAGCACCATTAAGTTAAAGTAGTTCCTCCTCGTGTTTAGACGGAACTTCTTATGTTCAAGTTTGTGCCCATTCCCCCTTGTCCTGCTCATGCTGATCTCCACAGCAAAGTTCCTTTATAAGAAAGCTCTTGGGGGGAAAAAAATAGTTAAAAAGCACTTAATTTTTTTTTTCAGATGAGTAGGTGTTAAGCATCATCCAGACTCTTCCCCCTCCACCCCAAAAGCCTGAAATATTTTCAAGTGTAAAGACTTTGAACAGTTCCCACCAGCAGACTGGATTTAGCACTTCTCCTTGAGAGACTTTGTTAGCTCCAGCTTTCTGCTAGAGTGAACACTGTTATCTTATAAATAAACAGCAATGCCCTGAGGTGCCCCTCTGCAATGAAAACACACATCCCAAAGAAATAAGAGCAACAGTTCGACACCACAGTGAAAAAGAAAATGGCAAACGGCAGGCAATTAACTCTTCCTGAGTATGGAGAGCTACAGCACCTAACAAGCAAGCAGAATTGCAGGCTGGCTGCAAGATCTCCAGCAGCTCTGGCTGCTCTTGCTCTAGAATCATAGGATCATGGAATCATAGACTAACAGAAATGTGGAATGATGTAACAGTTTTGGTTGAAAAAGCCCTTTCAGATCATCCAGTCCAACCATTCTCTAAGCTTACCAAGGCTGGGGCTAACCCATGGCCTTCAGCTCCACATCTACACAGCTTTTAAACACCTTCAGGGATAGGTATTCAACCACCTGCCTGGGAAGCCTGTCCCAGTCTTTGAGAACCCTTTCACCAAGAATTTTCATCTAATATGCAACCTAAGTGTTCCCTGGTGCAACATCAGAACATTTCCATTTGTCCTGTCACTTGTTCCTAGGGAGAAGAGACCAACCCTCACTTCACTCCAATCTCCTAGCAGTGAGTTGTAGAGAGCAATGAGGTTTCCCCTCAGCCTTCTTTTCTCCAGACCAAACAATCCTATTTCCTTCAGATGCTTCTAACCAGACCCATTCTCCAGACCTTTCATCATCTTCACTGCCCTTCTCTGGACATGCTCCAACCCCTCAATGTCCTTTTAGTAAGGGATCCAAAACAAAATCCTGGACTCAAGCTGTGGCCTCACCAGTGCTGAGCACCAGGGAATAATCATTGCCCTTCCCCTGCTGGTCACACTATTCCTGACCCAGGCCAGGATGCTGTTGGCCTTTTTGGCCATCTGGACACACACTGGCTCTCCTTCAGCCAGCTGCCAACCAGCATCCCAGGGCTTTTTCTGCTGGGCAGCTTTCCAGCCACTCTGCCCCAAGCCTGGAGCATTCATGGGATTGCTGCAACTCAAATGCAAGACAAACCACTCACTTTGTTGATTCTCTTACATCTGCAGAAGCTGAATCTCACAACTGTGATTTACAGGAGGGAAAAAATACCACAGTGCCTTAACTGGGGCCCTGGCTAGGGAAATCTGTACAGAAGGGTGATGTCTTGCCATCACTCCTTTATTTGCTCTTTATTTCTAGAACTGAGACCAACACAGAGGGTTTTCTTTATCAATTCATATCTTGGAAGTGTGCTGACTTCAAGCATATCAATCTCCAAGACAGCTACTCCCTGGGCTTCAGCTTTGAAAGAAACCTTCGCAAAGCTCTAGCTCAAGATGGGAGGAGAACTCCTCAGACAGCTTAGCTTCAAACGCCAGGCATATATTTCATGGTTAAAATGATTCCATCTATTTGATAAAATCTGCCTCTATAAAGTTTTATAAATTGTTTTATTGGGTGGATCCAGTGAGTTTAATTCACTTATTTGCTGGCAGAATTTGAGTCTAAACACTGAGTGTAATTTATTGCCATCTATAATAATTCCATAAAATCCCTTCCTAAGCCAGAGTAGCAGCATTGGTATCAGCATCTAAGACGCTTCTTGCCTTCGTCAGTAACCAGCAATCCATTTTAAACACAGGTTTACACTTCAGTCCATGCAACTCCAGGCTGAGGGGTCAGCTATCCCTGGAACCATTCTGTGTATACTTGGGGTAAACAGGTGTGTAAGAGTCATGTTCTGATGTCCAGATGATCAGACTGAGAGGAATAATAGAATCATAGAATTGTTTCAGTTGAAAAAGCTCTCTAAGATCATTCAGTCTAACCATCAACTTAAGACCACCATGGCCATTAAACCATGTCCCCAGATGCCATATCCACGTGTTTCTTGAATGCCTTCAGGGATGGTGACACCACTGCCTTCCTGGGCAGCCTGCCCTAGTGTCTGACAACTCTTGCAGCAAAGGAATCTTTCCTAATATCCAGCCTAAACCTCCTCTGGTGCAACTTGACACTACTTCCTCTTGTCTTTTCATTTTTTACTGAGAAGAAGAGACCAATCTCCAGTTCACTCCAAGCTCCACTCAGGAAGCTGTAGAGAGAAATGAGGTCTTCCCCAAGCTCTTCTTCTCTAGCACAAACACCCCCAGTTTCCTCAGCTGCTCCTCACCAGTCCTGTTCCCTAGACCTTTCACCAGCTTTGTTGCCCTTCTCTCAAGCAACTCAGTAACCTTCTTGGAGTGAATGGCCTAAAACTGAACTCAAAACACAAGGTGTGACCTCACCAGTGCTGAATACAGGGGGACAATCCCTTCCCTTGTACTCCTGGCCACATTATTTCTGATGCAGGTGAGGATGCTGGTGGCCTTCTTGGCCACCTGAGCACACCAGTGGCTGACCTTCAGTCATTTGTCATGCAGCACCCCCAGCACATGGTTAGCAGTGCTTTGTTTACAGAACTAATTGTAAACCAGCCTCTAAATTAAAAAGAGTGTGAGGAGTAAGGAGTGTCCTGGCACAAAATGCTGATTCAGACTCTCATTTCCATCAAGTGATTTGCAGTGTCGTTACCATGCTACTGCACAGAGCTGTGGCTCAGAGTAATCACCCTTTAATGCATGGTGACACTAATGTACTAGTAAACTACTGGAGTTTATTCACTACTAGTATCAGGATTCTGAAAGGCAGGTAAAAAACACCCTGAATGCAAAGCCAACATGTGGAAATGTCATCAGGGATAAATTTGTTTAAAAAGGAGAAGGAAGAGGCAGCTACAAAATAAATCCACTAGCTGAGAATTGCAACCTCTTAAGCCTCACAGGAGCACTAAAGCTGTGTAGGTTTTGAATAATTTGGGAAGGAAAGATGCTTTTATCTCCCTGCCCTTGCTCTACATCCATTTATTACAATTAAAATTGTACAGTGGCTTCTTTTTGCCAGTCTAAGTGCAACATTGACCTGGGCCTGGTGTTCAGCTGAGTGTGAGGGAAAATGCAGGGGGGAAATGAAAAGCATCAAAGGCACAGTCAACAGCATTAGTGCTTGATGTCATAATGCTGCTCCTTTTAGAGAGTTCCAGCTACTGGAAATATGGAAACCAATGAGAGCTTCAGGACAGAGGTTTTGCATTATTTGGTTAAAACAACTCTTGTGGTTACAGTATTAAATAGAATACTCCATCACTTCTCCCTAGTATCTGGTGATGGGATGAGAGTAAATGGCCTCAGTTTGCACCAGGGGAGACTTAGGTTGGAGATTAGGAAAAATGTCTTTGCTGAAAGAATGGTCAGGCACTGGAACAGGCTGCCCAGGGAGGTGAAGTCACCATCCCCAGAGGTGTTTAAGAAACGTGTGGCCTTGGCATTGGCATTTTGGGACATGGTTTAGTGGTTATAGTGGCATATAGGGGTGGTTGTAGCCAGGAGGAGGTTGCTTTCTTCTCTCAGGAGGCCAGCACCGGAACAAGAGGACACAGCTTCAAGCTGCATCAGGAGAAATTTAGGCTTGGGGTGAGGAGAAAAGTTCTTCACTGAGAGAGTCATTGGCTACTGGAATGGGCTGCCCAGGGAGGTGGTGGATTCACCATCCCTGGAGCTGTTCAAGGCAGGATTGGACGTGGCACTTGGTGCCATGGTCTAGCCTTGAGCTCTGAGGTAACAGGTTGGACTTGATGATCTATGAGGTCTCTTCCAACCTTGGTGATACTGTGACACTGTGATTGAGTTGACAGTTGATGACATTAAAGGTCTTTTCCAACTGAAACAATTCTATCATTTTATGATTTTGTGTTCTAAGGTGTCAGAAAATACAGCCAAAAAGACCTCAAGCTGCTTAAGTTTCACATATTTAGAAAAGAAATATCATGATTATGGCAATATTCTTAGGGCTTCTGGGTCCTGACACAGGGAATGAGGCAGCTGATGTGTAAGTAGAACTACACCTCCCAGGGCCGGAGGAGAACCTTGTCCTTCTCCTGGGAGAAGGGGGGGGACAGTATTGACTGCTGGATGTTTAATATCCCCCAGTCACCCAGTTAACAGACTGATGCATTCAGAGCTGCTGTCTCTATGGCCCTCTCTAATTAAGTTACACAAGATTTGAGTACTTTCACCAATGTGCAGCAGTAGCAGAATCTGTCCTTCCATTCTGAGCAGATCAGAGACTTTAAAGTCTCTCAAGTGGGGGTATGGAGACTCTGGTGGAAGTGGTTAATGTAGCAGTTTATGTTGCATAAACTCCATTTTACCTTCTCTGCAAGTGCTGCAACTGTTCTGCCTGACCCAGTTTGCTCTGCTCCCGGTGGCAGTGCCATTCATCTTGCAGAGACGCCCTCATGAGCAGTAGCTCTCATCTTGGAGAAAGCAAGGTGCAACATTTTTGGTGTCTGCTGTTCCACCATCCTTGAATCTTCCCTAAGCTGCTCCGGATGCCACAGCGAGGATTTACAATGATCTATTCTAAGTAAGCTCTGAATCGTCACATCTAAGATCAGATTTGCGCTAGCAGGTCCTGGGAGTCATAACTGATTCTGCCTCTCTGGAGTGGTCTGCCAGAGAAGCCAGGTGAGTAAATCTGACCACAGAAGCATAGGTTTTCAAGGGCCCTAAGAAGAAGCTGACAATGTCAAAGGTATGTGTCAAATCTCCAGAGTAGTTTGCACGAAGCTGAATGAAGGTTGTGAACTGCCAGGAGATGGAACGTGACCAGACCAACTTACGACAAGGCCAGATTTGGAAAGAGGACACTGAATCCACCATCCTCCACCACACAGCACATGGTTCCACCTTGTAGAGATGCAAGAGGAATCACCAAGGAGTAATAATGTAAAGGCAGCTTCTCTGCAGTAAGAGTTGATTCCTTCGCTTTGGTTCTAGCAGCAGGTAAGCAAACACAGTCACACACACAGAGGAGGAAAATCCAGCAAATGGGGACTTGATTTAGTCACAGATCTGGCCACACGACTGCTGATGGAAAAGCTCCCTCAAAGTTAAAGGATCTGTCTAGCTTGGGATCACTTAAGATTGTGAGGGCACTGAAACTTCTCTTATATGAGAAAAGGCTGAGAGAATTGGGGCTTTTCACCTTGGACCAGAGGAGGCTGAAGCAGAATTTTATTAATGTTTACAAACATCTAAAGGGTGTCAGGAGCCAGACTCTTCTCAGTGGTCTCCAGTGACAGGACAATGTGCAGCAGGCACAAACTCAAACATAAGAAGTTCCATGTAAACATGAGAAGGAATAGAAGCAGTGTTCTGCTACCCTCTTTACTTTGAGGGTAGCAGAACACTGGAGCAGGCTACCCAGAGAGATAGAGAATGTCTCTGGAGACATTCAAAACCTTCCTGGACATGTTCCTATGTGACCTATTTTAGGTCATCCTGTTCTGGCAGGGGGGTTGGACTCTTTATCATCTTCAGATGTCCTTTCCAACCTCTACCTTTCTGTGATTCTGTGCCAGTGTGCTTTAATTTAGCCCATAAAGTCCTTTGACTATTTGGAATAGCAGGGTTGTGAGTCACAGTTGCAGTCCACTGACACAAAAGTTTTTTTTCTGTCTGCCAGAACTTTTGGGATGGATAATGAAGTGAGGTCTTAAGACAGGTTGATTCACATTACATGACAACAGCATGTGTGCTAGTTTGAGCCTAGCTGGAATGTTTTGCTGAGAAGAAGTAGATTACAGACTGTGAAAGGAAAACAAAGCTGATGTCTGATAAGAACAAGAATCCAAACATAGGTAAGGCACTTCTGCTTGGGAGCTCTGAGATGCATTTCTCTCTCTAGCCTCTCTGCCATCTGTCTAATTAATCCACTTTGCTTCCTAGCCCCCTGGCCAAACCTCCATTCTTCCTTGGGACTGGGGTAAGGTTGAGAAGGGTGGGAGAAGGTGGAAAGGCAGTTGGGAGCCCCTCCTGGGGACTCAGGTTTCTGGGAGGGCTGTTGTGTTTCTGTATTACCTTTTACCTTGTCTATTTCTGTATATAACTGCATATACTGTAAATATCTGCTTGTCTATTGAGCTAAATATAAGCTTCATTCAAATTTCCAGAGCCGTCTGAGTCTAGTCTGGGTGATCTTCAAAGTGTGTGTGGGGTAACACCCAAACCACTACAGCACATCAATCCAGATCAGTCTTGTATTGACATGTTGTGTTCCCCAATTGTGAGCCACAAGTACACAGAAACACACTCACAGACCTAAAGACTTGGGGCAGGATGGTGACAACCACTATCAAGGTCAACCTCATGCTCTTTCTGCCACCGTACCCTTCGCAGAGGAGTCAGTTGTCAATCTGAGATAGACAGACTGCGTTTGGTTGGAAGGTATCCTCAAAGATCATCTTGTCCAACCCCCATGCACGCAGCAGAGACACCTACAGAAGGCTGTCCAGGGCCCCATCAAGTCTGATCTCAAACATCTCCAGGGACAGGGCCTCAACCACGTCCCTGAACAATGTGTTCCAGCATTTCACCATTTTTATAGTGAAGAACTTCCTCCTGATGTCTAATTTAAATCATCCCTGCTCCAATTTCAAACTATTGCCCCTTGTCCTGTCACCACAGCCCCTTCCAAACAGTCCCTCCACAGCCTTTCTGTAGGTCCTTTTCAGATACTGAAATGCAGGTCTAAAGTCTCCCTGGAGAAGTCTTCTCTCCAGGCTGAACAGTCCCAGTTCTTTCAGCCTGTCTTCATAGGAGTGGTGCTCCAGCCCTATGATATCATCTTTGTGGCCCTCCTAAGGACCCACTGCAGCAGGTCCATCTCTCTCTTGTGTTGGTGGCCTCACAGCTCAATACAGTACTCTCCATGATAACAAACTTCATCTATCCATTTCCCTTTTCTTCTTACAGAACATTCCCTGTGTTTGAGGTCCATACACCTTTCAGAGAACCACAGAATCACAGAATATATTTATCTGGAAGAGACCTCAAAGATCATCCATTCCAACCCTCCACCCAGCACTGAAGGGTCAACACTAAATCATATCCCTAAACACCAAGTCTATGCATTGCTTGAACATCTTCAGGGATGCCCTCTGTCCTGGGCAGACCATTCCAATGTTTGAGATCCCTTTCAGTGAAGAAATATTTCCTAACATCCAGCCTGAATCTCCCCTGGCACAGCTTGAAACCTCACTTGGCATCAAGGAGAAGAGGCTGCCCTCTCCTTTCCTCTGGGGAATTGCAGAGCGCAATGAGGTCTCCCCTCAGCCTCCTCTTCTCCAGACTAAACAACCCCAGCTCCCTCAGATGCTCCTCCTAGGTCATGTGCTCCAGGCCCTTCACCAGCCTCTTTTCGCTTCAGTGCCCAGAACTGAACACAATACTCAAGGTATGGCCTCACCATTGCTGAGTACAGGGGGATGATCACCTCTCTGTTCCTGCTGGCCATCATGTTTCTAATATAAGCCAGGATGTCATTGGCCTTCTTGGCCACCTGGGCACACTGCTGACTAACATCAGTTAACCGTCAACCAATACACCTATATCCCTCTCTAAGCTGCAGATTTCCAGCATTTCAGTTGCCCAATGTTTCAAACCATGTCCCAAAGTGTCACACTCACATGGATCTTGAACACCTCCTGGGACCAAGCCACCCCTCCATATACTTGTTTGATTTCAGCCAAGCTACCATCCATTCCAAGAAAGACAAGTGGTGATTTTGACAGCAAACCTGAATAGCGACAAGCTAATTAAAAGGAGTAAAGGGAGGTGTAAAAATTCTGCACCAGCACAGATATTTGCTCTTGGACCAAGGCCAGTTCATCACAACACACTCAGGGGACAATGCTCTAAACATGGCAGAGATATCAAGAGCTCACATTCATACCTCTTTATGTGTGTTATTCACAAAAGTCACCTATCTTAACTGGTTTATTCTGGAGTTACTCCACAAGTATTGGCTACTAGCATTGTTCCTGAGGGCAGTAAGCTCATCACAATCTGAATCATTCTCTAGAGTGAACAGACATCAGCACCAGCTCTAGAAAGAACTCTGAGCAAGGGCAATGCAGATTGCATCTAGGCTTGAACCACTTCACAAACATGTCTGTAGCTCTACTCACCTGAGGGACAGCTGAAACCTGCATTTTAGCATTTTGCCAACAGCCCCTTGTGCCTGTGCACTGCCATGGGAAAAAGGGAGGAAGGCAAAGGGCAGGACCTAAGGTATGCTGCAAAAGGAAACCAGTAGGAAGAGCAAGCCAGCTTGTGAACAAGACAGTATGTTCAAAGCTATGCAATGGAATGCATGGGATATGGTCATCTCTCAGACAGCTCTTGGAAGAATTCAATAGCTCTGGAGTGTCCTTGGATGGAGGGGGGCACTTTTGCCACGGAGGCTCTATGAACACATGAATGATGGAATCTCAAATCATGGATGAGTCACAATGCAGGTGCATGGAAGCTGTCACTGACTCACCCTTGGATGGCAGTCTCTCCAGATCCGAATCGAGGTGGATCGGTGGGGCAATGTAGGAAACCTGCCCGTGGTGAGCCTGCCCTGTGAACAAATAAGGGTTTTAGTTCTGCTGTTTCCTACTGAGTGCTAGCAGGGGGACAATTAAAGGAATGGCATTTTTATGGCACTAGACTCAAAACAGGCACAGGAGGGTTCTGTCCTATCACACACTTTTCACAATGAAGCTCCATTTTCTGGAGACACTCGATGAAAAGTTGAAAATACTCCCATTCCTTTTGGATTTTCCATAGGGATGTGGTTACCACACTGAACTTTAGCCATACCTGCTTTACCACTACCATGTACACTCTCCACATCATTTTCTTGAAAAGCCATATCATAGAATCATGGAATCACAGAACGGTTTATGATGGAAGGAATCTTAAAGATCATCTAGTTCCAACCTTCTCCCTCCTCCCCCCTCACGGGCAAGGGACACTTTCCACTAGATCAGCTTGCTCAAGGCACTCTCCATCCTGGCCTCAGACACATCCAGGGAGAAGGCAACCATGACCTCCTTGGGTAACCATCTCCAGTGCCCCACCACTCTAACTGGAAAGAATTTCTTACTAATCTCCAGTCTCAATCTTCTCTCTTCCAGCACAAAGCCATTAACCCCTATCCTATCACTATAAGCGCTCATAAAAAGTCCTTCCCCAGCTCTCCTGTAGCCTCCTTCAGACACTGGAAGGTCTGCCTGGACCTTTCTCTTCTCCAGGCTGAACAGCCCCTACTCTCTCAATCTGTCCCCACAGAGGAAAGTGCTCCAGTTCTCTCTGCATCTTCATAGCCTCCTCTGGACCTGCATCGACACTTCTATATCATTTTTATGTTGGGGGCACCAGAGCTGGACACAGTACTCCATGTGGTGTATGCCACAGAAGACAATTCATTCCCTGGATGTCCTTGCAATCTGTTAATCTCACTTTGAGAATGCAGTAAGCCTTTCTGTGTCACAGCAAGTTTTGAAGGGAGTGTAGCATGAAGTACAACCACATCTGTTTTTTCCCACCTGCAGAAGACGCAGGTGTGGCTTTGCAGAGCATCACATCGCTTTCGACCTGGGTGAAAGCTTTTGTGCTTTGCCAACACCATGAAGCAGTTTCTTAGTCTCCATTCTTCTTCAGTAATTTGGAGGTAACTCCACTAAGAAACTTCCACTTCCACTCAAACCCATGTTGTTATAATTCATCTATTTACCAGCATAATTTGCAGGGCTGTTAATCTCTTTTTTTTTTTTTCTAAACACAGAAAGTTAATGACACATAGATTACAATAACAGTTGGAGTAACCTTCCTGTTTCAAGTAATATTCTTGCTGCAATAAAAGCAGTTGATTCCTCTTAGGAGACACATTCCAAATAATTAATACAGCTCCCTGTTGGCATTTGCTGTTGTTGCTCGGAGCAATTTCCAAGCTAGCATCCCAGGCAGCGGAGCGGCGGAATGGTCTTCAGGCTTCTTTGTAATGACACCCAGGAATACCATGAGCACAGCAGGCTGTTGCACATAATATGCTGAAAACATCTCTTCAGGGAGATAAAATATTAATGGGAAAAGGGGAAGAAAAAAAAAAAAAACAACAGAGGAAAGACAAAAGAGAAGGATCCAGGGAGACCTTAGAGGAGCTTCCCAGTACTTGAAAGGGGCTATAAGAAAGCTGAGGAGGGACTTTTTACAAGGACTTGTAGTGACAAGATGAGAGAGAAGGAATTGAAGCTGGCAGAGAGGAGGTTTAGACTGGCTATTAGAAAGAAATTATTTCCATTGATGGTGGTGAGACACTGGAACAGGTTGCCTGAGGTAGTTGTGGTTGCCCCCTCCCTGGACATCTTCAAGGCCAGGTTAGATAGCAACCTGGTGTAGTTGGAGGTGGATGATCTTTATGGTCCTGTCTGACCCAAACAATTGGGTCAGCACTACAATTGTGCTTTGTTTTCTAGGCATGAATGCCAGCTTAGCTACTTTTCAGACACATCATAGTTTTTCCACACAAGGAATAAAGACTCTCCACGGGTATCTGTGGCCCAAATTATACATTCAGGATCAAGCACCTTGTATCTCTTCTTGTTAATCAGAACCAGCTTTTTCTTTTGAAAACCCAAAACAAGTGGGTTCTGTGCCAATAGTGACATCTTAGAGGGTTAAGTGACAGGAGGAAAGGTGGAGGTGCACTAAAGCAAGCCCTGGTACACATGCATACAGACAAAATGTTAAGTCAGGAGGTCAAACTACAGGATCACAGCAATGGTCTTTCTGACTTTAATAGTATGAAAAGGTTAGCCACTGATTTAATTAAACCCTCCACAATTTTACTGCATGGACCTCTGCAAGATTTAGAGACTGATATGGCTGGTGTCACCTGAGAGCAGATCACACTGGCCTCAAAGACTGACAAATTATGCTAAGTGACACCAATTCCTGTCTCTTTTGTGTGAATTTTGCAGCTGCAGATACTTACTTCAAGCCCTGACTCTGGGAATGAGCGTTTCCAGAGGAGACCATGAAGATGATCCCAGGGCTGGAGCACCTCTCCTATGGAGACAGGCTGAGAGAGTAGGGGTAGTTCAGCCGGGGGAAGAGAAGGCTCCAGAGAATCCTTTGAGCAGCCTTCCAGTATCTGAAGAGGGCTATAGGAGAGCTAGGGAGGGACTTTTTACAAAGGTCGGTAGTGACAGGATAGGCAGTAATGGCTTCAGGTTGAAAGAAGATGAACTTACTTCAGACACGAGTAAGAAATTCTTCCCATGAGAGTGGTGAAAAACTGAAACAGGTTGCCCAGAGAAGTTGCAGAGGCTCCAAGCCTGGAAGTGTCAAAAGCCAGGTTGAAAAAGGCCCCATGGAAGCTGGTTTAGTGAAAGGTGTCCCTGCCTGTGTTAAGGAGGTTGGAACTAGAGTTTCACAGGATCATAGGATGTTAGGGGTTGGAAAGGACCCAAAGAGATCATCGAGTCCAACCACCCTGCCAGAGCAGGACAATACTATCTAACACAGATCACAGAGGAGCACATCCAGATGGGCCTTGAATGTCTCCAGAGAAGGAGACTCCACAATCTCCCTGGGAAGCCTGTGCCAGTGCTCTGTGACCCTTACAGTAAAGAAGTTCCCCCTTGTATTGAGACGGAACCTCTTTTGCTGCTGTTGTTTGCTCATGCCACCACTCTCAATAAGGACAAACATTTGGCACCTATAGTAACCAGACCATAAAAACATGGTATGGAAATAGCAGGGAGGAAGAAAGGAAAGAAAAAGAATAACAACCAAGGAACATTATAGCAGCAATCTGGGGAGCAAAACAGAGGTATGACCTTGAAAGTCCACCCAATGATGTGGCTGTCCTTGGGTTGAAGAAAAGGGGAGTTGATTGCAGGCTAGAAGACGGCCTGGTACATGAGAGATGAGGATCTTGAAGGTCCCCTCCAACCCAACCCATTCTATGCTTCTGATTCCAGCTGCTTTTTCTGCATCTTGGATCTAAGCTGACAATGATGCAGCTCCAGGAGATGGGACTCAGCTTCCCTTGACTTCCCAGCTCTCAAGCTTTCATTTTTACCCTCAAAGCTATTAACTCCTGATGTTAGTTTTAATCTGAAGAGCCATCCACTTGCTAACCAATTTTGACCTGGTATCCATGCTTACAGAAAAGGAAATGGTTGGAGTCAGGTCCTCTCCAGCTTTTGCAGGATGCTCCAAAATAGCTGCACCTCTTTATATAAGTGGCTTACTTTTTAGTTATTTAAAATAACATTATTCTTTTTTAAATCAACACAAAAAAACCCCAACAAGGCAGCTTCTGACAAAATACCAAAATTCCAAAGGTCAAGATGTCTCTGCTGCTGATGGAAAGTTGAACATGCCTGGTGTCCTGACAGCTTGCACAGCCTTCTTAAATCCCACCCTGACTATAACCATCTGGTGTTTCTGCAGCCAGATTCCAGGTAAACAAAAATAAACAGCAATTAAACATAACCAGCAAAGTAACACGTGATGAAGATGCCAATTTTGTATCTAATCTCTAAGGTTGTGCTTCATTTCCCTCATTCCTCTTGCTGGTGAGGTCCTGCCACCAACGTGGTCAATGACTGTGGCTTCCTCTGGGTGGTAGGAGCAGAGGAAACAGTGAGCAACATAGGGCAATGCTGGAGGACAGCCATGGGTCGATTCTTATTTGTTTTGTTTCATACTTGAAGGATTCAGGTCTAGCCAATGCTTCATAAATGCAGACACCATCCCTGGGCAAAATGTGGATGTGACCCAGGGGGCTACAAACTCCTTGTTGTCTCCTCATGCCACCTCTCTCAATAAGGACAGATATTTGGCACCTATATTAACCAGGCCATGAAAACATGGTATGGAAATAGGAAGGAGCAAGAAAGGGAAAAAAAAAAACAAACAAGGAACATTATAGCAGCAATCTGGGGAGCAAAACAGAGGTATGACCTTGAAAGTCCACCCAGTGATGTGGTCGTCCTTGGGCTGAAGAAAAGGGAAGTTGATTGCAGGCCAGAAGAAAGCCTGAACCATGAGAGATGTAATATATATAAAAGGGCAATAACTTAGAAGAACAGAAGAAATGTTTTCTGAATACTGAAGGAAACAAAACAGCTTAGCCTAAGGGATTTTTTTTAAAACCCTTTAAAAAATATTATCTGGATCCTTATAGATGAGAAAATATCTCCACCCCCCCTATATGGTCAGAAATCTGTCCCTAAGAGATGTAGCCATCTACAGATACCACAATAGAAAACCACAGGGAAAAAAAAAAATATCTGTGAATACATGGAGCAACTGAGGAAGGTAGCAACAAAGCTGTCTCACCTGCTTGTCTGTTGACAAACCACTTGCCCCCCGGTCCTTTTATGAAACACAGAATCACAGAATGGTTTGGGTTGAAAGGGACCTTGAAGAGCTTCTAGTTCCAACCCCCTCACCATAGGCAGGGACATCTTCCACTAGACCAGGCTGCTCAAGGCCCCATCCAACATGGCCTTTAAGACCTCCATGGAAGAGACATGCAGAACCTCCCTGGGCAACCTGTGCCAGTGTCTCATCACCCTTAATGGAAAGAATTTCTTTCTGACCTCCTGTCTAAATCTCTCCTCTTCCAGCTCAGTTGTTATGCCTCGCCATATCACCAGAAGCCACCGTCAAAAGTCCCTCTGCAACTCTCCTGTAGCCTCCTTAAGGTACTGGAAGGCTGCTCTGAGGTCTCCCCAGAGCCTTCTCCTCTCCAGGATGAAAAGTCACAACTCTTGCAGCATGACCTTACATGGGAGGTGCTCCAGTCCTCTGATCATCTTCGTGGCCACCTCTGGACTCTCTCCAACAGCTCCATTTCCTGAACTGGACACAGAACTCCAAGTGGGTTCTAACCAGAGCAGAGGGGAAGAATCATCTCACTCATCCCATGGGCTCACATACCCACTGTTTGTAGCATCTGTGAAGGCAGACCTCTCTCCTGCCCCCTTGCCAGGTTTGTAGTGGCCATCACATTGGATTTTTTCAGAGGACAACTCCTGTCACCATGCATGCAGGCAGGAAGCCTTCCTGCCTGACCCTTGTTTGCCTTCCCCTTGAGATTTTACTGTGTACTGCCACAGAGAAAACCTGACCAGGAACCACGAGACTGATAGAGTCAAACTTACAAAAGAAAGGAGAATGAACACCAACAGCACTAGACTACAAATAAGCCTTTTAAAAATATATGGTGAGGGACTTCCCAAACATCTCATGACCTGCCTTCTAAAGCTCTGGCACTGGCAATACCACGAAGATAACTAAATCCACCAGACTGGATAGTCCTCACTTTTCCCTCCTATCCAGTGTCCACAGTACTGCGGTGGGCACTGACAAACATGCACTCAAAATGCAGTCATGATCTGTGTCTGACTCACCTCCAGCTGTGGCAATGACAAGCCACCACGATACGTATATCTTAAAGAAGCATGCCTCAAACTATTTGGTCAAGAGGTAGGAGTCACTTCTCTTTACTGTCCTGATCCATAGCCTATCACTGGAATACATTTTTGCCTGCCATAGTCAGACTACACCATTTGTTCAGTTTTTCATGCATTTTCCAGCCTCTTTTGGCATGGTTTTAATTTTCATGAGCTCATCAGGGTGGAATGAGTTTCAAAGGAGGGCCACAAAGATGATGAGAGGGCTGGAATGCCTCTGCTATGGGGACAGACTGAGAGAGTTGGAGCTGTTCAGCCTGGAGAAGAAAAAGTTCTGGGAAGCCCCTACAGCAGCCTTCCAGTTCTCCAGGTTGAACTCTCTCAGTTTGCCCCCACAGCAGACGTGCTCCAGCTCTCTCATCACTTTTGAGCATCCTTTCAACCCTCTCCAACGGTTCCATGTCCTTCTTGTGTCGGGACACCAGAACTGGACCCAGTATTCCAGGTGGGGTCTCAGTAGAACAGAGCAGAGGGGCAGAATCTTCTCCCTCCGCCTGCTGCCTGCGCTGCTTGAGATGCAGCCCAGGACATGGCTGGTTTTGGGCTGTGAGCACATATTGCTGACTCACGTTGAGATTCTCATCTCCCAGCAACCCCATGTCCTTGTCCTCACTGCTGCTCACTATCTGTTCGCCCGTAGTTGCGCTTGGGATTGCTCTGAACAAGGTGCAGGGCCTTGCACTTCGCTTAGTTTAACCTCTAGAGTTTGGCATTGGCCCACCTCTCCAATCTATCTGGGTCCCTCTGGACTTTAGTAACTGGATGCTAGGAAAAAAGTTCTTTGCTGCAAGAGTGCTCAGGCACTGGAACAGGCTGAGAAGTAGTAGAATCACCATCCCTGCTGAGAGGCCTCGAGCACAAGCACTATGAGGAGAGGCTGAGGGAGCTGGGATTGTTAAGCCTGGAGAAGAGGCGGCTCAGGGGAGACCTCATTGCTGTCTACAACTACCTGAGGGGTGGTTGTAGCCAGGAGGAGGTTGCTCTCTTCTCTCAGGCAGCCAGCACCAGAACAAGAGGACACAGCCTCAAGCTATGCCAGGGGAAATTTAGGCTCGAGGTGAGGAGAAAGTTCTTCACTGAGAGAGTCATTGGCTACTGGAATGGGCTGCCCGGGGAGGTGGTGGAGTCGCCGTCCCTGGAGCTGTTCAAGGCAGGATTGGATGTGGCACTTGGTGCCATGGTCTAGCCTTGAGCTCTGTGGTAACGGCTTGGACTTGATGATCTGTGAGGTCTCTTCCAACCTTGGTAATACTGTGATACTGTGTGTGAATGTGTGGACGTGGCACTCTAGGACATGGTTTAATGGTTGTGGTGGTGTTGCATTGAAGATTGGACTCAGTGGTCTTGGGATTTTTTTCCAAACAAAACAATCTGAGACACTTTGCATGCTGTAGCCTTGCCCCCATACAACTGAGAAGTTTCATTTCTAAAAGCAGTCTGCTTTGTCTTAGGTGATCTGATCTGTAAAAAGCTCAGCACCAGCATTAATTTCTGGCCACATTTCTGTCATTTTCTAACTGTCACATGGGATTCTCACAAAAACCTGATTTATTACCCAAGTGAAGACTACAGCCCATTTTGTTGGATCACAATTTCCAGGATCATTACTCCCACCCTCTTTAATTTCCAAAATTAGTCCTTTTTTTTTTTTTCCTTTGTTCATTATTTTCCCCTCCCCTCCACTCATGGGCCTTTTTTTGAGCTCTGTAATACAGCAGCATATATGAAAACATATGGAAAGAAGAATGGAAAAGCTGCTAGGTTTGCTAACAAACTCTTTCAACAGAGCCATTAAATAAATTTCATTCAGACCTATCTATTGAAGCTTCTCCTGGCAGCCTTTTTTTTTTCTTCTGCCTTTCATCAATGACTACCTTTACAAAACATCATTTCCTCACTGCCCACCCTTTTCCATTTTACATTAAAAGCTTTCTTTTTAAATAAAGCTTTTATAAAGCCATTCCCTACCTCAGAACTGTCAGAGTTAGCACTGATTCTGTCCACTGCTTCATTTATTCATGGACTTTTATGGAGTAGCTCTCTTTCATCTCTACATCTCTCTTTCATCTTTCACTGCCCTTTTAACTCTTTAGGGTAGCAGGAACTCATCTGCTCCCTCTTTTTCTCTCCCTCCCAGTGTTGTTTCCCTGTCCTTCCCTTGAAGCTGTGCATGTCTCTTAATACAAGAAAATCCTTTTCTCCAAAGTGTGCTCTCAGAATGCACCATCTTTGCTCTCTCCCTGTTTTCCCTCTGATACTTCCTACCAGGAACCATCACAAGCTTAAACCAACTGCAGCTGGAAAAGTTGGATACCTGCAAGTGTGGCTGTGTATGTAAGGACCTCTGGCTCCTGGTCATGTCTGCTTTCTGTTTGACAAGAGTAAATGGACTCAAGTTGCACTAGGAGAGGTTTGGGTTGAGTATTAGAAGAAACTTCTTTACTGAATGGATTCTGAAAGACTAGATCAGGGTCCCCAGAGAGCTGGCTGAATACCCATCCCTGGAGGTGAACAGTGCAAGCTGCCCCAGTGCAACTCAAAGTTATTTCCTCTCCTCCTATCACTTGTCTCTAGGGAGAAAAGTCTAACTCCCATCTCACTCAAACCTCCTTTCAAAGAACAAGAAGGTCTCCCCTCAGCTGTCTTTTCTCCAGACTAAACAATCCCAGTTCCTTCAGCTGCTTCTCATAAGACTTGTGTTCAAGGCCCTTCACCAGCTTAGTTGTCCTCTTCTGGACTCAGTCCAGCACCTCGATGTCTTTCTTGCAGTGAGGGGTTAGAGACCTCCAGGTTTCCTTCCACACGGCAGCACCTGAAGGAAGGCTGTACCCAGGGCTGGCTTCCACCCATGCCCAAGGCAGAGAGCTGACCTCTGGGGTTGCACATTTTCTAAGCTTCCCTTCCCAAAAGCTTGTCTGGCAGGATAACCAAACATGACACATCCTATTATCCTTCCCCTCCCAGATGTGCTTGCTGTTCTATGAAATTCAATTTACCAGTCACCTGCACCGGGAAAGATGAAGAAAAGAGGAGAGGGATTTTGGTGCAGAGGACACCATGGGATTTGGAGCAATGCATTCCTCCAAGCCCTGGGGCAGATGATGAATATTGGTAACCACAAACCATCCAGAGCGGGTTTAGCAACAGTGAATTCAGCAGAGCCCGGAGAGGTTTTCTTGGCCAGCTCCCAAAGATTTAAACTGATATGAAGAGCACCGTGCCAGCTCCTGCTGTCCTTACTCCACTTTCATCCCAGAAGTCAAACAGGACATTTCAAACTGCCTTAGCAGGTCAAGTCAGCCTGTTCTGCCTCAGAGGAGGCTGAAAAGAATTGGGATGGAGAAGTTAGGAGCAGTATCATGGGGAAACCTAGCCAAGGAACAGCATCTGGGGGGGAAACCTGGCCAAAGCTATCCAGTCCATCTCCTGCAGAGGCAACGTTGTTCTTTGTGGCGTTTTGAATGGTAACTGCTTAGGGCAGCTCACTGCTCCCTCCCTGAGGTTGAACTGTAGGTCTCACTGTTGAAAGATTTATTCCTTCTCCATTTGGAATCAGAGAATGGCTTTGGTTGGAAAAGACCCTTAAGATCATCCACTCAAATCATTATGTAATTCTAC
This sequence comes from Tricholaema leucomelas, assembly GCA_013400475.1. Classification (NCBI taxonomy): domain Eukaryota; kingdom Metazoa; phylum Chordata; class Aves; order Piciformes; family Lybiidae; genus Tricholaema lacrymosa; species Tricholaema leucomelas. The sequence goes on along the minus strand of WAAF01012404.1, from coordinate 261,732 downwards.
CAAGTCTGGGGCTAAACCATGGCCCCCAGCACCATGTCTCTGCAGCTTTTAAGCACCTCCATGGATGGGAATTCCCATCCGTGGGTTCCTTAAGAACTCCTTTAGTTAAGATTTTTCTAAGATCCAACCTAAGCCTTTCCTGATGCAAGGTGAGGCCATTTTCTCTTGTTCTGACACTTGTTACTAGGGAAAAGAGACCAGCCCCCACCTGACTCCCACCTTTCAAGCTGGCCTGCCTGCCTCTCTTGAAGAGAGGAAGAGGAATCTTGTTGCCTCCGTGACCAAGATGTTTCTCTTTACCCTGTTGCTTGCTCTTTTCCCCTTGCCAGTGTTTCTTTAGGGCTTGCCCTTTGCTGCTCTCCTCTCACTCTCACCCACATTTCTGGTTCCCCCTTTCTGTCTTAGCTAGCACACTCAATCAAGGCCACAGCTCCAAGTTATAGCTCACCCATTTCACCATGATCTTCCGTCCCCTGGGAAAAATGGCCAGGCATTTCCATCCCCTCCTTTACAGGCAGATCTGGCAATCAATGCAAGCAGAGAGCACAGCAGAGCTGATCTGATGGAAAACAACCCAGCCAAAACAGTAATTAGTGATTTCCCACTGGCTGAATGAGCAGAACCAATTCAGGTTGCTGTGGCAGCAGTGCCAGATCTGATGCAGAGGAAAGGAGCAAGAACAAAAGAGCCAGGGGTGGGATGGGGACAGCTATCAGCTTCACCGTAACATGAACTGCACCTGGGAACAGTAGTGGCATTGTAGCTGGATGTCCCCTCTGTCCCCGTGCCAGCCTCTCTCTCTGCCCCAGGGAGGCTCCCCACAATCGCATCCTTTCTTTGGTGCCTTTCAGACAGCTCTTCACCCACCTGCCAGCGGAATCTGGAGAGCTCCATCTCACAACTCCAGGTCAGCGGTTTTAATGAAAGCCCAGTGCCATTCCAGCACACCATGATCACTGCTCACAAGCAGAGCCTGGGACACGGTCCTGCCCCTCTGTCACTTGTGTTGCCCTTGTTCATGCAGGAAGGGGAGCAGTGGGGGAAGAGAAGAAATCAGGCAGTACTTTTTGCCATGCTGAGCTTAAATTTCGGTGGCAAAGCATCCGTGGGGGATTGTCAGAGACCTCAACTGAGATGCTGGGTAACACGGTGGGAGATAGGGCTGGAGCAGACAGGTAGATCTGTGAGTCACCAGCTGGGAGACGGTAATTGAAGTGTCCTTTGGTTTCAAATACTGTGAGATGTGATCCAAGAACTTGTCACTCTTGCTTTCCTCCGTTTGTGACAGCCTACAGCACACATACCCTCAAATTCTACCCTTATTTTCCAGCCTGTGCCATGGTCTTTATCCCCATGTCATACCTCCCTGGTACTGCTTATTCCTCTGCTTCAATCACGCTCCTTCTCCTCTACAGCCTCCCAAGCAGGTGAGACTTCACCTTCACTCATCTATGACAGAGAGCTCAGTCTCCTGGAAGCCTTCAAGAAACAATTCCAGCACACAGACCTCCTTCTTTGGGTCTCAATTGCAGTCTCTTAGCCAGCTTAACGAACTCCACCTTCTGTGGTCACACAATCTCATACCATGCAAATGTAACTCTTATTTCCCATGGTTTTCTATGACTCCTCCTCACTGTAACTGCAGTCTAGAAAGGACTGACAGAAAAGAAGGCATTAAAAAATGTATTTTTATCAACTGTTCTCATTAAGGAAGTCCAAAAAGATAAGCAATTTGTTTTCTGAGCAGGTCAACACGCCCTAACTTCATTAATCACTGCTTTTGATCTTCAAGGGGAGCCTCAAGACAGGCAGGACAGCCTTGCCTTGCTCTGCTTCCAGCTTGCTGCCAAGCTTCAGCTACAGCGCAGGGTCCCTCGAGAGGGGACAGGCTCCAGCCCAAAGCAAGCGATGAAGCAATAAATGGGATTAAGACCACACTATTTGATGAAGAAATGAAAGAAGGATGGTGATTTTCTTTGCCACCTAAACCAACAGTAATCTAAGCCACCACATCATTATGACTTTTTTCCCCTTTTTTCCTCCCTTCTTTCTTTCTTCTTGAGATAATATGAGGTATGTCTCAGCATGAAGGACATAGCTGCCTGTAGTGAGATTTTAACAACTCCCCTCTGAGTGTTAAAATGCTGTCAGCTGAAAAAAACTGAGCTGTTTGGGCAAACTGATTCAGCTCTGACAGACTTCTCCACTGTTTTCATGCTTTTCTTCTCTCAATCAAAACCCTCCTAAAGGATCCAGGTTTTCAGTTTAGTCTCATAGAGGGTAAAGGAGACAGGAGATCACCTAATTTTGCTGCACTGTCCATCATTAATCTAGCTGGATGAAGAGTCACAGAATCAGAACACAATCATGGACTCATTCTGGTTAGGAAAGACCTTTGAGATCTCACCACTTTCTAACTCCACCAAGTCTGGTGCTAGACCATAGCTCTAAGAACCATATCTCTTCTCCCATGCAACCAGCAACAGAACAAGGGGACACAGCCTCAAGTTGTGCTGGGGGAAGTATAGGCTGGATGTTAGGAGCAAGTTCTTCACAGAGAGTGATTTGCCATTGCAATAGGCTGCCCAGGGAGGTGGTGGAGTCGCCGTCCCTGGAGGTGTTCAAGAAAAGCCTGGATGAGGCACTTAGTGCCATGGTCTGGTTGACTGGCTAGGGCTGGGTGCTAGGTTGGACTGGATGATCTTGGAGGTCTCTTCCAACCTGGTTGATTCTATTCTATTCTCTGCATCTTTTAGACATCTCTGGGGATGGAGATTCAACCACCTCACCGGGCAGCTTGTTTCAGTCTTGAGAACACTTTCAGTCAAGAAGTTTCTTCTAATACCCAACCTTAACCTCACTTGGTGCAACTTGAGGTCATTTCCTCTCTTGCTATCACCTGTTCCTATGGAGAAGAGACCAACTCCCACCTCCAACATCCTCTCAGAAAGTTGTAGAGAGCAATGAAGTTTCCCCTCAGCTTCCCCTTCTCTAGGCTAAACAATCCCAATTCTCTCCCTTTTCTGGAAAACAGAAGGCTAAAAAGGGACCTTATCAACATCTATGAATATCTGAAGGGTAGGTGTCAGGAGGATGGAGACAGTCCATTTTCAGTGATACCCAGGGATAGGATGAGAGGTAATGGATGCAAACTCAGTCACAGGAAATTCCATCTCAACATGAGAAAAAACCTTTGGTGAGAGGGTGCTGGAGTCCTGGAGCAGGCTGCCCAGAGGGGCTGTGGAGTCTCTTTCTCCGGAGATCTTCAAAACCTGCCTGGCTGTGTTCCTGTGCCCTAAGTGGTCCTACTTTGCAGGGCTGTTGAACTCCATGATCTCTGGAGGTCCTTCCAACCCCTAACATTCTGTGTTTCTGCGATTGATAGGCCTGAGCTCATCTCTAATGCCCAAAACAGAGAAGCTACTGATTCAACCATCCAAAGAAAGCCTTACTGAGAATTTTTTTCAACAATCATTAGGAATTAGCTTCTTTTTTCCTCAGCTGAAAGGAAATGAAACCTCAGCATTTTTAAACCTTGTCTCTAGCTGAGAATATCTCTGTAACCTTTCCACACCACTGACGACTCCGAATACAATTTTTTGATGGTCAAATCCCGAAAGCACTCTAACTGCTTTGTAGCAAAGATTAAGTAAGCTGCTGTCACAGCCAGTAAAACACCATCTCTTTCCAACCCCTCGGTTAGGAACTCCAGAAATCCCCAATGCCAGCAGGTGAAGTTGTGCCAAGCAGTTCAAAAGTGCCTTGAATGCTTCCGTGGAGGAGGCATCCACAGCCTCCCTAGGCAAGCTGTTCCAGTGTCTCACCGTACTCATTGGAAAGAATGTCTTCCTAATATCCAGTCTCACTGTCCCCTCTTCCAGCTCAAAGCCGTTGCCCCTTGCCTTATCATTACAAAGGGTTGGACTTGATGATCTGTGAGGTCTCTTCCAACCTTGGTGATACTGTGATACAAGCACTTGTGAAAAGCCCCTCTCCAGCTTTCTTGTAAGTCCCTTCAGGTACCGGTGATGTTTATCTTTCCTCTTTTCCTACCTTCTGAACACTCAGCTGAGGGAACCCACACTTAGTGTAGCTGATATTTACAATTTCTAAAGGCCTGTGCAGCAGAATTATTGATTGATAGATTCAAAGAGATCTGAAATCTGTAGCTTACCAATTTTAGTTTTAGTGAAGTCAGCTAGACTTCAGAAACTTCATCCTGGCTCTTTGCATTGCTTCTCAAAGCCAGGCATGACACAGGAGGTTGCACCATCTGTTCCCTTCATGCTGTCATTCCATACTTCTTTCTTTCTACATGGCCAAGGGCTGAGAAGTTTGCAGTGGGTCAGGAACTGCACAAGCCCACTGACTTCCAAAATAACTGTGCATTAAACATCTTTCTACAGATCAGATGCTTCATACAAGGTCAAACAGCAGCTCTTAGTATCAGATATTCTGTATTTGGAATCTGAATTCCTTAAGGCCCTTCAAGCGTGTCTCTGGATTATTCTTATCTCAGTTCCCACAACATTCCTGTAGGCTTCTGGATGACAGTTTTGATTAGAAGGCTGGACACTGCCTAGGACAATAAGATCCTGATTGGAACTTCTTGAATAATACATATTACTCCTGGCCTGAGCCTGTTTCCCACTGTCCCACTGCCTGAGTCATGCTGGCTGGCTGTCCTCTGCAAGGGCCACGGACAGGTCTGCAAGGGCACTACTCTGTCTTGTTGGGGCCAGCTAAGGATCCTGAGGCATTGCCAGATATCCTGAGTCCCTCGTGTTGGCTGTGCACATGCAGGTGAAGAGGTATGCTATGCAACATTATTTCTGATGTGTCTGTCCAGTCCCAACAGGGATTACAGGAGACATATAGCACAGCTGAAGGTGAGACCATGGGGGCTGAGTAGCTGGTGTGTTTCAGCCCAGCTGGACATCTTTCAACTCCTTCAGCCTGTCTTTGCAGTGAAATCATGCTATGAATCTTAGATCACAGAATGGTTTGGGCTGGAAGCAACCTTAGAGATCATTTAGTTCCAAACCCCCTGCCATGAGAAGGAGCACCTTCCACTAGACCAAGTTGTTGAAGGCCTTGTCCAACATGCTCTACTCTGCTGAGACCTCATCTGGAGCACCATGTCTAGCTTTAGGACCCCCAACATAAGAAGGACATGGAGCTGATGAAGAAGCTCCAGAGGAGCCACCATAATGATCAGAGGGCTAGAGCAGCTGTTCTATGAAAACAAGCTGAAAGAATTGAGGCTGTTCAGTACGGAGAAGAGAAGGCTCCGGGGACACCTTAGAGCTATGTTTCAATATCTGAAGAGGATTTACAGGAAGGCTGGGGGAGGGACTGTTTAGAAGGGTTTGTGGTGATAGGACAAAGAGTAATGGTTTGAAACTGGAGAAGGGGAGATTTAGGTTGGGCATCAGGAGGAAGTTCTGCACAATGAGAGCAGTGAAACACCAAAACAGGTTCCCAGAGATGTGATTGAGGTCATTTCCCTAGAGACATTCCAGATCAGATTCGATGTGTCCCTGGGCAGCCTGCTCTAGTTGGAAGTGTCCCTGCTGAGTGCAGTGGGTTTGGACCTTTGAGGATCCCTCTCAACGCAGTACAGCCTGTGAAATATTTTCATTTTTCTTGCCCTTTAGAGCTACAACCTCTGAGCTGCTTTCCTGAGAGCAAAGATCTCCATATTATGCATGCTAGCCATGAGCACCATCTGAAGCTAAACTTCCTCTAACAGGCTAACCCTTAACCTTGCATTTGAACCTTTTGATCAAAGAGCTGACAAGCTCAAAGTGACAACTCAAAGTTTCTGGCCTTGCTGGCATCTGTCAGTGACATTAAGCACCTTTCACCCTCTCACCATCCAAGCAAGGAAGAAGAAACACCAGCATATCTGATGAGCTACCTGGATGACCTGTAATTAACACCTTCTAAAGACTGAACATGGAGCAACAGTAATGACTACTTCATTGGTCAGGAGCCCAGGACAGATGCATGCTTGTTGTAGAGTCAGGGAATCACATAATTGTTTGGGTTGGAAAAAAACCTGTAAGATCACCAGCTACCCCCACAGACATTTCAGAGGTATATGGGCTAATCTGAATCCTTTTTCCTTTGGTTACAAGCTGATGCATACATTGTCAGCTACGTTGGGGCCATGACTTCCAAACATGCACAAGGTTCCTGTGGTCACATAGAATCACAAAATTGTTTCAGTTGAAAAAGACCTCTAAGATCATCCAATCCAACCATTTTCTAACTCTGCCAGGTCTGCTGCTAAACCATGCCCCTCAGCACTACAGCTCTGCCTCTCTGAAACACCTCCAGGGATGGGGATTCAACAACATGGTCCAGTCTTTGAGAACCCTGACCCAGAGTCAGGGAGAGGATAGAGCAGCTCTGTTTAATCTTTCTTGTTTAGGATTACATCTAATAGCATTTAATGGCTTTGGTGCCACTCAAAAGGAGGTCTAATTTCTGAGTTAGCTCCTTGGGATTCAAACATAGTCTCAGTAACATTGGTCAATCCAGGTCTGACTGGTATGAGAGCTTCAGCTGAATAATGCTGCTTGAAGAATTCAGTGATCAAGAATCTGTCAGAAGACAGAATTTCACTTACAGCTGAGGAACCCACCCAGAGTATTCCTGGGAGAAAGAGAAAGAGAAAGAGAAAGAGAAAGAGAAAGAGAAAGAGAAAGAGAAAGAGAAAGAGAAAGAGAAAGAGAAAGAGAAAGAGAAAGAGAAAGAGAAAGAGAAAGAGAAAGAGAAAGAGAGAGAAAGAGAAAGAAAGAGAAAGAGAGAGAAAGAGAATGAGAGAAAAAGAAAAAGAGAAAAAGAACAAAAAAGAGATTGAAAAGAAATTGCAGTCTGGAAGTTGTGGTGACACGACTATGGCAAAGACACATCCAGGACAGCATAAGCTTCCTTTTCTTAAAGCAAACCAGCTGAAGCCCAAGCAAGCCTCAGCCAAAAGTCCTCCTTCTTTCTACAGCCACTGCAGATGAAGAGGAATGCCACTGAGGAAGATGGCTGAGTAGCTCTCTGTGCCAGTCTTCCATTTCAAAGTCAGTTTGAGTTCCTTTGCACAGGTGACCTCTTTATGTGAGAGTTCAAGCTTTCACCATCCTTCCCTCCAGGGATGACTTAATTAGAGGTGGTTTTTCCTTCTCAGGTTACTGGATTTGTGGAATCATGCTGTTACTTCCAGGCAAATTGCACAGAAGTAAAGAGGGCTGGTAAATAGCAGGGTGGGGAAAAATGCCCCCCCGCCCCCCCAAAAAAAATAAACTGATGCTTCTACAAAAACAACACTTGCTCACCTTCACAGCAGGCTGGAGGCCTTGGCATCCAAGTCCTGTATGGCTCTGTTGAGGGAGAAAGTCCTCTGAAATCCTTTCTTTTGCAAGAATCCAGCCAAAAATCTCCAATTAGTTTTGTGGAGATAAGAGACCAGATTGCAAAGTGCCTGTTCCTTGACACAAAGGCAGCTTTCTGCTCACGATAAGCAGAGCTTAGAAGATTTTATTAAGAAGTGAGACCAAAAGAAGGGACTGACTGCAAGAAGAAGTAGAGGGCAACAAATATCTGTGTTGTAGATTGAAGGCAAGTGCCTACACTTTCTGCTTTACAAGCTGGCTAAGCAGGGAAGCAGGTGTCCCCCAGGTCTCTCAGTCAAACTGATTACAAAGGTTACAAATGACTGGAACAAACTCAGAGCTCCCAGAACAACCAGAAGAAGAAAACAACCTATGAAAAAGCCGTAGTTTGTCAGGTGCTTGAAATGACATTGCTCAAAAGCTGGTGCTGGGAAGAGATTTCACTGTCAACCTCAAGCAGGTAAAAGTCAGGAGAGACACCCCCCAAATGCTGGGATTATGTGCTAGGACTTTTAAGCAAAAAGTAAATAAACCCCACAAGAAACAGAAAATCCTATGGAGTTTAGGCCTTTACTCACTGTGTCTCTAAACTTTTCAGCAGCAGTGTTTTATAGAATCAAATAATCATTTGGGTTGAAAAATACCTTGAAGATTACTGAGTCCAACCATTGACTTAACACCACCCTGGCCAATAAACCATTTTCCCAAAGTGCCAGGTCTACATTTTTCTGAACACCTCCAGGGATGCTGAATCCAACACCTCCCTTAGCAGCCTGTTCCAGGGGCTGACCAAAGTCATTCCCTGGCTAAGATCAAGTGGAGTGGGATAGAGTGGAGTTCCTCTTTCCAATTAGAAATCCAAGAAGACTTTTGTGCTTCTTCCAGAGGAGGACTGCTAAGATGTTCAGAGGGCTGGAGCACCCTCTATGTGGGGACAGGATGCAAAGGTTGGGGCTATTCAGCCTAGAGAAGAGAAGGCTCTAAGGAGACCTTAGAGCAGCCTTCCAGTACCTGAAGTGGCCTACAAGAAAGCTGGTGAAGGACTTTTTTACAGAGGCTTGTAGTGACAGGATAAGGGGCTTGTAGTGACAGGATAAGGCTTTGAGCTGGAAGAGGGGAGACTGAGACTGGAGATTAGGAAGAAATTCTTTCCATTGAGGGTGGTGAGACACTGGAACAGGTTGCTCAGGGAGCTTGTAGATGCCCCGTCCTTGGAAGCATTCAAGACCAGGTTGGATGAGGCCTTGAGCAACCTGGTCTAGTGGAAGGTCTCCCTACCTATGTCACGGGGGTTGGAACTAGATGATCTGTAAGGTGACTTCCTACCTAAACCATTCTATGAATATAAGGTCCATTCCAACCTACACCATTCTATAAAACAGAAGTGAATATTCTGTGATCACAGGGGCTGAGATTGTGGAAAAAAACATCCCTCATGTCCTCTGCCATAGCAGCTTCAACAAGGATAACCTCCTGCAACAAAGTTAACAACGAATTAAGGGTGTGTGATTTACTCTAGGTGATCTTGCTCTAACAGGGGAGTTAGACTAGATGATCTTCAAAGCTGCTTTCCAACTCCACCAGTCTGAAATTCTGTGTGACCATCATTAAATAGCTCAAACCCCTGGGCAGCTCAAGTCTGCTTGGATTCGTGGCACCAGGGGTTGGAGCTATCTGCTTTGGTTCTTCATGGTGTACACCAGACATATGCACCTAAAGGCTGTGACAGCTTGAGTTGCTCAGCAGGAGAAATCACATTTGAAACAGCATGTCAGGTTTTGATTAAACTGGCAATTAAGCAAGCAAGGAGCAACATGCCCTGGGGCTGCAGAGTTGATAAGCCAGATTCAAGACAAATGGACAAATCTTCAGGTGGTGCAAAGGGTTGGAACTTCTTTGCCTGCTGCAGGCCTGCACCTTTCAATGCGAGCTGTGCATCTGACCCTCTCCAGCATGAGAGCTGCAATCAACCTGGAAAGAGCCATTGTGCAAGTAGGCAGAACTTGACAGTTTTCAGCATCTCCCCAGGGAGGTGGTGGAATCCCATCCCTGGAGGTCTTGAGAAGAGGCAGGGACATGGTGTTGAGGGCCATGGTTTAGCATCGGCCATGGCAGAGTTGGAGAGTGGTTGGATTGGATGATCTTAAAGGGCTTTTCTAAACAAAATAATCCTGTGATGTTATTTTTACTACTTTTTTTTTCCCCCCTTGGGTAATACTAAAATGTTCCATGATAAACATAATAAAAAAAATAAACTAACACCAACTTAACATTACTAATGACAACAGCACCACCTCAAAGACTTCATCTGATACTTTCCTGCCAAAAAAAAGGCCAAGTTCCCACAAAATGTTTTGATGTTCTGTCAGTGGGACATTTTCCAACAACAACAATGAAAAATCATTCCAGTGACAGTTGTTTGGTGTGCTGTGAACGTACAGTTTCCTACATCCAAGCCTCAGGGTGCTATAAAAAACCCTCAACCTTAATAGAGCATGAGGCTGAAAACAGCAATGTCCCAATTGTCACTTGGATGACTCCTGTCCTGCCTGCAAAAAAAAAACAAAACACCTAGGAATTTCTGTGAGGCTGTTACTCTTTCCTCTTCAAAGCAGTAACTTTTCTTGGGAACATCAGAGGTTAGAAAGCATTCCCTAGAAAAAAATCAAGGCAGTCTAATGGTGTCAGGATGGTGGATAGAGTTTTTGCTTGACTGAGGATCACAAGAGAAGCCTAATTCAGGAACCCTGGCCATTCCCTCACAAACCTTCTGCCCCAGTTTGGTTTGGTTTAGGTCTTTTGTGTTTCCTATTAAACTTAGTGTGAGTCACCTGATGTTATCCATCAAAGTCAACCTTTGCTATTGTGTTAGAGCTCTTGACAAATTGCCTTGGCCAGGTGAGGCTGCAGAAGGCAAAATAGGTGAGGGGACAGAAATTTATCAATCAAAGAATGCATCAAGTTAGAAGGGAACCTAAAAGTTCATCTTGTCCAGTCTCCTGCAGTCAGCTGGGACACCTCCAGTTAGATTAGGCTGCTCAGGGTCACACCAAATCTGATCTTGAATATCTTCAGGAATGGAACCTCAAACACATCTCTGGACAACCTGTTCCAGTATCTCACCACTCATTATGCAGAATTGCCTCCTCAGGTCCGATCTAAATCCACCCTGTACAAGTTCCACATCGTTTCTCCTCATCTTGTCACCACAGTGCTTTCTAAACAGTCCCTCCCCAGCCTTTCTGCAGGTCCCCTTCAGATACTGAAATATAGTTATAAGGTATTACCAGAGCCTTCTCTTCTCCAGACTGAACCCAACTTTCTCAGCCAGTTCCAGTAGGAGAGGTGCTCCAGCCCTCTGATCACTTTTGAAGCCTTCTCCAGACATAGTCCATCAGGTCCATGTCTCTCTTGTACTGGGAGTCCCATAGCTGGACACAGTACTCCAAGTGTGGCCTCACCAGAGCAGAGCAGAAGGGCAGAATCACCTCTCTCTATCTGCTGGCAAATACCCTATATAGGATTTGAAGTGGTATGGGAAATCAGATTAGTTATTAGTTAGGTCTGCAGAATATCTTGGTACATGATCAGAGTCAGGTAAGCCTACCAAATGCTTGCATCATCTGAATTCATGCATTGCTCGGGAAATCTTCATCCCAGGAGAAAAAACACAAAATCCTCCTCTGTCTGAAAATCTACCAAGTAGATCATTGTCTTCCGTAAAAGTATACTTAGATAAATCACCTTGGTGACTGAGGCAGCTTGCAAACCCTTCTTTGTCAAACACACTGACTCATCATGCACCTGGACAGGCAGGAGAGGTGGGCTGAAAAGAATCTCAGGATTTTCAACGAGGCAAAGTACAAGGTCCCAAATCTATGTTGGGGCAACATTTGATATCAATACAGACTGTGGGGTGATGAGATTGAGAGCAGCCCTAAAGAAAAGGACAGAAAATCACAGAATCATTTCAGTTGCAAAAGACCCTTCAGATCATGCCACCCAACCACCATCTAACTCTTCCAGGTCTGGCACTAAATCCAGCCTAAAACTCCTCTAGTGCAACTTGAGGCTAATTCTTCTCTTCTTGTCACTTGTTAATAAAGAGAAGAGACCAACACTCTTCTTGCTCCAAATTCTATTCAGGGAGCTGTAGAGCACAATGAGCTCTCCCCTCAACCTCCTTTTCTTGCGGCTGAACAACCCCAGTTCTCTCAGCAGCTACTCACCACACCCTTCACCAGCTTTGTTGCCCATCTCTGTATCTACTCCAGCATCTCAATGTACATTAGCCGGACCAATTAGAAACATTTGCAGTGTACGTTAATGGGCACTGGCAGCCCAGAAGGCAAATGGCATCCTGGGCTGCATCAAAAGCAATGTGGTCAGCAGATGGAGAGAGGTGATTCTACTCATCTGCTCTGTGCTGCTGAGGCCTCATCTGCAGTGCAGTGACCAGCACTGGGGACCTCAACACAAGAGAGAAACAGACCTGCTGGACTGGGACCTGAGGAGGGCTTTAAAGATGATCAGAGGGCTGGAGTACCTCTCCTATATGGACAAACCGAAAGAGTTGAGGCTGGAGAAGAGAAGGCTCCAGGGAGACCTTAGAGCTACGTTTTAATGCCTGAAGAAAAGCTACAGGAAGGCTGGGGAGGGACTGTTTAGAAAGGCCTATGGTATAGGACAAGGGGAAATGGTTTGGAACTGGAGCAGGGAAGATTTAGGTTGGACCTCAGGAGGACATTCTTCACAATGAGTGTAGCAAAATACCAGAAGATTGCCTAGTGATATGGTTGAGGTCCCAGCCCTTGAGACATTCAAGATCAGACTCAGTGTAGCCCTGGACAGCCTGCTCTAGTTGGAGGAGTCCCTGCTGACTGCAGGGGGGCTGGACAAGATGATTTTTAAAGGTCCCTTCCAACCCAATGCAGTCTGTGAATCTGTCTAAACACATGAGCATGTGAATTACTTACTGCCAATACTACTTCCCCTAGCAGCATCTTCAGACATCTCTACACATAGTATTTGATTTCAGCTGCTAAAGGATGAAGTCTGAATACTAAACAAGCTGAAATAAAGATCTGAGAGATGTAGGTATGGCTTTTACCAAGCCTACAACCATTTCTGGGGCCTTCTAAATGCCTCTGCATAAGCAACTCTCTATGGAACCAAGATGAGGTCTTTCTGGAGAAGAATCTTCTGGAGAATACGTGGTCATTGGCTTCAAGCAGGGAGTTTTATCTGCTGAAACTCAGAAATGGGATGAGCCACAACCTTGAAGCATGTCCTGTACAGAAAGCACCAGTGCTTTTCAACAGATAACAAAAGCAGCTCTATAAAAACCTGGATACAGAAGAGATTATTTTTTCTTTAATACTTTCCAATTGCTTGAAAGATTTTTCTTCTGTAGTAACTGGATCCAGTCTTCAGGCACTGTGTACAACAATCTCTATGTTGTTAATAAATGCATTTCTCTAATGAATATCTCTTGGTAATCTTGTCTGTAATTCAGGAAACCCAAGCACAGTCAAGATGAAACAATGCACGTCCTAAAAGCTCAAACTGAAGGAAAAAAAAACACCTCAGAATCAATTCAAAGTTAAATTATCCACCTTAAATTTCAGTATGAAAACTACTGCTGAGACTGACTTCTTGAACTTCAATTAATCTTTAGCTATTAAGCCAGAAGGGAAGAAAGATTCTTCAGAGCATCAGACAGGAAGCTACAAAGAACTCAGATCAGCTTGTGGACAAACATGACTACTGCCTGAACTCCCATTCATGGTTTCCCTGGGATGGTTAACTCCTATTAGTCATAGAACTGTTTTGATTGGAAAAACCCTTTAAGATGGTTGAGTCCAGCTGTCAACATCACCTTGTCCTCTAAAGCATGTCCCAAAGTGCCATGCTTACACATATTTCAACCCCTCCTGACACAATGACACCTCCACTTCCCTGGGCATCCTGTTTCAGTGTCTGATGACTCACTTTTCCTAATATCCAATTTAACCCCCTCCTAGCACAGCTTGAGGCTATTTTCTCTCCTCCTATCACTTATTGCTAGGAAGAAGTGACCAAACCTTCCCGTCTCCAACCCTCTTTCAGGGAGTTACAGAGAGGAATGAGGTCTCCCTTCAGCCTCCCCTTCTCCAAACTAAAACCCCCAGTTCCTTCAGCTGCTCCTCACCAGACTTGTTCTCCAGGCACTTAACCAGTTTTGTTGTCCTTCTCTGGACCTGCTCCAGCACCTCAATGTCTTAGACTTCTTTGGGTTTCTGCTTTCTAGGCATCTGTGTGTGAGGGCCTGCATGTGTGCGGTATGCATTTGCCAGCTTTACTTCTCAGGGATTAATTGGCAGAAGTGCTTTTCATGGTTAAACAGTTTTGTTTAATTTAAACTGTGGGAAGATACTTGGGCAAAGGGAAAAAAATAATTAAAATTTAATTAGTTCCCCCCCCTCGCCTTTAGCCTAGAGAAGAGGAGGCTCAGGGGGGACCTCATTGCTGTCTACAACTACCTGAAGGGAGGCTGTAGCCAGGTAGGGGTTGGTCTCTTCTGCCAGGAAACCAGCAACAGGACAAGGGGACACAGTCTCAAGTTGTGCTGGGGGAGAAGTATAGGCTGGAAGTTAGGAGGAAGTTCTTCATCAAGAGAGTGATTTGCCCTTGGAATGGGCTGCCCAGGGAGGTAATGGAGTCACCGTCCCTGGAGGGTGCCCAAGAAAAGACTGGAGGAGGCACTTAGTGCCATGGTCTAGTTGACTGGGTAGACCTGGGTGCTAGGTTGGACTGGATGATCTTGGAGGTCTCTTCCAACCTGGTTGATTCTATGATTCCATAATGAGGAAAAGTTGCATTCCTCAGAGTCTCAGCTGGGTCTAGAACATCACTCAGTTTTATTGTTAAATATGTAATAAGAATCATAAAAGTAATAAAAGTCAATGATCAGTGTCTTGTAGCAAAAGAGTGATGAGCCCAGGACAGGTAAAACAGGTCTGTAGAACCAATGACAACTGAAGTTTATAAAGAGCCCTATGGAAATGTAAAAACATCTCTCGTGGAAACATCCAAAAGATTTTTATGAAGGTTTCTTAAAAAAATAAATAGAATCATGGAATCACAGAATGGTAGGGGTTGGAAGGGACTTTTGGAGATCATTGAGCCTAACCCCCTAACAAAGAAGCACCACCTATGGCAGGTCACACAGGAACACGTCCAGATGGGTCTTGAAAGCTTCCTTCAGAGTAGGAGACTCCACAACCTCTCTGGGTTATTATTCTTGTCAGCTCCCTGATACTCAAAGCCTCTTCTCCTGAAGTCCCTGGTTCTTTGTTAGGACCATCTTCAAATTCCTGCTGTCTGAAGACTTCACCTGAAGCCTACCATAAGCCTCACATTTCCCCCAGTTTACTGTTTGATATCAGCAGATGTAGAGCTTCTTTTGACATGACTCACAAAACCTAACGAGCAGAGCAGCCTCTGCAGCAAGATGCACCCGTGGAGCTGTGTGGGCATTTCTGGCCAGTCCTTAGTGACAAAGGACGAGTGCCTCTCCTTACCTGCTGGGCAAAGAAATAATAGATTCCTCTAAGCTTCATCAGTAAGGTAATAGGTCCCATCACAAAGTGACTTTGGAGGAAGCAGGCTAGAACCATGATGCTAGAACTACAGGTCCCTGGGGTGGATGCATACAAGCAAGAATCACATTTAATCATAGAATCAAGCAGGTTGGCAGAGACCTCCAAGGTCATCCAGTCCAACCTAGCACCCAGGTCTACCCAGTCAACTAGACCATAGCACTAAGTGCCTCACCCATGCTTTTCTTGAACACTCCCAGGGACAGTGACTCCACCACCTCCCTGGGCAGCCCATTCCAATGCCAATCACTCTCTCCAGGAAGAACTTCCTCCTAACATCCAGCCTATGCCTCCCCTGGCACAACTTGAGACTCTGTCCCCTTGTTCTGTTGCTGGTTGTCTGGCAGAAGAAAGCAACCCCTACCTGGCTACAGCCTCCCTTCAGGTAGTTATAGACAGCAATGAGGTCAGCCCTGAGCCTCCTCTTCTCTAGGCTAAACACCCCCAGCTCCCTCAGCCTCTCCTCATAGGGTTTGTGCTCCAGGCCTTTCACAAGCTTTGTCACCCTTCTCTGGACACGTTCCAGCACCTCAACATCTCTCTTGAATTGAGGGCCCCAGAACTGGACACAGTACTCAAGGTGTGGCCTGATCAGTGTTGAGTACAGGGGCAGAATAACCTCCTCATGATTTAAACATGTCAGCAAGTTAGAGATGGACCTCAGGTATGCACAAGCCCACGTTCGCTGCATCTGTACCCACAAGGCTTGCAGAGCAAATGAATTAAAGAGCTGCATGGGTGCCTTCTATATTTTTAATTATTCCATTTGCAGATGAAAATCAGCTTTCAAAGCAGAATAGGAAGAGGACAGTAAGGCCACTGAAACAAAACTTTTGTCTAGAGAGGACCAGCTTTTACAGATCTGCATCTACTCACTGAAACAAAAAAGCTTGTCCCTGCCAAATGCCAACAAAGTGTAGAAAGAGACTTTTCACATCATTTACTCCCAACCTAGAATTCATCGTAAGGGGGGAATTTAATGAAACACCTGAAGGCCATGGTTCAAGCAAGGTGATGGTTACAGCCTTCCATGTGCAGATCAGGTTGGAAAGCAATGCACAGCTCCCATGGGCACTACCATACACCAGCTAGCCCCTCAGACACTTCAGGGTCATTTGGCCTTATTTGAATCATTTTTCCTTTGCTTACTCTCAGCTATGTTGGGGCCACGACTTCCAAACATGTACAAGGTCACGGTAGTCACAAAGAATCACAGAACTCTTTCAGTTGGAAAAGACCTTTAAGATCATTGAGTCCAATCATTATCTAACTCTATCAAGCCTGCTGCTAAACCATGGCCCTCAGAATCACATGTACACAGCTTTTAAAGACCTCCCAGGATGAGGATTCAACCATCTCCCTGAGGAGCCTGCTCCAGCCTTTGAGAACCCTTTCAGTCAACAAGTTTCTTCTAATCTCCAACCTAAACCTCCCTTGACACAACTTGAGGCCATTTCCTCTCCTCCTGGCACTTGTTCCTAGGGAGAAGAGACCAACACCCACCTAACTCCAACATCCTTTCAGGAAGCTGTAGAGAGCAATGAGGTCTCCCTTCAGCCTCCTTTTTTCCAGGCTAAACAATCCCAGTTCCCTCAGATGCTCCTAATGGTATCTTTTCCTCCAGACCTTTCACCAGCTTCATTGCCCTTCTCTGGACCCATAGTGCTCTGTAGCGGTAAGAGAGGACTTTCCTAGCCTTCCTTGACACATGTCCATTTTAAAGTTTCATCTCTCCAACAAAATAAGTGAGAAAAAGGGGTGACATGTCTACTCTCAAACTGCTTAATCTAATGAAGCTAACACCTTGAGAAAGTCAACACCATCAAGAAATGTCTGAAGTGAAGTTTCTTTGAAATATCGTCAAATGTGCCATTAGAAGGATAAAGTCAACACATTCTGAGGAAAGGCTCAGGCACATGGGGCTCTTCAGTTGCAGAAGATAAGACTCAGAGGAGATCTTATTGGATTCCATAAATATCTGAAGGGTGGGTGGCAAGAAGAAGGGGCCAGCTTCTTTTCAGTGGTGCTTGAGACAGGACAAGGGGCAAGGGTTACAAACTGGGACACAGGAGGTTCCACCTCAACATGAGGAGAAACTTCTTTGCTGTGGAGGGTGCTGGAACCCTGGAGCAGACTGCCTAGAGAGGTTGTGGATTTTCCTCCTCTAAAGACTTACAAGACCTGTGTGGATGCATTTCTGTATGACCTGCCAAGGGTGTTCCTGCTCTGGCTGAGGAGTTGAACTTGACGAAAAACAAGGCTGGTGAAGGGCCTGGAACACAAACCCTCTGAGGAGAGGCTGAGGGAGCTGGGGTTGTTTAGCCTGGAGAAGAGGAGGCTCAGGGCTGACCTCATTGCTGTCTACAACTACCTGAAGGGAGGTTGTAGCCAGGTGGGGGTTGGTCTCTTCTGCCAGGCAACCAGCAACAGAACAAGGGGACAGAGTCTCAAGTTGTGCCAGGGGAGGCATAGGCTGGATGTTAGGAGGAAGTTCTTGCCAGAGAGAGTGATTGGCATTGGAATGGGCTGCCCAGGGAGGTGGTGGAGTCACCGTCCCTGGGGGTGTTCAAGAAAAGCCTGGGTGAGGCACTTAGTGCCATGGTCTAGTTGACTGGATAGGGCTGGGTGCTAGGTTGGACTGGATGATCTTGGAGCTCTCTTCCAACCTGGTTGGTTCTATTCTATTGTATTCTATTGTATTCTATCCTATTCTATTCTATTCTATCCTATCTCTAGAGGTCCTTTCCAACCCCTACCATTCTGTGATTCTATGATTCTGACACCACAATAATTTGAGTTAAGACAGTTTTTGGTGCAGACATTTTCATGGTAAGAAATTTGCAATCTCTTTCAATCAGAATTTACCAGTAGATTTTAACATGAAAAGCTCAGTGTGACACACTTAACATCACCAACTATTATTTACCAACCCACTTGTTGTATCCTCCACAATTGATTTCCTGGCACCATCATTTTTTTTTTCCTTTTTACCCAAAGTAGAAACATCCTCCTTTAAAAGAGGGTAGGAAAAAATAAACACTCCCCTCCCCAAAACTAAAACAAACATTCTGAAAATCCATTTGAAATTAAGCATCCTAATATTTTAAGGAAAAAAAAACACCCACCCTGCTGGAGTGAGTTTTTGCCCTTCCCAATGGACAGATGTTCTCATCAAGGAGAAAATTGGAATTTGATGACAAACTCTAAGGTTTAAATGTCACTCCCCACTATTCTAGTTCAAATAAAAATGGAAGTGGCATTAAGAGAATGGTATGTAAGCTCTTCAGCCTGGTAATTTTTCCTAATTAAAAGCCAGAGTTTAAAGACACATTTAGTGACATTTGTCATACAGTTCACATCTCAAAGTAGAAGACCTTTTTGGGCTTAGTGCACAGAAAGACATTTTTTTTTTTCATTGCCAGTGAATTATTCACTTTCAGGATGCTCAGGAAGTTCACACTCTACATAAAAAGTTTCTAACATCTTAAAGAACAGCATAAAATCTCAGAGCTACCACTAATTCCCACACAAGACACCATTTGAGTAGGAGACACTGAGTGCAACTGAAGAAGTATGTTTTGGACTTAGAGAATTGGAGGGCTTGCGAAGGACCTCCAGAGATCATAGAGCCCAACATCCCTGCCAGAACAGGATTGCCTAGGGCAGGTCACACAGATACATGTCCAGATGGGTACTGAAAGTCTTCAGAGAAGACTCCACAACCTCTCTGGGCATCCTGCTCCAGGGCTCCAGCACCCTCACAGCAAAGAAGTTTTTCCTTATGATGCAGTGGAACTTCTTGTGTTCCAGTTTGTGGCCATTGCCCCTTGTCCTATCACAGGACACCACTGAAAAGAGCCTGGCCTCTTCTTTTGGGCACCCACCCTTCAGATAGTTATAAAAATTAATGAGATCCCCTCTCTGCCTTCTCTTCTCCAGGCTAAATAGCCCCAAGACTCTCAGCCTTCCTCATCAGACAGATCTTCTAGTCCCTCCATCATCCTTGTAGTCTCCATTGGACACTGTCTAGTCTACCCCTCCTCCACTTGAACTGGGAAGCGCAGAACTTGACACCATACTCCAGCTGTGGCATCACGAGGATAGAGTAGAGGGAAAAGAGAACTTCCCTTGACCTGCTGGCCACGAAGGACACCATTGGCCTTCTTGGTCTCAAGGGTACATTGTTGTGCCATGGATAACTTATTGTCCACCAGGACTCCAAGATCCTTCTCCATGAAGATGCTCTCCAGGAGGATAGCCCTGAATCTGTCCTGGTGCACGGTTTTGTTTCTCTCCAGCTATCGGACATACTATTCAAAAAGAGTCAAAAAGGGCCTGGCTGACCTGGCAGTACAAACCAAAATGTGTATGACATGGATATTGTTTACCTCTCTAACCCTGAGAGTGAACATCCCCCCTGGAACAGCAGTCTGAAGTGTCTGGCTGCCTTTCTGGAAAGCACACTTCAGTTGAAGTCGAGTCATTAGGATCAGTACAAGAGGAAGCGGATGAAATCCAATCGACTGCATTACAGAGGTCAGACTAAATGAGCTAATGGTCCCTTCTGGTCTTAAAAAAATCTATTAATCTAATTTAATTCTCTGTTCTACTCTTCATACCAGGGTCAATTTAAACTCATTTATATGAAAGGAACACAGTACAGCAGCCTTACACAACACACCATCTTCTGACTGGGCACTTTTAGGCTAACCAAAAGCTTCATTTGCTTCCCACTGAGCTCAGGAGGAGTCTTCATTTATCCATAAAGAGAGCTTAAATTTACCAGCAAGCCAGCAGGCAGAGGCACCTCTCCCAACACTACACTGAACAAATCTGTGCCTTAAACTAGACCAGAAACTCACAGAGTCAGAATTATCTTGATTGGAAAAGACCTTTAAACTCATTGAGTCAAACCATTCTCTAGCTCTACCAAGTCTGGTGCTAAACCATGGCCCTCAGTACCGCATCTCCTCCTATTTGAAACACCTCCAGGGATGGGGATTCAATTACCTCCCTGGGCGGCTTGTTCAGTCTTTGAAAATCTTTCAGTCAAGAAGGTTCTTTTGACATCCAACTTAAACCTCCCCTGGTGCAACTGGAGGCCATTTCCTCTTGTTCTACCACTGTTACTAGGGAGGAAAGAACAAGTCCATCTCAACCTCAGTCCAACCTCCTTTCACATAGTTGTAAAGTAAGAAGGTCTCCCCTGAACCTCATTTTCTAGAGACAAAGAAAAAAAAAATACTTGTCAGAATACTTTTTACTTTGGTTTGGATTCTGTTGGTGGTGTTCTTTACTCATCCTGATTCTTTCTATGGTGAAGAGCAAAATGCTTTTATCAATGAAATCTCTTCCAGTTGCTCCAAGGATCTTTCTTGTAAATAACTTGTAATACACTCAATGTTACATCAAGAAATTACTTGGCAGCCATTGTCCATTGGGAAAAGAAGTCACTTATGTGGAGAAGGCAAAAAATATCCTCTGCTGCTAGTCCTGCCACATGCTTCTGGCAAGCAAATAGATTTTAATACTTCTCCCTCTAGGGAAAAAAAAAAAAACAACCAACCAAACAAACCTAAAAAGGAAAACCACAGAATGGCAGAGGCCAGAAGGGACTCCCAGAGATCACGGAGTACAACTCCCCTGCCAAGGCAGGTTCACCTAAAGAAGGGCAGAGATGAGCATGTCAGAGAATTACAGAACCGTAGAGGTTGGAAGGGACCTCCAGAGATCATCGAGTCAAACATCCTTGCCAAGGTAGGGTCACTCAGAGTAGTTTGCACAGGAACACATACAGACACGTTTTGAAAGTCTCCAGAGGAGGAGACTACACAACCTCTTTGGGCAGCCTGCTCCAGTGCTCTATCAGTTTTAAATTAAAGAAGTTATTTCTCATGTTTAGATGCAATTTCTTATGTTCAAGTTTGTGCCCATTAACCTTTGTCCTATCCCCTCTTTTTCTTCTCCTTACAGCCTCCCCTCAGTACTTTGCTCCTCCTGAATCCTCAGTGTTCACACCAATGTTAACAGTTCTTTGCTTAATTCAGGACTACAGCAGTGCTAAAAATCAGAAGCAAGCAAGCTCATTTACCTTAGCAAGCCATAGCATTCTTTAAATGCCTCGGATAGAGGAATAACTTAACAGTTTGAGGGACAATGGAATATGAAGTCAATATATACATCAGCTTAGAAAAGGTCTTCTTCATGTAGTGTGTTGGATAGACCCTATGAATGGACCAAGAATGACTTCTGAGGAAAGACTGAGATAATTGGGCCTTCTTAGTCTGGAGAAGAGCAGACTGAGGAGGAATCTCATGAATGCTGATCAATGTCTGGAGGGTGAGTGTCAGGATGATGGCATCAGACCTTTTTCAGTGGTGCCCAGTGAAAAGACAAGAGGTAATGTACACAAAATCGAACATATGAAGTTCCATACAAATGTGAGGGGGAGCTTCCTTAATTTAAGGGTGATGGAACACTGGAACAGACTGCTCAAAGAAGTTGTGGAGTCCCCTTCTCCGAAGACATTCAAAATCTTCCTGGATTCCTGTGTGACCTTCTCTAGGTGAAGCTACCTTGGCAGAGAGGCTGGACTCGATGATCTCCAAAGGTCCTTTTCAACCCTCACCATAGTGCGACACTCTGATTCTGTGATTCTCCACTGGCACAGCTGTGCTTGATGCTGCCTTTATTTCTTCTGCCTGCAGCACACAGACAGTCCTTTCCCTATTGCTGTCTGACACATCCACAGATGAAAAAGAATTGCAGAGTTGCTCAGTGCCTCCTCTCTCCAGTGGCTCTGTTAATTTATTCCAGATATTTGAGGGAAACACGAATGACACCCCAGTAAGCCAGCTCAGACTGGTATAAAGGCAGCTGCTTTCCCCATCTTCTCTCACAGACAGTGTATAACTTTTATAGTTTTCAGCTCTGATGTTTCTTTGCTTCCCCCCTCTCATCTGCCTTTTAAGTCTCAAGCAGCTGGTACTTTGTGAGAGTGCAGAACCCAGGAGCTACATAACATGAAACACCCAGTTTGTCTCTTCTGCTCCAGACTTTTTAGTCCCATGTTTCAATGAAATTTGCCTTGAGTCCTCATTTCCTCTTAGCACAGTTTAATTAAGCAAAAATCCTACTTGTAACAAAGAAATTCCATTTACAGTCAGCAATCACCTACGTTGTTTTCATGAACATATCTCACCTAAGCCTTCACCACCTCTGGGCTGCATCAAAAGCTGTGTGACCAGGAGCACAAAGAAAGTGATTGCCCCCTTCTACTCTGATCTTGTGAGACCCTACCTAGAGTACTGTGTCCAATTCTGGGGCCCCAAACAGAAGAAGGATATGGAATTGTTGGAGTGGTTCCAGAGGTGATCACAAAGATAACTCAGGGGCTGGAGAACCACCCCTATGGGGAAAGAGTTGAGGCTATTCAGCCTGAAAAGAAGACTCCAGGGAGACCTTAGAGCAGCCTTCCAATATCTGAAGGGCGCTACAAAAACCTAGGGAGGGACTTTGGACAAGGGATTGCAGTGATAGGGTAGGGGGAGATGGCTTTGAGCTGGAAGAGAGCAGATTTAGACTGGACATCAGGAAGAAACTCTTGGCATTGAGGGTGATAAGACACTGCAACAGGCTACCCAGGGAGATTGTGGATGCCCCTCGCTGGAGGTGTTCCAGGCCAGGTTGGATGAGACGTTCAGCAAGCTGGGCTAGTGGTCCCTTCCAACTCAAATCATTCCATGAACCTGTGAATGGATGACTCTCCTTTGCATTCCAGTCACAAGCATGCCCATAAACAAAAACAGCCTTTAAAACATCCAAATGTAGTGCAAATATTGTGACTCAGATTGCTATGGATATTCACTGCCTGTTCCACCTTACAACTGATAGTTATGCATCCTTACAACTGATAGTTATGCATCCTCTCTGGATGCTTTAGACACAAGTCAGGAGGTCAGAAAATCTCCCACTGGCAAAAAATAATTCCTTCCAGAGCATATGTTTCCATCTCTGGAGGTATTCAAAACTCACCTGGATGTGGTCCTGAGTGACCTGCTTTAGGAGAACCTGCCTTGGCAGGGGGCTGGAAATAATGGTTTTTGGAAGTCCCTTCCAAGCCCCACCATCCTGTGATTCTGTGAAACAGAAATTTGCCTGAAACCCCTACTCCAAACTTCCACCAACTTCAGAGACTTTTTCTGAATCCTGTTTGAGCTGAAACTCTCCAGGAACTGCGAAATTTTATCCCAGGAACTTTTTCATTTTATCAACCTTTACTCATATCCACCTGGCATACTCACCTGAGAGAAAAGGACACTTTTATTCCTCCTTCTCATTTTTTTCCCCACAATCCAATTCTCCTGCTTTAGTATCATTCCTAACACAACGCCAAAATGCACTTCAAGGTGTGCTTCAGAGTGTCTATTATGTCTTATTTCTGGGGTCTACCTACTTTTCCCTGTCAAGCTGGTGACAGCATCACCAACTAGCACTTCACAGTCCTTTGTGGTTGGTCCCACTTCTCCTAGAACACAGAGATTTTCCTCTCCCATCAGTCAACCCCATGGTGAGAGTTCAGATGGATTTCTAAGGATGAGATTGAGCTTTCCATTCCTTGTATCTTGATGCAAGGATACTCTGTATACCTTCATACCTTGAGTATTTTTTAGGAGCACAGTGTCTGGAAAGCTTACTGGCTGCCACATAGCAAAGAATGGGGAGACGGAGAAGAGCATCACCACATCTTCCTGAAGTGATGGGAAGGCTCTGTAAAGCCTCCTAAAGATTCAGTCATTTTTTAGATCTTTTCATAGAGTCATAGAATTGCTTCAATTGGAAAAGATCTCTAAGACTGCTGAGTCCAATCATCAACCCAAAATCATTATGGCCGTCAAACCATGTCCCAAAGTGCCATGGCCACACATTCCTTGAACACCTCCGGGGATGGTGACTCCACCACCTTTCTGGGCAGCCTGTTCCAATCCTGTCCACTATTGCAGCAAAGAGATTTTTCCTGATCTCAAACCTAAACCTCCTTTGCCACAATTTCAGGCCATTTCCTCTCCTTCACCTGCTACTAGGGAGAAGCATCCTCTTTAATCTGAGTATCGGGGCCAGCAGCATGAAGGGTATCCAACACGTGTCCGGCTTGATTTGACTCTACAGCAGAATATAGTAGTGCATCCACACCTGCTTTCTTGGCTTTACTGGGTAAAAAACAAAATAAACAAAAAGGGCAAACCTGGCATGGCAGAACAGCAGAGTGCTGGTGGCATTGAAGAAGTTAATTAGTGTCAATGAACTAGACTTCAGAAGACGAATCTTAATAAGTGCTGCTAAAAATATTGCAGCAGTCATTTCCAGAACAAACACAATCAGCAGCAGATGAGTGAGAAAGAGCAACCAAGGCCCACGAGCTGCCATGGTAAAGGTGTTTTCAGTGGGGAGCAGGAATAAAGTCTGCTCCTTTTAAAAGCAATGTAGCAAAACACCAAGCTGGCACAAGAAGAAATCATCCAGGACCATGCATGCCAAGCCAGGCTAGTGGACCTGCAGTCAGACCAGAGAAGAGCTTCATGAAGCAGAAGGTACTGGGAGTGCTGTTTCATGACCAATTCACTGTGAGTTGGCAATGGTCTCTGGCAGCCCAAAAAGCAACCATGTGTTGGGCTGCAACAAAAGTAGTGTGACCAGAAACACAAGGGAGGTGATTCTCTGGTGATTCTCCCCCTCTATTCTGCTTTGGTGAGACACACCTGCAGCACTGTCTCAAGTTCTAGTGCCTTGAACACAGGAAGGACATGCAATTGTTAGAGCAGGTCCAGATGAGGCCATAAAGATGATCAGAGGGCTGGAGAATCTCCTCTGCAGGAACAGGCTAAGAGAATTAAGGCTGTTCAGTCTAGGCAACCTGCTCCGGTATCTCACCATCCTCATCATAAAGAATTCCTTCCTATTCTCCAGTCTAAATCTCCCCTCTTCCAGCTCAAAGCCATTGGCCCTCATCCTATCACTACAAGCCCTTGCCAAAAGTCCCTCCCCAGCTTTCTAGCAGGCCTCTTTCAGGTAGTGCTCTAAGGTGTCCTCAGGGCTTTGTCTTCTCCAGGCTGAACAGCCTCAACTCTCACAACATGATATATGATGCATTCATCACTAAAAATCACCTGTACGAATCCAGCACTCAGAAGCTGTGTCCTGTCCATGACACAGTCCCTCTCTCCTGCAAAGGGTGGACCTGGACATTCATTGTGTCACCTCTTGCTCCCCACCTCTGGCAAACAGCTCTGCCCCAAAGGACTGGGTTTGGTGTGCACTGTTTGCACCAGACTGACAAGATGAGGTGGATGTCAGGGAGAAAACCTGGTGCTCTTCAACTTAATGAAACAATAATTAATCACTGCTCCAGGCTGACTGCTCAAGTCAAAGAGCTCGCTGCAGAAGAGCAAAAGCTGCTATCCTTCACAGGCAGTCCATGCCTTTTTCCCTAGGCAACCACTCACTGTCTGCAGCAACACATCCCATGCTTACTGCTCAGAAGAGCCAACTCAGCTTCTCACACGTGTTCCTGGCAAGGTGCTTTCCCTTTCCCCAGTGTCTAACAGACTCATGAAATGCTGAAGTCTCTGGCCTCCCTTTGTTTTGAAGGTTGGAAGTGAAGTTTGGATTAATCATTTCATCTTTTGCTGCCCTTCCACTGCATCAATCAACCTGGCTGCCCACCAGCCCAGTGTTCCATGCACTTCTGCTCAAGAGCCCATGAGAGCAGAGCCTCCAGCTCATGAGTGTTTGCTTTGACTTCACGGTATGCCAGCCTTCAGTTTGCGGCGCTAACAATCCACCTCCAAAGAGGACACACCAATATCCTGATTTAGCTCTAGGACGAGTTAGGTTGGCTGGAAAATGTTCTCAGGCTTTTTCAAATAAATGCCTTATAGCAGGACCAGTGACTCTGCAGCAGCCTAAGAAGAGACCATCTCACTCTCTGTAACTCCCTGAAAGGAGGTTGGAGCCAGATGGGTGTTTGAGTCTTTTTCCTAGCAAGAGGTAATAAGAGGAGAGGAAATGGCCTTAGCTTGCATGACAGGAGATATAGCTTAGATATCAGAAGAAACTTCTTGACTGAAAGGGTTCTCAAAGACTGGAAAAGGCTGCCCAGGGTGCTGGTTGAACCTCCATCCCTAGAGGTGTTGGAAAGAGATAGAGATGTGGTGCTGAGGGTCACAGTTCACCACCAGCCCTGTAGAGTTAGAAAATGGTTGGACTGATGTTAAAGCCCTTTTCCAAACGAGATAATCCTATGATCCTCTGATTCTATAGAAAAAGGGAGGTCTCCTCACCTCTGTTTGGCAAGGCTAGCTCCTATTTCACTACCCTACTGAGAGAAGTGCATTTTTATTTGGGAGGAGGGAACAGCTTTGTATTTATTCATACTGGAGAGGCACTGAAGACACTCCTGCTGTGCTAACCAAATATAATTAATATTTATGAAAGGCTCCACAAAGGAATGTTTTGAAGATGAGGAGTCTTCTGCTTTTTAAGGACTTTTTTTAGTGTGAAGGTAGAGGAAAGAGCTCAGATCAGGCTTTCCTGACATAAAGCAGAAAAACCCTAATTTAAGAGAAGTGTCCAGTGGTGTGAAATTATTTTTTTTAGCATTTTTGGATCAAACACTACTTTACAAAGGGAGATCATTTGAAACTTTAACAACAAAGAGACAGATCAGGCCTCAAAACAGGGAAGAAACACAATTCCCAACCCCACCATACCCCAGGCGCATGAAATAGCTTAAGGTATCATCTGGCCAGCAAATGTAGGTTGAGATGCCAGTTTTGTTACCAAAGATGAAGAGTCTCTGTGCTTCTCCCTTCAGCTCCAAACTTAGATGTGGCTTTTTATCTTAAATAGCAAAGAGGGACTGAAATATCTGGAGAAGACACAGAACACACAGACACGGGCAAGTATTAGAGGATAAAAGGCAGGGCTCCAGTCATGACAGGCATTTAGCAGAGGCTGCTGAGAGCAGGCACTGATCTCTGGAAACCTCCAGCAACACTCTGCAGCCAGCAGCTGTCACTATAAGCAATGAAGAGGAACAGCAGTGAGAGAGCTAAGGATGCTCCTGGATGGGAGGAAAGCAACTGGAAAATAAAAACACAGGAGAAGCTGCAATTAAACACCCAGCAGCTCCCTAAAAATGGCCCTTAGCTGCCATGAGAAGCTGCTCATCAAAAAGGCTCAGCTGGCCTTTTACAATGAAGCCCAAGTTTCACTTCAGAGAGACTAATCATGACTTACGGTACCAGCACCTCACCATGGCAGCATTTCATATCCTAGGTAGGAGTGGGATTGAAGATTCAGCAACACTTGGGATGTATGTCCCAGGCAAAAGCGACCAGAGGGCTGAAGCAGCTCTCCTATGAAGACAGGCTGAAAGAATTGGGGCAGTTTGGCCTGAAAAATAGAAGGCTTCAGGGAGACCTAAGAGCTGCATTTCAGTATCTGAAGGAAATCTACAGGAAGGCTGGGGAAGGACTGTTTAGAAGGGCCTGTGGTCATAGGATGAGAACGATGGTTTGAAACTGGAGCAGAGGAGGTCTAGGTTGGACCTCAGGAGGAAGTTCTGCACAACAGAGTGGTGAAATACTGGAACAGGTTGCTAGATGGTGTAGTTGAGGCCCCATCCCTGGAGACATTCAAGATCAGACTTGATGTGGCCCTGGGCAGCCTGCTGTTCTTGGAGGTATCCCTGTTGAGTGCAGGGGGATTGGATTAGATGAGCTTTGAGGATCCCTTCCAAGATAATGCAGTCTGTGAGTTTGTGAATCTGATGTGGGGTGTTCAAGGAGAACAGTGCAGGAAGCTGCTTCCAGCTACCTATTAGCACGTGACAGATGTGAAACGCTCAAGATCCTCTGCCCACCATCCACATTACTTGGCTGTCAAAGGCAAAGCCTCAGATTTATGATGTGAAAATTACATTTTAACGAGGTGTCATATGTGTTTAAAGTTCTTATTCATCACCCTCCTGCCACATCTTTTACCCAAGACACAAATGTGCTTAATTAGCATATTCTAAGGACAGACGATTCGCCTTATCTGCACTGTAAAACCCCTTTAGGGAAGGGGGAAAAAAAACCAAACCAAAACCACAACTTCAGCCATTCTTACTGAATAAAATGGTTGCAGTCATGTGTCAAGAGAGCATCTCAAGGCATTGAACGGAATGGTGAGTGTCAAAGTTTGACGTGCAGCTACTGGCGCTCTGAAAATATCACAGATGTGGATGGAAACACCATATCAAATTTGATATTTGGACATCAAAATAAACTTATTGACCAAAAGGGTTCTCAAAAACTAGAACAGGCTGCCCAGGCAAGTGGTTGAATCCCCATCCCTGGAAGTGCTTAAAAAAAGCATAGATGTGGTGCTGAGGAGCATGGTCTAGCAACATATCGGGCAGAGTTAGATACTAGTTGGACTGGATGATCTTAAAGGTCTTTTCCAACCCAACCCAATTCTGTGACTCAGTGATTATCAGACTGGCACTCTACAGCGTCAACACACAATCTATGGAAGCCACTTCAGTACACTGAGGCTGTATTAGAAATCAGAGAATCACAAAATTATTTTGGTTGGAAAGGGCCTTTAAGATAATCAAACCAAACCTTCAACCCAACACCACCACAATCATAGAATGGTTTAGGTTGGAAGGGACCTCAAGGATCATCCAGCTCCAACCCCCTGCCATAGGCAGGGACACCTCCTACTAGAGCAGGTTGCTCAAGGCCTCATCCAGCCTGATTAAGCCATGCCCCAAAGTGCCATGTCCACACCTTTCTTGAACATGGGATTGTGACTGCAATACCTCCCTGAGCAGCCTCTTCCAATCCTTGACCACTCTCAGAGCAAAAAATAGTTTTGCTAATCTCTAACCTGAACCTCCCCTGGCACAATTTCAGGCCATTTCCTCTCATGCACCGTTCCTGTGCAACCTGCTCTAGGAAAGCATTCTCTAATAGTGGTGTTGAACAAGATGTTCTCCAAAGCTCCCTTTAAAGTCCACCATTCTGGAATTCTGGCTGCCTGGGGACATGCAGAGATGCAAAGCTGGAAGATGGATGTTTGCATGCAGCTTGGTGCTGGGAAGTAGGATGGGAGCACTTTATCTTTTTGGAGAGGAGGATTTGTTGATGTTTTCTTAAATTTGTTTATGCAGCCTGGATCACAAGTGGGTGATGATTAAAACAAGGAACTCTGGTGAATATTAAGACTGATTAGGTTGCAGAAAATTCTACATTCCGTGCATATAACCTTTTCATTTCCATCTCTGCTCATGCCTAACGGAGCACATAAAAAAAATTAACCTGCACACTTTTTTTTTTTGATTCAACTTCTTGAAGAGTGCCATGGAAAAAGACACTGCTAGAGTTGCAGAGCTCCGTTCACTATTGCTTCAAATTAGCAAACTTAAAAGCAGCTACAAAGAAAGCTCAGAAGCATTTATTTATGGAGATGTAGCCTTCAAAAAAAAACTCATTTTAAGGCAAAATAGCTCAAATTAAAAACAAACAAACAAACAACCCAACAAAACAACACTTCAAAGGCTTTTGGTATCTTCAAGTTCACTTCTTGAAGGTAGACATTAATGACATATTGGGAAGGTAGACATAATGGGATCTGCAGGCATTAAGGACTGTTTGCTTTCAAATTTGCTTTGGAATAAAGGAAAACAACCCCAGAGTAAATGCCATTGGCCTTCTGGGCTGCCAATGCCCATCACTGCCTCATGGCCAGCTTCTCACCCACCGGCACCCCCAAGTCATTCCCTGCAAGGCCTCAATCTTATCACCCCTCCAGCCTGAATTGATACCAAGGCTTGCTCCAACCTACATTTAGGACCTTGCACTTTGCTTTATTGAACCTCATGAGATATCCTTTAAACATATCCTCTTTTAAATATCCAATGCCAGACATTTCAAATAGGTTTCAAATACCTTATTGGCTATTTAAGCAGCTAAATTTATCACTATTCTTGTTAGGAGCAATTTTTTTTTTGCTTTAAAAGCTCTTCTCCTAAAACTTCACCCCTAACTGCTTTTTAACAACCAATTTCTTCGATCCATCAATTTTATAATCTTCCTTTTATTTTCTAATTAAGCAGATACTGTTTACATATCTTGCTACTCAAACTGTAACCCTATGGAAAATGGTTGCATTGAATATTGCCTTACTCCAAACAAAGAAACACTGGTGATTTTAAGAGGAGAAATCCCTACCCACAATCCACTCTGTAAAATATGAAAGAGAACCACAGAATCCTTGTGGTTGGAAAAGGTTTTTCAGATCATCCAATCCAACTATTCTCTAAGTCTCCCAAGGCTGGTGGTAAACATTGCCCCCCAGCATCACATCTCTGCCTCAGAGAAACACCTCCAGGGATGGAGATTTAACCATTTTCTTGGGGAACCTGTTCCAGTCTTTGAGAACCTTTTCTTCTAATCTGCAACCTAAACCTCCCTTGCACAACTTGAGGTCATTTCCTCTCCTCCTTTCCCTTCTTACTTGGGAGAAGAGACCAAGTCCCACCTCATTTTAGCCTCCTTTCAGGGAGTTGTAGAGAGCAATGAGGTGTCCCCATAGTCTCCTTTCCTTCAGGCTGAACAAACCCAGTTCTCTCAGTTGTGCCACATAGGACCTTTTTCTCCTGACCTTTAACCAGCTTCATTCCCCCACTCTGGACCTGCTCCCGTACCTGGATGTCCTTTCTTGCAGTGAGAGCCCAAAAACTGAACCCATGACTTAAGCTATGGCCTCACCAGTACTGAGGACAGGGAGCCAATCACTTTCCTACTCCTGCTGGTCACACTGTTGCTTATCCAAGCCAGGATGCTGTTGGCTTTCTTTGCCACCTGGCCACATACTGGTTCACCTTCATCTGGCTATCAGCCAGCACCCCCAGGTCTTTCTCTGCTGAGGAACTTCCCGGCCACTCTGCCTCAAGCCCAAAGCATTTGTGGGGTTATTGTGACCCAAGTGCAGGACTCAGCACTTGGCCTAGCTGAAACTCATACAATTGGCCTGAGTTCAAGCCAGCCAAGTATTTATTATCATAATTAAAGCAATGCAGGATTAAATGTTTTGTGCTGAATTTGGAAGAGAGAATCGGACAGATGTGATCTCACAGATCTTCTCTAAAGAAACCAAAACCCTGGTGTCAAACAAGTGTTTGCTTATCTGCTCAATGCAAAATCAGTGCTTCTGTTGGACTAACTTGATCACAGAAACATTCAGGCTGGAAATGACCCTCAGGATCACCAAGTCCAACTGATATCCCTACTCTACAAGGTTCACCCTAAACCATATCCCCACGCACCACATCCAAACAACCTTTAAGCACACCCAGGGATGGTGACTCAACCACCTCACTGGGCAGCCCATTCCAATGCTTGTCCATTTTTTTCTGTGAAAAAACTTCTCCTAATGCCCAGTCTAAACCCACCCAGTTGCAGCTTGAGGCCATTCCTTCTTGTTCTATCAATAATTACTTATGAGAACAGACCAGCATCAACGTCTCCACGACGTCCTTCCAGATAGCTGTAGACAGTGAAAAGGTATCCCCTCAGCCCCCTCTTTTTCAAACTAACCATCCCCAGCTCCCTAAGTCACTTTTCATAAGATTTATTCTCCAAGCCCTTCACCAGCTTCATTGCCCTCCTCTGCACTCGCTCCAGCACCTCAGCATCTCTTACATTGAGATGCCCAAATGGAACACAATACTCAAGCTGTGGCCTCACCAATGCTGAGTACAAAGAGATCATCATCTCCCTACTCCTGCTGGACACAGCATTTCTAATACAAGCCAGGGTGCCATTGTCTCTCTCATTCACCTGGGCACACTACTGGTGCATATGTGGCCACTTGTTAATTAGGAACCCCAGGTCCCTTTCTGCCAGACAGCTTTCCAGCCACACCACCCCAAGCCTGCAGCATTGCTTGGGGCTGTTGTGACCCAAGACCGTTTCCGCTTGTCAAGCCACATAGATAATGGAGAAGCAAACTCCCTTTGCAAAGGTATTGGTCTTCACTTTGAAATGCCTCGGCTCATTCTGAGTTGTGTCATCATGAATTCCACCTGCTATCAGAACAGCCTTCTCCAAAGTCCTCTAAACTCATAAAATAGTGAGGTAACAGGATCCTTACACACATATGCCAAAACAGAAATCCCAGCCATTTCAGAGGAGAGGAACACATGTGAAGTTCAACTTTGTGCCCACACTAGAAAGCCACCAAAAACCGCACAAAAGGACCTCAGAAAAAAACTCAACACATTCCCTAAATGAGCTTAACCCTCTTAGGTCTACCACAAGATGCCAAGTTGCCAAAAACATGTCCACCACAAATTCCAAAACCAGCTTCAGCTTCCCATCTGAGGAACTGGGGAGGTTTAAATTCTCCTCCAAACATGTGTGATGTTAAAGGGCCTTCGAACCAGAGTGACACAAAGACAAATCAAATCCCTGCACCTCACAGACTTTCAGCCTTGAGCAATGCTTTCACCTGCTTTCCCATCTTACCAGCTTAGACTGGGAAAAAGGTTTTTTTACTGAGAATGGCTTTTATTTTAATTAAATGGTTTGAGTTGGAAGGGACCTTCAAGATCATCTAGTTGCAACCCCTTTACCATGGGCAGGGACACCTTTCACTAGACCAGTTTGCTCAAGGCCTCATCCAATATGTCCTCAAACATCTCTAGGGAGCGGGCATCCACATTATTAACAACAGTTGCACAGGAAGAAAGTGGCATCAGAGACTCCACTTTAATACCTGGAAATAACCCAGTGGAAAAGAGAGACATTCTGTGAACTAGAAGGGATGCAATTGATTTTCACTCCTCAGGGATAAGCAATAGCTCACAAATTGCTCTGCTTTCCTCCACCACTCAGAACACCCGTGCTCATCATTAAGCTGGGAGAATGAGAAGTATTACTTCATTTTGTGCTCATTTGCGATCTTGCAGAGGTCAACATCATTGAAAATGCCCCTGCTCCTCTCTTAACATTCATTCAGTTTTATTCATCTCCTTCTTTAGGATTTCCTTCTCCTTTCTTTTTTGCACAAAAATAAGAAATTCACTGCCATTTTACTACTTTCATTCCACTTCTCCACAGATTTTCATATTCTTTCAGCACATCTTAATACATTTTTAGGTGAATAACGTATTACATACAGGAAAAGAAAAAGAAAAGCTCAGTGCACCTTTTAACTTCTCTTTTGCATTCAGAAGCCTCAAATCCATTCATCCACTTTCAGGTTTCTCATTAAAATAAAAGAATGTTCAGGGAATAGCCACGAAATCACAGAATCATGGAATTCCTTTGGTTGGAAAAAAACCTTTAAGGTCAAGACCTACCACTCTCTAACTCTGCCAAGGCAGGTGCTAAACCATGCCCCTCAGCACCACATCTCTGCCTCTTTGAAACACCTCCAGGAATGAGGATTCAACTACCTCCCTGTGGCAGCCTGTGTCAGTTTGTGAGAGCCCTTTCAGACAAGAAGTTCCTTCTGCTGTCCAAGCTAAACCTGTCTCAGCTTGAAACCACTTCCTCTCCTCCTATCAGCTCATACCAGGGAGAAGAGACCAGCCCCCACGTCACTGCAACCTCCTTTCACGGATTTGTAGAGAGCTATGAGGTCTCCCTCAGCCTACTCTTGTCCAGGCTGAACAACCCCAATTCCCTCAGCTGCTCCTCACAAGATCTGTTCTCTGGACCATCCATCAGCTTCATCGTCCTCCTCAGGATCCCCTTCAGCACCTCAATGTCTGTCTTGTAGTAAGAACACTCCCATGTCAGTGCACCCTGGGGAAGTGCTCCTGCAGATTCTTTTGGTTTTTTTTTCCCATTAACTCTCTGCATGCAGCATACATCAGTTGGAGAGAGCTGACATCATTGCACATCTGCTATCAGGACAGACTGAGGGAGTTGGGTTCTTCAGCCTGGAGAAGACTTCAGGGGGACCTTATAGGAGCCTACAGGAAGGCTGGTGAGGGACTTTTCATAAGGGCGTCTAGAAACAGGAAAAGAGGGAGTGGTTTTAAGTTGAGTGAGAATAGAATTAGACTGGATCTTAGGAAGTTCTTCAGTACAAGGGTGGTGAGACTCTGGAATAGGCTCTCCAGGGAGGTTGTGGATGTCCCTTCCCTGGAGGTGTTTAAGGACAGATTGGATGAGGCCTTGAGCAATCAAATCTACTTGAGAGGTGTCCCTGCCCCTGGCAGCAGGGTTGGAGTTGATTATCTCTGAAATCTCTTCCAATCTAAGCCATCCTATGATTCTATGAAACAAGGCAGAAAATCTGGGAATCCTCTGCCGAGCAGCAGATGCTCCTCTCTTAGAGGAAGAACACTAAGTCATGGCATGCTGTCAAATGCTTTAAAAAAAAACCCCAAACAATAGAGCAACTTAAGGAAAAGCAACCATCAGTTTGGAGAATATTGTTATTGATTCCACTCCTGACTCTGAACATACACACACACACACAGAAACACTTGTGGGTGCATGCTCAAATCCATGTGACTAGTGGCAGCTTCCCTGAACAATGCAACCTCCTCCAGCTTCACAGAATAAATTCCCTGAAACTGGTTGTTAGCTTTCCCCTGGCTCTTTGCAAAGTTAGCACTTTCTGTGCTTTGTTTTACCAAAATTCCTGTGGAAAGGAAAGGTGATCTGACATACACAGGACAATTCATCTAAAGGGAAAGGAGTGTTTATACCTGTGAAAGGAACATGAGCATGGATATTTGGAGACTGCTTCAAGTTAATTATGGATAAACCACTCCTTTCTCCACTTCACTTCAAACTAAGATTGCAAATAAATAGGAAATATTCTTCACACATTCACATTTTAATATACACCTGGCAGAGAGGTTTCCTCTACAGAAACACAAGCAGATGAGTAAGACAGGGATTCAACTTTAAACTCTGTTTCAAAGAAAACCAGAAAGCCCAATTTAGGTTTGGGTTTGTTAATAAACCACTTACCTGCTCTGCTGTCCAGTGGGCCAAAATCCAAGGAATACTTCACAACGTGATAGTTGTTCCACACGTAAAGGAGGTTGTCCCGGGGATTATAATCCACAGCAGCAATGTACTGGTAGGAGTTTGGAAAGGGCACATCCACCATGCTATCCTTGCTTTGGTCAGTGTTATAGATGTAGTCTATTTTATTCCCTGTGGCTTCATTGTCATCATCTTCATACACAGACTTCACCACGTATAAAATCCCACAGATCATGAAGGCGTTAGAAGCTGACCTCTTGTCATAGGCAGTATCCCACGTCCCTTCAATCCTTAACGTGTAAGGGTTTAGCTGGCTAATGACTATTTTGCCATTATTTTGTTCTGTTGCATAGATTACCCACAGCCCATTCTCATCCACGGCCAGGTCTATATCTGACTTGCCTCCCCAGCGGTAGGGAGAGGTGTCATGGTAGTTTGCATTAGCTATGATAGCTTCCCCGCTCTTTATCCTTGTCCTCAAGTCAAACTTGACAATGTTCCTGGTACGTTCCTTGTTGAAGAACAAAGCCCCATCGTACACCACAAAGCCTGTGCCATCCACCCGGTGTGGGAGCTTGTAGGTTGTGGTTGGTCTCCCAGCAATGAAGTCGTCCTTGGAGGAGTACTCTGTCAGAGTGTCGGTCCGGTACGGTGTCCAGGGCATGTAGTAGATCTTGTCGGATGCCTGCAGAGGATCCTTGCACCAGGCACCGGATTGGTGGTCAGATTCAAATAAATGTTCACTCTGGTATACTCCTTTCAGCAGTCCAGGACAAAGAAAAACTATTGAAGGGGAAAAGAATTTAAAACAAACAAAAAACCACAAAGTTAATAGTCTGGAAGTGGTTGTCCCAAAAATCTCAAAAGCTTCTAGTTCTGGAGCAAAGGATGCTCAAGATCAGAGGAACTCAAGAGCAATATCTTGTAGCTAGATACTACCCTGCCACCTACATCTCTAGAAGAAGATTTGCTCCAGCAAACTGATTTATTTTTGATTTGGGGTTTTTTGACCATTCTTTTACAATCAGCTGCAGCTCATTTTTCTCCATTGCTTTTCAAATCTATTTGTGCAGGTGTACTTACTTGGACCGCTCGCCTCTGTACCCTCTGAAATGAATATGTGCCCCCAAAGGATTTCTGGGTTTGTATTTCCAGATCATACTCTGCAGTAAGTCTGTACCTACTAGGTGAAGGGGTAAACTTCCTGGGGAACTGATCCACATATTTATTTGAACAGCCTAGAAATGGAAATAAGAGAAAGAAATTCCCATCCTTACAGCTCAAGCGATATTAAATATTGAAAGGGTACCAATTGCAAAGCAGAAGAGAATCCCTTAGCAACTCAGAAGAGCATTTAAAGCAAAGGGAGTGGGAGGTGGGAGAGGAAACACCCATCTACAGATCTGGAGGTGTAACTAGGAATGAGGCTTTCGAAGCTGCTACAGGACACACAAAACATGCAGTCCACACAATTAAAAACGAATGACGTATGGGTGCTGAAAGGAAAAGACAAGGAAGGAAGGAAGGAAAGAAGGAAGGAAAAGAATCAAGTTCACTGGAGAGGAACCCACGGTCTGGATTTTAATCAGTTAAAAAATGTCCTGTTAAATATAGTAGTAATTCAAACTTAATGACATATACCTTCTATTGTTACATGAGAGGAGCACAGAGGAGCAGTTTGACTAACCAGGGTGCTTTGCTGCTCAGACTTCAGGATGAGTGGGAGCTGAGAGAGGCCAGGGCACATCCAGTACCTGGGAGGAAGTTCAGCCAGTGCCTAGCTGACCTTGGCATCACGGGAACACTGATACCAAGAGGCCAGCTGGCTGGTGAGACTAAAGGAGGAACGTTGCAGTGCCAAACTGGCTTACTGGACCCTTGCCATATCCAGGAGCACCCTTCTGACCTGGAGGCACTCTAGAGGCTAGGGGAGGAGAATATTTGTAGGTTGTTTGTCATGCTGATCAGTGCAGTAACTGTGATGATGATGGGATGGGCAGCAGGGAGACGTGAAGAGGTGCCCTACCATACGCTTCTCTGCCAGAGGGGACCCCATTTTTGTGCTCCCTGCTTGGAGCATAACCAATCATATTTTTAAAATGTAGGAACTTGTAATATCCTCTGGAGACTGCGATGGGAGGAAAATTAGATTTAGTAACTGGTGTAAATGCAGAGTGCTCTACTGGAGTCTAAGTAAGCACCCAGTGAGGTTGATAAAGAGGTACCATTCCCAAGAGGCTTGCTGGGTATACCTATGCACAACCTCTCCACATCCTCCTAAGCAGAAGAAAAATGAGTTCTGTGAACCTTTGAATAGAATTTCAATGCCAAACAAACAAACAAAAAAGGTGGCACTGGTTAAAAAAGGTTTGGGTTTTTTGGTTGGTTGGTTGGTTTTGGGTTTATTTTGGTTTGGTTTTTCTTTTTGGTTTTCCATAAAAATTATTTATCTGGTGAAGTTGAGCAGCAGAGATACTAAATAAACTTCAACAAAAATAAATAAATAAATAAATAAATAAAGTAGTGAGAATTAATGACAAAGTATTGAAACTAAAACGTTAAACTGTTAAATAACTTAGCCTATACATAAGTAATATATATATATATATATAATTGGAAAGGTATTTAATTACCTTTTTGTTCCACTTCTATTGTAGAGAGAGAGGTAAAGAGAGAAAGGAGAAAAGAGAATAGATTAATGGTACTGTATTGGCCAGGTACTTTTCTTTACCTCTTTCATATGAAAAGGAAGCTTTATTAATTCACTTTAGTACGTGAACGTTTTAGATATAAATACAAAGCCTTTCCTCTGATATGCACCAGATAAAATGCAGACAAGCTGAACAAAATACAGATACATTTTAACTTTACAAAAAGTTATTAAGAAGAAAAAAAGAAAACAAACACACACACACACACATTAAAAAAAAAAAAAACCCAAACAAAAAAAATACCCCAATTAAAAATCAAAACCCAAGCACTTGGGACATCTCTAGTCCTTCTGAACTATCTGAGACATCTCTGCAGCAGCAGCAGCAGCCTTGGGTTAGTTTCATAGAGCAAAATGAAATATCCACATACTGAAATAGGACTGAGAGGGATTTATGTAGAAAATATAAACCTCCAAGGAGAAATCTTACAGAATATGCATCTTCATATATTTTACCACAATCCTGAAAAAAAGAGAGATCCCTACTTTCAGCAGGAGAATATTCCCTCATGGCACAAATAAATTGCCTTATGAAACAAAAA
This sequence comes from Tricholaema leucomelas, assembly GCA_013400475.1. Classification (NCBI taxonomy): domain Eukaryota; kingdom Metazoa; phylum Chordata; class Aves; order Piciformes; family Lybiidae; genus Tricholaema lacrymosa; species Tricholaema leucomelas. The sequence continues at coordinate 223,389 of WAAF01012404.1, read as the reverse complement.
GTGAGCTAAGGAGAGTCAAATGAAGCTCATCCGTAGATGCTCATAGAGTCCTGTCCTATGCCTCAGAGAAACAAGCTGTAAAAGCACTTGGGAGAAAAAAATATTCTAAACCATAGGTGATATATAAGGTCCCAAAGACTTCCAGCACTGATGGATCAGAAATATCCCAGGACTATTTTAAAGCCCAATCCCAGAACTCACTGGATATTTTGAAGTGAATTATTCAGCACGCGTAATTACACTGCTGAAGAGGCTGGCTCAGTTTGGACAGAGCCCCTCACAGCCAGACTAAATCATCAAATCAGAGAATAGGAAAATTATAGAATTATGGAATGATAGAAACAGAGTTGTTTTGGTTGGGAAAGACTTCTAAGACCAGCAAGTCCAACCATCAGGCCAACACCACCATGGTCATTAAACCATGTCCCAAAGTGCCACATCTACATGTCTCTTGAACACCTCCAGGTATGGTGACTCCACCACTTCCCTGGGCAGCCTGTCCCAATGCCTGACCACTCTTGCAGCAAAGAAATTGCTACTAATATCCAACCTAAATTTCCGCTGGCACAATTTCAAGCCATTTCCTCTCATCCTATCATCTGATACTAGCGAATAGTCCAACCTCCTCCTCACTCCAACCTCCTTTCAGGGAGTCATAGAGAGCAATGAGGTCTCCCTTCAGACTCCTCTTCTCCAGACTAAACAATCCCAGTTCCCTCAGCTGCTCTTCATCAGTCCTATTTTCTAGCCCCTTCACCAGCTTCTCTGGAGACACTCCAGCACCTCAATGTCTTTCTAGTAGCGAGGGGCCCAAAACTGAACCAAGTAGTCCAGGTCTGGCCTCACCAGTACTGAGTATAGGGTGACAATCAATTCTCTACTCTTGCTGGCCACACTATTGCTGATCCAGTCCAGGATGCTGTTTGCCTTCTTGGCCATTTGGGTACAATGCTGTCTGTCTGCCAAAACCTCCAAGTCTTTTTCTGTCAGGCAGCTTTCCAGGCACTCTGCACCAAGCCTTGTGCTAAATGCTCAGTCTCAGTTTCCACATCTAATAACTCCCTGAAAGAGGCCTTGGTTGGCCTCATCCAAAAGCCTCCTGTGGTCATGGTGCGGTGAGGCCCCAAAGAGCTTTTGCAACCCCAGACCTGGCATTTGCTAGTTCTGTGGAGCCTCTTCTCCAAAAGAGAAGACAGGCCACATAAAATATCCATGAGGGAGAAGTGAGAATTTGCCAGCAGGACAGTATGTTTTTGACAGCTGAGAGATCTCTGTTCAGAGAAGCGAGGCAAGAATGCAAAGGTATGCACACATGCTGTGCTTATGCTTGCCTGGAGTTCACTTTGGCCCCCTCCAGGCTGAGACACTTGCCAAATGACTGTCCTCCTGTGCTGGGATTGCAAACCTCTTTACATTCTGAAATCTCATTCATTTGAATGGGAAACTCCAGGCTTCGTGAAGGATTTCAGACTAAGACTGCAAATATGTTGGTGGATCTGTACTTTGCTGTGCTGGAGGTGGACATGCAGAGCCAACTGTAGCTCACTACATGAATGTTTCCAAACTTCATCATCATTTTTTTAACTTGGGCTTTGATTCAGGTTTGACTCTTAACACATTAAAAGCATATGTTTTCAGTATGTGGCTGTCAGGGGTTTAGGGAGCCTGGTTTTCACAGAATCTTAGAATGGTTAGCACTCGAAGGGACATTAACAATGACCTAGTGCCAAGCCCCCACCATGGTCAGGGACACCCTCCACTGCACCAGGTTACTCAAGGCTTCATGCAGCCCGACTGTGAACACCTCCAGGGAAGGGGCCTCTCTGATCTCCCTGGGAAACCTGTTCCAGTGTCTCAAGACCCTCACTGGAAAGAATTTCTTCCTAATCTCTAGTCTCAATCTCCCCTCTCCCAGCTCAAAGCCATTGCCGCTCTCCTGTCACTACAAGTCCTTGCCAAGTCTTGCTCCAGCTTTTCCAGCTCTTCTGTGGCCCTTTACAGGTACTGGAAGGATGCTCTATGTTCTCCTTAGAGCCTTCTCTTCTCCAGGCTGAACAGCCCCGAGTGCAAGTGCCTGCAAGATGAAAAGCCACGAAACTCTCAAGAGAAGAAACACAGCAATCACTCTCTCCAGTCCACGGTTAAGTCAGGCATTCAGGAAAAAAAAAATAAATAACAACAACCCAACATTAGATACCAGTGGCAAAAGCAAGAAAGCAACCTGACAGATTCCTGCACAGACAGCTTCATGCTGCTGCTGCTGCTGTCTTATGGCATACTGTACCTCCAGCAGTGGAAAAGAGAGAAAGTTAAGTTTCCAAATGAACAAAAGTTTTTGTGATGTACTCAAACAACAGAGCGATGCTGTAAAGTAGGAAAAGAGAAGCTTCTGCAGGAGCAAATATGTTCCTGACCAGCTGAGCTGACCAACCTGAAGCATGATTATCCTTATCCTGAAGAGCCAGAATGTTTTATTAGTGGTTAGAGCCACAGCCATCTCCATTCTCATTCCAGATGTGGGACATGTTTTAGTGACCTCCTGCATGGTGCTTCTCATTGTATATGTCTCAACTCCATATTTTTTTTCTGCTGATTTAAGGCTTAATGCTTCTGAATTTCAGTAAAGCCTCAGCTTCTAAAGGCTGTCATATTATTCAGGCAGGTTGCATGGAAAGTGTAGGGGATTTAGCTCATTGAGCAATATTGAAAGGAAGGGGTCTAATTAGGGTCTGATTATCCCTTCAGCTATGCAATGTATCACTGCAAATCTGTCTTCAGAAAGTAAGGGAAGAATATTAAACATTTTGCCAATTACAGACAATTTTACATCTCTACCATGCCTGTGCCAGTTCACAGAATTCAAGCACTGCCTGCAGTACAGGAGGTACCTTACCTGTCTCCAGCATCTACAGAACAAGCTGCCATACAAAGGTATTTCTCTTACAGTGAGATCAGACAATGTGGTTCTGGTTGGAAAAGACCTTTAGGAGCATCAAGTCCAACCATTATCTAACTACCAATTCTGCTGCTAAACCATGACCCTCAGCACCACATCTCTGCCTCTTTGAAACATCTCCAGGGATGGGGATTCAACCACCTTCCTGTTCCAGTCTTTGAGAACCCTTTCAGACCACATATTTCTTCTAATCTCCAACCTAAACCTCTCCTTGTGCAACTTGAGGCCATTTCCTCTTGTTCGAAATTTCTATCACACAAGCTGTTTTTGCAACCTCAAGCTCCAGAGGCTGCAGAAGTTCCCATTTTTGCACTCTCCTGTCCTGACACATCATTACAGTGACTAAAGAGATGACATAGCCAAGCTCTCATTATGCAGCACAGAAGCAAACCAAAACACCATTTCTCTCATCCACCTACATCTTCTAGGAAAATCTGGGATCCCACGGAAGTGCAGGTGGGTGGTTGCCAGACCAGAATGCCACAAGAAAAGGAAGAGAAATATATCCCCTGTAGCATGCTTACACAGCAAGCCTCAGATAACATTTAGCCTCTAGACAAAGGAAAACCACCAGGAACATATTGGTCTTTGGTCTCAAGCCTATGGCACCTGGGCCAGGGTAATCCCAAGCACAAATACAGGCTGGGTGAGCAATGGCTGAAGAGCTATCATGAGGAGAAAGACTTAGGGGTGTCAGTTGATAAAAATCTCAACATGACCCAGCATTGGTCACTTGGAGTCCAGAAAGCAGACATGTGCTGGGCTGCATCAAAACCAGAGTGAGCAGCAGAACCGGGTAGAGATTCTGGCCCTCTACTATGTTCTCATTAGTCCACACCTGGAATACGGCAGCCAGTTCTGATGCCTCCAACATTAGGATGTGGAAGCATTGGAGAGAGTCCAGAGGTGGCCACAAAGATGATCAGAGGCCTGGAACTTCTCCCTTATGGGGACAGGCTGAAAGAGTTTGGGCTTTTCAGCCCAGAGAAGAGAAGGCTCTGGAAAGAGCTTTTAGCAAACTTCCAGTACCTGAAGGCAGCCTACAGGAGAGCTTGTAGTGATAGGAGAAGAGATAATGACTTTGAGATGGAAGAGGGATGATTTAGACTGCAGATTAGGATGAAATTCTTTCCAGTGAAGGTGGTGAGACACTGGAACAGGCTGCCCAGGAAGGCTGATGCCTCCTACCTAGAGATGTTCAAGGTCAGACTGGATGGAGTCTTGAGCAACCTGGTCTACTGGAAGGTGTCCCTGCCCATGGTGGGGAGATTTGAACTAGACAATCTTCAAAGTCCCTTCCAATCCAAACCATTCCATGATTCTATGATCATCTGCACTGATTATATTGCCATCAACTAACTTTCTTGAAGATGCCAATTTCTGTCCTGCAGGAACCACAGGAAAATTTGACCCTCCTTGTTTTAAGTTGTCCACCAGAGTAAAACTATTCTGCTAGCTAAGTTTGTTTAGATTTAAATGACTGAAATCATTTCAGCCAACTAATCTGTAGCATTAGAATCATAGAATTGTTTTGGTTGGAAAAGCCCTCTTAAGATCATTCAGCCAAACCTTTAACCTAACACCACCATGGCCATTATACCGTGTCCTCAAGTGCTGTGTCCACATATTTCTTGAACACTTCCAGGGATGGTGACTTCACCACCTCCCTGGGCAGCCTGTTGCAATGTCTGACCACTCTTTCTGTAAAGAAAGTTATCCTAGGAATTATAACTAATAATCAGTTATATTTCCAAGAAAACGTAAGGTTTAAGCAAACAGAATGCTTCCTTATTCTTGACTCTGCATGCACAATTTAATCCTTCCCATAAGGCTGGGTAAAAGGAAAGAAAAAAATCCAACCCTAAATCTTGATTTCTTGCACAGGAGAACCGCTTACCTCTTCCAACAAACGAAGTGCTAATCCTCTCTTTAATGAAGGGAGGAATAATCTCAGTTGCTCCATTTCTAAATTATTTGTTCATATAATACCCAGGTCTCAGCAAGCAGAGGTGCTCTCCAAGTACGTTTTGTTACAATGGCTTTGTGTAACACATTCCCCAAATTATCACCTCTTAATTAATTTCACTCTGAAGATTGGAAATGTCAATAATCCAGAAACACTTTGCAAACCGCAACCTAAATTAGATCCTTAAATATGGTATCTGCAGATATGCAGAAATCAAAGCTGTCATTTGACAGAGTTGGATTTTTTTTTCTTTCACCCCCTCCCTCCTTTTTAGATTTCCATTCCTCTGATAAATTTGTGAAGCCTTTCAAACCATTAATTTGGGCTTCCTTAAAATGTCAGTGCTTTCAGCCTGCTTTTTAATGTGCAGTAACTAAATAGATGTTCACTACAAGAATACTCAGGGTTATTTATGTTATAACACCCGTAAGTGTAACTTACAGTCATCAGGACCCAAGAAACCACTAATATTCATTAACTCGGGTCCACCAGAGCTTTCTGTGAGATGAAAAGAGTTATAGTTTACTACAAAATTGCCTTGTGGATTATATATCAAACACCAGGCTGTTTTGGGAGGAAGCCATCTTTTCATTAGACATTCACATGATGAATGACAGGCAGCATGGACTCTCCCCAACACCCCCAAAATAACGAGTGCTTTTCCAAGACACTGGTGCCTCAAAGCCAACTTTCTTTAAGAACATCAAATCCAACCATTATCTAACTCTACCAAGACTGCTGCTAAAACATGGCCCTCAGCACTCCATCTACACAGCTTTTAAACACCTGCAAGAAAGGAGATTCAACCACTTCCCTGGGAGTCTGCTCCAGTCTTTGAGAACCCTTGCAGTACACAAGTTTCTTCTAAGATCCAACCTAAACCTCCACTGGTGCAACTGGAGCCCATTTTCTCTCCTTCTATCACTTGTTAGAATAGAATAGAATCAACCAGGTTGGAAGAGACCTCCAAGATCATCCAGTCCAACCTAGCACCCAGCCCTATCCACTCAACTAGACCATGGCACTAAGTGCCTCATCCAGGCTTTTCTTGAACACCTCCAGGGACGGTGACTCCACCACCTCCCTGGGCAGCCCATTCCAATGCCAATCACTCTCTCTGGCAAGAACTTCCTCCTAACATCCAGCCTAGACCTCCCCCAGCACAACTTGAGGCTGCGTCCCCTTCTTAAGAGAAAAAAGACCAGCCCCTACCTTACTCCAGCCTGCTTTCAGAGACTTGTAGAGAGCAAGGAAGTCTCCCTTCAACTTCCTCTTTTCCAGATTAAACAACCTCAGTTCCCTCAGCTTCTCCTCACCATACCTGATATCCACATCCTTCACCAGCTTCCTTGCCTTTCTCTGGACTTGCTCCAGAACCTCAATGTCTTTCTTCTAGTGAGAGCCCCAAAAGTGAATCCAGGCTTCAAGGTGTGGCCTAACCAGTGCCAGGTAATATTAATCCTGCCTTAGCAGGGAGGTTGGACTGGATGATCTCTCGTGGTCCTTTCCAACCTCTAAGGTTCTGTGATTCTCTTCTGTGATTCTGAGTACAGGGGGATGATCACTGTCCTGGTCCTCCCGGTCATACTATTGCTGAGCCAAGCCAGGACGCTGGTGGCCTTCTTGGCCACCTGAGCACACTGCTGGCTCATCTTCAGCCAGCTGTCAATTGACACCCCCAGGTCTTTCTCTTCTGGGCAGTTTTCCAGTGACTCTGCCTCAAGCCTGGAGTGTTCATGGGGTTGTGGTGACCCTATTGCAGCAGCCAGCGCTTGACCTTTTTCAGTCTCAGACAGATGATCTCTGCCCATTGATTCAGCCTGCCCAGGTTTCTCTGGCCAGAACCTTCCTACTTTCAAGATGATCAACACTTTGGAAGTGTCCCAGCTCACTGAAGTGGTATTGGACAAGCTGACCTTTGAGGGTCCCAATGCCATTTGTGAATGTGTGAACAGCCCAGCTTAGTGTCATCTACAGACTTACTAAGAGTGCAGCTACGACCTCACCAAAGAATGCAAAACCATGCATTTCAACATGTTTTTTAAAGGAAAAATATCCTTCCTGCAGAAAGCAAATCAAACTTTGGGATTCTGAGTTTTGGGATTAAACAACAAACTACCTGCTACGTGTCCAGCCCTGCAAGAGCAGAGATCAGTGGGATGATTCTCAACAGTTCTGCAAAGATGTGTATTTTCCCAAATTCCATCAATAATTTCTGCTCTCTCTTCATCTCTCTCCTCTTTTTTTATTATTTCAGGTGGCAGTCACAGTGGCTGGCTTCTCTGAAGAAGCAGACACATCATCTGCTTCAGGAGATACTGTGATTGTGTTGTACTCCTAAATACATTATTCCAAGAGGTACATAATTTTTTTATCAAGATAATTCACTTAAGATGTAAATTAAAATTCTGACATATATTTGCACTAGGAATGTTGCAAATAAAAACTTCTACAAAAGGAAAAAAAAGAAAAAGAGAAGCAGCAGATATTGCTGGAATCAAAGTTCACCTTCAGAATCATAGAATAATTTGGGTTGGAAGGAACCTTCAAGATCATCCAGTTCCAGTGACACCTTTCACTGGACCATGTTGCTCAAGGTCCCATCCAGATTGGTCTTGAACACCTCCAGGGAGGGTACATCCACAACCTCCCTGGGCAACTTGTTCCAGTGTCTGCCCACCCTCACTGGAACGAATTTCTTCCTAATCTCTAGTCTAAATCTCCTCTCTTCCAGTTTCAGGACATTGCCTGTTGTCCTACAAGTCCTTGTCAAAAGTCCCTCCCCAGCTCTCCTCCAGCCCCCTTGAGGTACTGGAATGCTGCTCTAAGGTGTCCCTGGAGCCTTCTCTTCTCCAAGCTGAGCAGCTTCAACTCATGTATTCTGTCCCCATAGGGGAGGTTCTCCAGTCCTCTTAGCAACTTCGTGGCCTTGTCTGGATACACTCCAACAGTTTCATGTCCTTGCTGTGCTGGGGGGCACCAGATCTGGACACAGTTCTCCAAGTGGGGTCTCATGAGAGCAGAGCAGAGGAGCAGAATCACTTTCCTCATCCTGCTAGTCACAACTGAAGAAGAAATACCTGATTTTTTTTAATGTGTAGATTAAAGTGTAGTCTTATAGCATTATTCCTGAGATAAAGCAACCTGAAGAAACAATTCATCCCTGAATTTGGGAACAGAAAGGTTGTTTATACCACTCAGAGTGTTCAGCAGAGCACCAGCCACTGCTCACCACTATCACAAGTAGAAGAATGACCTGAGCAGACATCTGCTGTGACCCTATGGCTTGCAGTACATTCCCCTGTTGTTACCAGCTACACAAAACCCAGCAGTTATTTCTTAAGTCACTGCACCTATCTCAACATGTCGTTGTACACCAGAATGCCCCTTTTGAATTTGTCAGTTAAAAAGAAGCAGCAAGAGGAGCTAGCACAAGAGGGGGGGAAAGGAGCCTACAAGTACGGTGTGAAATTCAATTATGGCTGCAAGTCACTCAGCCAAACTTCTCTTGGCAGTTGGCCTGTTATTGTTTCCAGCAAAACAGCAGATGAGGGAGCTGCCATTAAATCATAGCAGAACCAGCCACCTGGACAACATTCTCCCATAATAAAGGGAAAGAGAAGAAAAAGGAGAGGGAAAAGAAGGAGAAAGGAGGGGAAGGGCAATCTCCCTTATGAAGACAGGCTGAGAAACTTCGGGCTGTTGAGCCTGGAGAAGAAAAGGTTTCAGACAGACCTTAGAGCAGCTTTGCAGTACTTGAAGGGCAGCAGGAGAGGTGGGAAGGGACTTTTGACAAAGGTCTGGAGTGAAGGAACAAGGGGTAATGGGCTTTGTACTGGAAAAAGCTGGGTTTAGATTAGACATTAGGAAGAAATTCTTCCCCATGAGGATGGTGAGGCACTGGAACAGGTTGCCCAGAGAAGTTGTGGAGGGTCCAAACTTGGAAGTATTCAAAGCCACATTGGGTGGGGCCTTGAGCAAACCAGTGTAGTAGGAGGCACCCCTGCACATAGCATGGTGGTTGAAACTGGATGATCTTGAAGGTCCCTTCCAATCCAAACCATTCTATGTTTCTGTGAAGAACCTGATGCTGAGGACCCACCAGCTTTTTTGAACATAGTCCTGTGGCTAGGATAAGCAAGATATTGAGATTTGATCCTTTCAATGGAGGTGTGAAATAAACCTCATCCAGGCTGAAAGTAAGACAGTACAGTTCTTCTACCTCCAGGTCTAACAAGAAAGAGATGACCAGTGCCGAGGAATGATTGTTTAATGATGCTCCTCTGTAAAAGGTCTGGGTAAAAAACAACTATCAAGATGCTGCTGTTCTCCATTGGAAAAGTAGAGGTGGATCAAGAGATAGTGGCAGAAGAGTTTGATCTTCCAGGGGTATCGAGTGTGTCTTTTCAGGGCAGTAACCCAAGGTACACCTAATTCCTAGTGCTGTGAGCTCAACCCAGGAGTGCTCAGAGACAGGGCACACAGAGACGTATCAATGGAATACTGAGGTTAGGAACCTCACCACAGAAGAGATGTTTGGGAAATAGACTTGTCTGACAAAAATCTACCCCCAGAGAGCTTGTGTAAGCAAGTTGGAGTCTAGGTGTTACTCCTTTTTAGCCCATACACATATCATAGAATGGCTGGGTTGGAAGGGACCTTAAAGATCATCTAGTTCCAATGTCCCTGCCATTGGCAAGGGTGCCTTCCACTACACCAGGTTGCTCAAGGCCTTGTTCTACCTGACCTTGAACACCTTCAGGGAGGAGACATCCACAATCTTCTGGGCAAACGGTTTCAGTGTAAGCAGACAGGGTAAATGGACCTCAATAGCCATCTCCTCCTGGGATGTCAAATGCAGGGAAAGATCACTTGGCAACTCGGCAAATGCAGCTAATTAGGAATAATTGTTATTTTCATAGCTCTTTACATTTTCCTTGGCAGATGAGCTGTAAACCCTCTTTGACTGCCTTTAAAGGGAAAAACAGCCTGAAGTTCATTGAAGATTTGTCCTCATCCTGGCGTAAGATAAATTTGGGATGTCATAAGGCTGACAGAGCCATCAAGGCAAACATTAGGAGCCTTGCCTTAAGCAATAAGTGGGAAGGGGAAAAAAATTCTTAGGTGAAGGAAGGCTGAAGTAGAGCTCTGTGTCTTTTGGTCTGATTTCTCTCCAAAGAGGAATAAACTGGTTGTCATCCTGCCAACTACAAGCCTAGCTATAAAATAATGGATTCCACAGGCCCAAATGAGGCTAATCATGATTGCCAAGGCATGTCTGTGCTGTGAGAAGTGAGCGAAATCTGATGCTCTTCAGAGAAAACAGTTTTTCTGCAAAGCTTTTTTTTTTTTTTTGTTCTGCAATAAGCCTTGGCAGTTATCACATGTCTTGGAGTATCTACTATACTTCTTGTTTGATTGCAAGGCATATTTCAGAGGCTGGCTGCTGTGGCTGTGTTTCCTTTAACAGTGCTTTGGTAGGGAAAACACTGCTTCTTTTGAGCCGTGGAGAAAATGGTAGGGAAGGATTTTGCACTGATGGCCTCTCTCAATAGTATTTCAGGGTCTCCAACTGGATGCTGGAGTAAAAATACCCATCAGAGTCAGAAAAGGATTTCCAAAAAGCCAAACGACAGTCAAAACATTTGTTTTGTCCTCTCTGAATCAGAGTTGTGGCTGAAGAGGTGAGATTTTACTGTAATCACTTTGGAGAGCAGGGAAGAGCAAGGAAAGGAACAGTTAGGATTCCTCAGCCACTGCAGGGAGTAAGGAAGAGTAAAGGAAGGAATTGTTAGGCTTCAACCATTTTGGAGAGCAGGGAAGAGCAAGGGAAGGAGTTGTTAGACTTCTTCAGGGACTGGTCCTTTGGAGTGAGATTTTCCAATCCAGTGTAAATTTTAACATCTGCTATTGAAAAGACGACGAAGAAAAAAGAATCAAGGCAATTAACACAAACATAGTGTGTGTGCACTCACATGCAGAGGAGTGACTCCTAAGGTTTGGAGGCTGAGATGATGAACCTAAGCACACAGACTTCTACACGTAACACAAAGGTATTGGCATAGCTAACACTTTGTGGCCAAGCCGGATGAGACCTTGAGCCTGGTCCAATGAAAGGTGCACCTGCCCGCGGCAGAGAGGTTGGAACGATACGATCTTTAAGATGCCTTCCAATCCAAACCATTCTATTCTTCTATCTTCCTTTCATCTGCTTCACTCATCTCCCTGACATGCCTAGTACCCATTAATCACAACCTACCAAACAGCACAGAAAACCCTCATGTATTTGCAGAGCTGAACAAGGAGCAGAAGCCAAAGACTCCCTGCAGTGCTCTTGGCAAGGCTCTGGCAAGCCAGCATGCCACTAGCTGAGGCTGCTGCACAAGCAGACCCTTGAGAGTTGGCACTGGGGTCTATTTATTTAACCAAGCGTGCAGGTAAACACAGAATCACAGAATGCTGGGTTGGAAGGGACCCCAAAGGATCATCTGATCCATCCTTTGTAGGTCACAGGAGAGTTGAAATGAGATGACACAGTACCCTCCCAAGCTGAGTCTTAGAACTGTCCAGTGGAGGGGAATCCACTGTTTTCCTTGGGAGATGATTCCAAAGTCTGACTGTTCTTATGAGGAAACATTTTCTTCTAGAGTGCAATGGGAATCTCCCCAGCAGTAACTTGCTCCCATTACCCTTTGTCTTTTCCATGAGACTTCTTTTAAAAAGGAAGTCTCCATCCTCCTGGTAGCCACCCTTTATGTTCATGGCAATAAGGTCTCCCCTAAGCCTTCTCTTCTCTAGGCTGAACAAACACAGCTCTCAGCCTTTCCTCACATGCAGGGAGGCCAGGCCTCTGATCATTCTCCTGGGCCTTCTCTGGACACTTCCCAGCCTGTCCTCATCTCTTTGGTGCAGCAGGGGCTGAAACTGCATGCAGTGCTCTAGGTGTGGCCTGACAAACACTGAGTGGGATAATGACATATTCAGGGAGAGTAACTTGCAACGAACACACGCTCTGAGCCCACCTGTGAATAAGGAGCACTTTATGGGCTTGGGGATGTGGCTCCCCATTGCTTGACTCCAAGAGTAAGAAGGATAACATTTTATACTTCTTTCTTAATGAATAAGTACTGCCATAAAGCAGGGAACCTAGCTGGAATGAACTGTCACTTTAAAGGAATACATCTGAGACTTTTAACTTGCACTGGTATATTCAGGGAAGTAAAAATATTATTCTGCTTGGGAGAACCACAAATTACAGCAATAAAATACATGTGGTGAACACAGAGAAATTTGGTACCATTCTGGAAGGAACTGAATATTAGGTAGTGCTAAGACCCTATCATTTTCACCATTAATGAAAAGGAGACCATTTTATTTCTAATTTAAAGCTTAAGAATTTATGAAGGTTCAAAAAAGTCTTTTGTGTGCTTTTGCAACAGCTTGACTTCTCATATATATATATATATATCTGAAAATTAGGATCTCTGGGCTCCTGCACAATATTTATCGGTGCACATTATTGGAGCGGTCAGCGTGTGGTGCCCTCTCTCTATTTCATAGCCAGTGCAGCAGTTTCCCCGTGGCATCAAGAGATTAAAAACCTTTAAAAAATTCTTGCTACAGTAAGGAAAAAAAAAAATTACAATGTAACAGACTGATTTTGCTAAGGCTACTCTGCTAAGGTTTAGAGTTACACAGAAACAACACTTTTTTTCTCTCAGTATCACGGAATCATAGAATTGTTGTGGATGGAAAAGACCTTTAAGATCATTGAGTGCCAGCATTCTCCACCTTTCTAGAGTCTGGTGCTAAACGTTGCTAAATTCAAAATGGAAAAACAGTTAAGGGTGACATTCAGTTTTCAATCCATTCTGTGGTAATCTGTAAAAGAGGTGAAAAGAGGGACCCTGAGAGGTCTAAGGGACAGAGCCAGATGTCAAGGTTATGCCTGCTTCACATAAATATTCTCTCTCTTGAAATCTCTTTTGGACAACTTAGATGAAGTAAACCAGGAAAAATTAAATGATCATGTTGCCAGAGGTTCCCAGAGGGACGGTAGCAAGGCCTGATTACACAGTAGTGCAGAGGATGTAACAGAACCATAGAATGGTTTGGGTTAGAAGGGACCAACTCTCTTGCCATGGGCAGTTCGCTAAGGCCTTATACTCTTCCAGGGAGAGGGCATCCACAACTGCCCCAGACAACCTGTTCCAGTGTCTCACCACCCTCACTGGAAAGAATTTCTTCCTAATATCTAGTCTTAATTTACCCTCTTCCAGTTCAAAGCCACTGTCCTTCATCCTCTCTCAATAAGCCCTTGTAAAAAAGCCCTCTCCAGCATTCTCATAAGCCCTCTTCAAGTAGCAGAAGGGGTTCTATCTTTTCATTGTGTGCCATTATCTTCTGCATTCAGGAACAGATCTGATGGGAATGTGCCATGACCTTAGGCCATGAACAGCAAAAACATAGCTTACAACATTTTTTTGGGAGAGTCTTTTGAAGATTTGTCTTCCCAGCAAATACTCTTGGAGGTGAGAAGGGATATTGAGAAGAGCTGTGGCAAAATTAAGCACAACTAGGTGACCTAAAGCTGGTGAGAAGAGGCCAGACCAAGCTAGAAATGGAAGCGATGACATTTAAGAAGCAGCACCAGTAAGATTGGTATGGAAACACAACCTAGAGACCACCTAACAACATACATCTCAAAAAGTAGCCACTACAGCTCACTGCTAACCCAGCCTGCTTTTTCTGCATTCACCACTCAGAGAGAAGCAGCAGTTTCTGATGACTAGCAAAACATCAACTGATAACAACACATGTTCCTGGAAGTGACAGCACATTACACAATTCAGATCATACTCAGGCACAAACTACCAAAGGTTTACACAAGTGTTTGGCCTCAATAGGTGTGTGAAAGGCAAGCCATCTTCATCATGACAGGAAGGCAAGAGCAGTGCTTTGAGTAAGGCAGTGTAGGTAGCCTATCCGACTGCTAGAAGGAGCTCTGGTGGCACCTCACAGCACACATGCATGCTTTTATAAAGCTGTAAACAACTCTCAGTGCAGTCACTCACAGAGTCACAAAATGGCAGGCAGTGGAAGGAACCTATAGAGGTCATCAAATAGAAAGGACCAATCAAAGCAAGATTACCTGGTAAAGGCCACAGCAGAATGCATCCGGGTAGGTCTTGAAAGTCTCCAGGGGAGGAGACTCCACAACCTCTCTAGGCAGCCTGATTCAGGGCTCTGTCACACTCACAATAAAGATTTTTTTCCTCATGTTGAGCTAGAACTTCCTTTATTCCAGTTTGTATCCATTGCTCCTTGTCCTATCACAAGACACCACTGAAAAGAGCCTGACCCCTTTTTCTTGACACCCATCCTTCAGATATTTATAAACGTTCATAAGATCTCCTCTCTGTCTTCTCTTCTCCAGGCCAAACAGCCCCAGGTCTCTCAGCCTTTCTTCATCAGACAGATGTTCCAATGCACCACATTCTCACTGAGATAATGCACAAAACAGAAAGGAAACTGAGAAAAGTCCTCTAGATGGCTCTACCTGGGTTGACTGAAGTAGAAGGTCTGATCTTTAGATGTTAGTCTAAATTAGAAGACAACTAACCCATTTTCTTTTAAAGAGAGCAACTTTTCAACTGCTTCACAGAATCACAGGATATCTTAGGCTAGAAGAAACCTCAAAAATTATCCAGTCTAACGTTAGACCCAGCACTGAAGGGTCAACACTAAACCATGTCCCTAAGCAGCAGATGCACATGCTGTTTACACACCTTCAGAGAGTGACACAGAGTCACTTTGATTAAAAGAGACCTTTAAGATCATTTAGCCCAACCACTACCTAACTGAGCCTGATGCTAAACCATGTCCCTCACCATCACATCTCTACCTCTTTGAAACATCTCCAGGGATGGAGGTTCAACTTCTTCCCTGGGGAGTGTGTTCCTGTCTTTGAGAACCCTGTATGTTTGTCAGGGTTATGCTTTCTATATCCAAGAGAACTATGTTACTTTTTGAAACAAAACCAAACAAACCCAACACCTAAATAAGCATGTTAACATTTGTTGTACTCTCCTTTCAAAGACACAGGTTCATAGATTGAATTGGGTTGGAAGAGAGCCTTGAAGGTCATCTTGTCCAGCTCCCATGCAGCCATTAGGAAAAAAATCCAACTAGGTCTAATCTGGAATGTCCACAGGGATAAGGCTTCAACCACATCCCTGGGCAAGGTTATTCCAATGTTTCATCATTCTCATTCTGAAGAACTTCTTCCTTATGTCCAGCCTAAATCTTCCCTGCTCCAGTTTCAAACCATTGCCTTTCATCCTGTCATTCCATGCTCATCTAAACAGTCCCTTCTCAGACGTCTTGTAGGTCCCCTTCTAATATTTAAATGTAGCTCCAAAGTCTCCCCAGAACCTTCTCTTCCCCAAGCTGAACAGTCCCAACTCTCTCAGCCTGTCTTCACAGGGGAGGTATTCCAGCCCTCTGATCATCTTGTGACCCTCCTCTGATCCCACTCCATCAGATTCCTATCTCTCTTTTGTTGGGGGCCTCAGAGCTGGACATAGTACTGCAGGTGAGGTCTCATCAGAGCAGAGGGGCAGAATGACCTCTTTTGGTGTGTTCTCTGCAGCCTGGAAAAGGACACCATGGGCAGGACTTTTTAAGGGTGTTTAGGGCATCATAACCTGATGTTTTCTTTTTAGAGAAGCACCAAACAGGTCCAAGAGAAAAAAATTCTGTCCATTTGTCCCACAGGTTCAATCTTATGAATTTCTGTGGATTGTGTTTGCTCAGGATGGGGATGCAGTACCTGGAGTTATAATTGATGCCTCTTCAATGAACTCAAAGCTACTTTCTCTCAGCCTTCCTATCTGCCTCGAAGCCTGTCAGCTGCTGTCAGCAGTCTGGTTGAGAACAGAGAATATCTGAACATGGGAAGATCTGCTTTAAGGAAGTAAGAAGGCTTGCAGTCTTATAACATCGTTTCCAGGTGTTGGACTGCCCACTGGCCAACTATTTCCTAAAGACAGATTCTCCCTTCATTTGACTTTATGGTTGGATTCATCAAGCAGCAGGAGGGAGAAAAGCCTTTAAGAAATGCCTGTCTGTCTTCCTTAGCTCACAAAAAGCTGATTTCTCTGTCTCTGAGAGCTAGGCCTGGCCTCAGCCATTACAAGGTTAAACTCCTAGAATAGGCTGCACTTTGGAAAGCCACCAGGAGATTAAAGCTCGTGCACAACACAGCTGCTCCTCTTTTATACAAGTCAGCTCCCAGGAGGCGAGGCCATGGTCTGTGCTCTGGACAAAGTGCCAATTGCTTTCTGGATGCACTTCAGCCTACCATAATGGCAGTGAAGCTTCAGAAGCTGCTCCCCCACAGCACCTTGCTGTCAGAGCAGCTGTCTTTGCATGAACCTGCTGGCAGTGCCCATCCCAGGAGTGGGGATGGCTAAGAAGGTGACAGCCATCACCTCCATCAGCCAAAGCTGCTGAGATGCCACTAGCATGGTCACCACTAGTGACCCATTGTAAGCAAGGTCTGAGGCAGCTGAGGGTGGGAATAGGGATGCTGCTTGACGGGCACCAGAGGGAAATAATATAGAGTTGGAGCCACAGCCTTTGGCAAATTGTCCAAGGGTGCCACCACTTTTCTCATCTGTAACAACGGCAACCCAGCCATACGGTGCTCTCACAGATGCCCCTTTTCCCTCATACTTGATGTCTGCACAGCAGAAGGCTCTTAGGTTGCAAAGTCAAACTGGAAGTAGCTTTGCATGTTGTAGAGCTTCACAAGAGTGAGGATGCCAGCTTAGACATGGAGGATACATGCTTAATATCTACCATCAGTTTGCAGTGGCCCTAGATAAAGGCTTTCCTGTTTTCTTTCCTAGCAATGCTTGAGGAAGCCAAGGATCACAAAGATGCCACCTACACAAAACACAGCAGACTCCTAAGAAAGCAGAAAACACAACAGCAAGAGCTGCAATTCAGGCTCACAGTGAGACCATGTAGGAGTGGCATTCACAGCAGGAGAGAGCAAAATGAGATCTTTAAAAGTTTCAGGTAAATAAACGTCAAGATAGACAGGTACCAGCTGGGTGCAGCCAATTACGTTCTCAGCTCTGCATGGCCACAAAGGCAAGGGGGGGCTAACGCAGTGACATGTGTGACATGGACGCAATGCGTTGGGAGTCACAGGACTTTTGGTTCTGAGTTTTCCTTGCAGGAATCTGCCTATTAGGTGATGCATAAAAAGTCAGAGACTCACAGAATGGGTTGGGTTGGAAGAGATCTTAAAGATCGCCTCCTTCCAACTTCCCCACCACGGTCAGGAACACATTCCACTAGATCAGGTTCCTCAAAGTCCTGTCCAACCTGGTCCTGAACATCCCCAAGAAGAGGGGATGAACAACCTCTCTGGGCAACCTGCTCCAATGTCTCAGCACCCTCACTCTAAATAATTTCTTCCTAATATCCAGTCTTAATCTCCCCTCTTCCAACCTAAACTCATTCCCACTTGTCCTATCACTACAACCTCTTGTAAAAAAGTCATTTAGTGCACACATGCTGTGAGGACAGAGATAAAAGCAACCACTCACTTCCCTCTAAGAGACAGCATGAGCTACAATCTCTTCCAGGAACTGGGTTCAGGAAAGAGTTAAGCAGCTCTGCGGAGCACATCTTGCTGCCCACTGCTTGGAAGGAGAAGAAACGGAGAGCACTTGGTGTTCAGAAAGGACTTCAGGTCTGAAGAGTAGGGTCCTTGGGGAGAAGCCCCAGTCCTGGCTCAGCACGCAATTTTCTGTTGCTTGCTTTGTTAATAAAGCTAAAGGGAACTTTGGGCTTTGCATGCAACATGGACTTTATTTATAGAGCAGGTCAGCGAAGGCTCTTGCTCACCAAGTCAGTAGTGGAAAATGGCACTGCTATACACAACAGCATCACGCCAGGGACCTGAGTGTGCAGAATACTGAGCTGCTTACCCATAATTAGAAGTGCTGCTTTGTCTTCCAGCCTTTAGGCACACAAGGACTACATTTCACCAGAGGGGAACTGGGATGGAAAATAGCAGTCCACAGGTTAGGACCTATCTTTCTTCTGGATGATCAGGACTCATCCAAGTCACAGCCAGGCAACACCATGTTTGCAGTCATGACCGTCCCTGGCAATTACAGGTTAGGGCCTATCTGGGCTTCCTTCTGGACCATCAACACTCACCAGTGTCACACCCAGTCAACAGAGTGCTTGCAATCATGACCTTCACTGGCAATTATAGCTTTGCTTCCCTGTTAAACTGTTTTATCCAGCAATGATTTTGCAGTTCCATGAAGCACTGCTGATTAGATTTTCAACACTGCTGCACATGAGGTCCCTTGTACAGAGCAGCTTCCACTCAAAGTATGTGAGAATCACCGTTCAGTGGTTTTCAATCCACATTTGGAAGGAAAATAGAAGGAGAAAAATATTATTTTACAAAAAAAAAACAAAAACCCAAAAAGGTATTTTCAAGTGCTTGGGTTTTTGTTTTGTTTTGTTTTTGTTTAAAACCAAAGCTCCTGTTTTAACTTATTATTTTATGTAATTTTTCTTCCACCTAATAAAGCTGATGAAAGGTTTGGAGAACAGGTCTATCGAAGAGTGGCTGAGGGAATTAAAGTTGTTTAGTTTGGAGATGAGGAGGCTGAGGGGAAACCTCATTGTTCTCTACAACTCCCAAAAAGGAGGTTGGAACTAGGTGGGGGTTGGTCTCTCTCTAGTATCAGGTGATAGAATGAGGGGAAGTGGCCTGAAGTTGTGCCAGGGGAGGTTCAGGTTTGAGATTAGGAAAAAAAAAATAAAAATTCTTTACTACAAGAGTTTTCAGGCACTGGAGCAGGCTGCCCAGGGAGGTGGTGGAGTCACTGTCCCTGGAGGTGTTCAAGAAATGTGTGGACACGGCATTTGGTTGACAGGGTTTGGTGGCCATGGCCATCTTAGGTTGATGATTGGAGTTGAATAACAGAATTGTTTTAGTTGGAACACAAAGTCCAACTCTCCTATATAGCAAGCTGTGGTATCCCTTAAAGCAAGATCACCATTATCAATGACTTCAGTATTTTTCAGGGAACACAAAAGAAAGGAAATATTGGAACACAGAAAATGGCAATCAGATACTGCTTGGTTATTTACATGTCTTGAAGATTATATAATTCTAATTCTTTAAACGCAATTACTAAGATAACTTTGTAACAATTTCCATCTTCTATGATTACCATCAATGACATTTGCGTCTGCAGTCAAAAGTCTTCTTATTTCACTTGCTTAATTTGCTTAAAACAACAGAATCCTAACACCAATACATTTAGTAAAATGCTCCTGTGTGACCTGCCCTAGGTGACCCTGCTTTGGCAGGGGTATTGGACTCAGTGATCTCTGGAGGGCCCTTCCAACCCCTACCGTTCTATGATTCTGCACGATGCAAATAGACAGGATTTGTAAATGTTGCTCCATTAGCAGTGAAACACTCAAGGATTAGCTCTTCTGGATTAAAAAAAAAGAGAAAGTGTGCCAAAAAATTCTAAATAGTGATGACTTCCCACTAAATGGAAGATTCTTTTTCTCTAGTATTTCACTCATTAAGTTCACCTGCCAAGCTTGCTGCTTTCCTCACTCATCTCTTCTCAATTAGTCAGAGGCCTGAGCAGCCAGGAATAGCACAGGCAGTACGCAATGTCCACTGCAAGGCAACTTTAGCAGGATAATCATCAAACAAAGCTGCATTAATCATCTCTTGCAGACTAAACCTTACAGACAACACTCTTGAGCTTTTAAAACTGCTTAACTACTTCTGTACTCATAGCCCCAAACATTCAGAGCTTTTAGTTCAATTGCATGCTGCAAGTATAGACAACAGAGGGTGATTCACCCCTTCTACTCCACTCTCTTGGGACCCCACCTGGACTACCGTGTCCAATTCTGGGGCCCCCAACACAAGAAGTAGTTGGAACTGTTGAAGTAGATCCAGAGGAGGCCACGAATAGCACAGGGCTGGAGTATCTCTCCTATGAAAAGAGGCTGAGACAAATGGGATTGTTCAGCCTGGAGAAAGTTTCAGGGAAACCTTCTATCAGTCTTCCAGTATTTGAAAGGGGCTCACAGAGGAGCCACAGAAGGACATTTTACAAAGGCACAATGAAGGGTGATGGCTTCAAACTGGAAGTAGCTCAATTTAGATTAGATATTAGGAAGAAATTCTTTCCCATGAGTATGATGAGGTACTGGAACAGGTTGTCCAGAGAAAACTGTGGAGTCTCCAAGCCTGGAAACGTTGAAAGCCAGGTTGCATGGGGTTTTGAGCAACCTGATTTAGTAGGAGGTATCCCTGCCCACGATAGGGGGTTTGGAACTAGATTAATAGAATAGAATCAACCAGATTGAAGAGACCTCCAAGATCATCCAGTCCAACCTAGCACCCAGCCCTATCCAGTCAACTAGACCATGGCACTAAGTGCCTCATCCAGGCTTTTCCTGAACACCCCCAGGGACGGTGACTCCACCACCTCCCTGGGCAGCCCATTCCAATGCCAATCACTCTCTCTGGCAAGAACTTCCTCCTAACATCCAGCCGATACTTCCCCCCGGCACAACTTGAGACTGTGTCCCCTTGTCCTGTTGCTGGTTGCCTGGAAGAAGAGACCAACCCCCACCTGGCTACAACCACCCTTCAGGTAGTTGTAGACAGCAGTGAGGTCTGCCCTGAGCCTCCTCTTCTCCAGGCTAAACAACCCCAGCTCCCTCAGCCTCTCCTCATAGGGTTTGTGTTCCAGGCCCCTCATCAGCCTTGTTGCCCTTCTCTGGACACCTTCCAGCACCTCAACATCTCTCTTGAATTGAGGAGCACTAAGGTGTCTTACAAGCCAAACCATTCTAGGATTCTAGCTTTCCTTTATTCTGTATTTCCAACAATTCCTTGGTATAAAATTTCTTCAAGTCTGGGCCAGTTAGGTTTGGCTGACCACGAAGCTGAAATAGCTCTTCCAGTACTATACTAAGGGAGCCTCATCTCTGTGCAAGCATGACAGAACAGGCATCTCGATGAGTAACTAAAACTGATTTGGTTTGGGTTTAAGCTAAAACAATGGCCTGAAGGAGCAGTACTGACATTCCATTTTCCACTCCATCCCCATTTCAAGGCAGGCAAAAGCCTTGACAGGAGCCACCAGTCCAAAATTCTAGCCCTCATACTGCGCTTTTTCCCAACCAGAAGAGCAAGTGAGTAAAGCCAGAATTTCCTTGGCATGTTTCCCAGATCATCACGCATCTTGCCATGCTTTTCTGCAGAGCTGCCACATATTAAGAGGGGTGCAGTCAGCAGGTTAAGAGAGGTGATGCTTCCCCTTTGCTCTTGTGAGACCCCACCTTGAGTACTCCATCCAGTTCTGGTGTCTCCATCATAAGACAGACATAGAAATGTTGGAGGGAGTCCAGAAGAGGGCCACAAAGATGATTCAAGGGCTGGAGTATCTCTGCTATGAGGACAGGCTGAAGGAGCTGGGGTTGTTCAGCCTGGAGAAAACTCCAGAGGCACCTTATTGCTGCCTTCCAGTACCCAAAAGTATCCTACAGGAAGGCTGCAGAGGGACTTTTCCTAAGAGTGTCTAGTGACGGAACAAGGGGGAACAGTTTGAAGATGAGAGAGAGCAGGATTAGACTGGATATTAGGAAGAAGTCCTTCAGCACAAGAGTGGTGAAACTCTGGAATGGGTCGCCCAGAGTGGCTGTGGATGCCCCCTCCCCAGAGGTCTTTAAGGCCAGGCTGGATAAAGCCTTGGGCAACCAAGTCTAATTGAAAGGTATCCCTGCTCCTGGCAAGGAGGTTGGAATAAATGATTCTCTGATTCTATGATATCACCACAGAAACGTCCCTGCTGCAGCACTGGGTAAGAGAGACACGGGGATGCTGCTACATTTTAATTAACGTGCGAAAGGATTTGCAGTTTTTCCACTAAAATGTCTTTTAGAGCAAGAGGCATTTACATGTTCATTGCTTTAAATGCAGTTAACAAGCCACGTACAGAATAAAACCTCAAATCAAAGGACAAAAAACACCCTGTAACTTTCATTTTCTCTTAGGTCCCTTCAATTCAACATTTTCCGTAGCACATTGTTCTTGAGAGCTTTAATGCTTTTTATACAGAGCAAAACCAATCATGGCTATTTCACTTGAAAGAAAACCTGCAGGCTGTGAAAAGCAGCCTCTAATTGACTTCTTTTGTTTTAAGAAAAGGGAAAAAAACACAGCTCAAAACAACCTGAGTCCCTAAATCCAAATTCTTCCTGCAGAAAATTGAATTTTCCAACTGACTTTTTGTTCTATGTGTAACTGTTTGCAGAAATGAATTTCCAGGACAGCAATGGTGAGCAGACCACTCAAGTGAAGAGTTTGCCTGATGTTTTTCAAACTAAGGATTGCCATAAAATAAATCAGTATGAAAAGGAAGGAACAATTTTGCCTTCTGATGCTAATTTCATAGAATCATTAAGGTTGGAAAAGACCTACAAGATCATTGACTCCAACCTTCAAAATAAGACCACTGTGGCATTAAATGCCCACGCATTTCTTGAACACCTGTGGAGATGGTGACTCCATTGCCTCCCTGGGCAGTCTGTTCCAATCTCTCTCTGCTCTTGCAGCAAAGAAAATCTTCCTAGTATTCAACCTAACCCTCCCCTGGCCCAATTTCAGACCATTTCCTCTGCTTCTATCATCTGATACTAGGGAGAAGAAACCAAATCCCATCTCATTCCAATCTCCTTACTGGGAGTTGTAAAGGGCAAGGAGATCTCCTCTCTGTGTCCTCTTCTCTAGACTAAACAACTCCAATGCCCTTAGCCACTCCTCACCAAACCTGTTCTCCAGACCCTTCACTCTAGCATCTCAATATACTGTTGGGAAGGGCTCAAAAACTGATCCAAATCAACTTATAGAATCATAGAATGGTTTAGGTTGGAAGGGACCTCAAGGATCATCCAGCTCCAACCCCCTGCCATAGGCAGGGACACCTCCCACTAGAGCAGGTTGCCCAAGGCCTCATCCAGCCTGGCTTTAAATGCCTCCAGGGAGGAAGTATCCACAACCTCCCTGGGCAGCTCGTTCCAGTGTCTTACCACCCTCACTGTAAAGAACTTCCTCCTAACATCCATCCAGTCTAAATCTCCCCTCTTCCAGCTTAAACCCATTCCCCCTCGTCCTGACATTACAAGACCCTGTAATTAGTCCCTCCCCAGCCTTCCTGTAGGCTCCCTTCAGATACTGGAAAGCAACTATAAGGTCTCCTCGAAGCCTTCTCTTCTCCAGGCTGAAGAGCCCCAACTCTCTCAGCCTGTCCTCATAGCAGAGGTGCTTGACCTTTTTGTTTGTTCAGGGTGTTGTTGTTGTTTGGGTTTTGGTGAGGTTTGTTTTTTTATTATTTGGGGTTTTTTGTTGTTTTGGTTTATTCAAATTAAGATTTCATCAGAAGAGCAGCAGAGAGTCCAAAAATCAGTTCAATCCTAGAAATGCAGAATTATCCTAATCTAATGCTCACATGTTTTTTGTGGTACCAACAGTGTGTTCGACTTTGGTCAATCAATGGGGTCAAGAGGCTAGAGCTGGTCTGGTTTCTATCACTGTTTGCCTGAAGTCAAAGAGGTAGCCAATTCAATTTTCCAATATTGAACGAGAACAGAGTGGTAGTGTCAGCTCTTCTCCAAATGGCTATTAAATTACATGATGTAAAAGTGGCTCAAGATGATTCACAGCAATAATATGACCCAGTTATGCGTTTATTGCATTTAAAAGACAATTGGGGGTGTTGATTTCATTGCCAGCTGTGTGGTAGTTAATGATCAGGAAGAAAGACGCAAACTGAGAACAGCTTCTGCTTTTGACTGCAGCCTCCCCTGCTGAATCTCAGAAGGTACCAGAATTAGTTGTGGCTGTGTTTAAGGGATGTAAAAATAAAGAGGAATAGACTTTTATTGCAGACTAACAGGAGATACTCACTGTGCAACTGTCCTTAACCTGCAAAGAAAAAAATCATAGGCAGGGCTTATGGATGAGCTTCTAAATGCACAGAATTCCTCTGACCTATACCTCTACTGCTCCTGATTAATGCTGTGCATAAATCACAGAATCAAAGAAGAGTAAGAGTGGGAAGGGACCTCTGCAGATCCAGTCCAGTTCAGCCCCACTGCTAAAGCAGGGTCACACAGCAGATTGCCCAGGATAGCAATATCTAAGTGAGTTTGGAAACTCCACAACCTCTCCGGGCATCCTGCCCCAAGGCTTCAGCATCCTCACAGAAAAGAAGTTCCTCCTAATCTTTGATGGAACTTCCTGGGTTCCACTTTATGCCTGTTGCCCCTTGTTCTGTCACTGAGTACCACTGAAAAGAGCCATACCCATTCTCTTGAGCCCCACCCTTTACATGTTGATTAGCATTGAGAAGATCCTCTCTCAGGTTGGTCTTCTGCAAGCTAAACAGCTCTTGGACAGAGAGATGCCCCAACCCCCTCAGTGTTTTCAGGGCACTCTGCAGGACTCTCTCCAGTAGTTCCCTGTCTCTCTGATAATAAACAAAGCCTTTGAGGCTTGAACGACTCTGACCACACTGTTGCAGAGGATGGGGAAGGACTTGTAGAGCAATGAGTCTTGATACAACAAAACAGACATTTACAGTGGAATCTCTACGCCCAGATCAGTGATAGGTCAAAAGGCAATGGAAAGAAAATAGAAGACAGAAAGTTTCACCTCAGCAAGAAGAAAATTTTCTTTACTGTGAAGGCAACAGAGGCCTGGAACAGGCTGTCCAGAGAGGTTCTGAAGTCTCCTTCTCTGGGGATTTTCAAGACCCACCTGGATGTGACTCTGTGTAACTTGTCCTAGGTACTCCTTCTTTGGCAGGGGAGTTGGACTCAATGATCTCTGAAGATTTTTTCCAACCCTCACCATTTTATGAATCTATGATTCTGACCAATGGTATGATAAAAACAGTCTCACTGTTAGCAAAGAGCACTGCAGAATTCCTCTAATTTAGCCTGGCAAAAGCAGAATAAAATAGATGATTTTTTTTCCCCCCTTCCTCATTAAAATATCAAAAGCAGAGCTTAAGAAACTTCTCGTTGAAGTTCAGAGCTTTGTTTTTTATTTATTTATTTTTGCTGCCTGAAGAGAGGGCTCTGTAAATGCTGCACTGTTAAGGGAAAGAAGTGCAAACTTTACAGAAGGGCTTTTTGCCCAGCAGTTCTTGGCATGCTGCCTTGGGTTGGAGATGGCTTTGTATGGCCAAGCGTTCCAGAAGAAGATAACAACTGCGTTACCCAGGCACTGAGGAAGGGCTTTGCCTGAAAGAAATCGAGCTAAAAAGTTTCTTTTCAAGGAGAGCAGGCAAAGTGTTGGAATGAGCACTGAATTCAGCAGGGAAATAACTAAAATGATTGGGTTAAAAGACAGAAAAAAAAAATATTGGTTTTGCTGCTTTATCAATGTTTAGTGCTAACTTCAGAAAGCCAGAGGAAGGGGACATAGGATTTCTCACAGAATCAACCATAGAATGCATTGGGTTGGAAGGTCATCTTGCCCAATCCCCCTGCAGTGAGTAGGGACACCTCTAACTAGATCAGGTTGCTCAAGGTCCCATCAAGTGTGACCTTGAATGTATCCGGGGATAGGGCCTCAACCACATCTCTGGGCAATCTGTTCCAGTATTTCACCATCCTCACTGTGCAGAAGTTCCTCCTGATGTCCATCCTAGATCTTCCCTGCTTCAGCTTCAAGTCATTGCCCTTTATCCCATCACTACAACGCCTTCTAAACAGTCCTTCCCTTATCTTCCTGTAGATCCCCTTCAGATACTGAAATGAAGCTCTTAGGTGGTGTGAGCTGCAGAAAGTGCAGTGACTGAGCAGAGACTGAGCTGATGTAGCTCAAACCAGGCCACCCTCATAGTAGTTGACCCTTCAGTTAAGAAATCTTGCAGAACATTCCTGTCCCAAGGTCTCTCAGGAATGACTAATAAATTCTTACACTGCAAACATGAATTCCACTCTTGCCTAGACAGGTGCAGCTCCCCCAGACTGTAGAAGAGCAGGGTTCACTTACACCAGAACTGATGTTCCCTTACAGGTTTCCATCATGCAGTATTTCATGGTCTTCATTTGCAGGTTATTAGCATAGGATGTTATCCAACAAGTGGAGGGGAAGAAGAGGTCAGGGGGATGGTTTTCTTCTCAGAAGTGGCAGCTAAAGCTGTTAAGCAACATGTGGTTCTCATTTGAAACATATCACTCATTCTTAAAGACAATAATGCAGATCATCTGTTGCAGCCACTCATAACTGATAAGATTTGGGCTGAGTTTCAACATGAATATGGGCTTGAAGATGAACAAGTGTTGCAAAGCAAGAACTTTCCTTGCCCATTCCAATGCTCTTGGTCAGACATTAGAATAGGTTGCCCAGAAGGTGGTGGAGTCAGTGGCCCTGGAGGTGTTCAAGAAATGTGGGCACATGGCACTGTGGAGTGTGGTTTAACTGTAATGGTGGCATTGGGTTGAAGGTTGGATTTGATTATCTTCAAGGCCCTTTTTAACCTAAAAAATTCTGTGATTATAGCCAACAACAGCCAATTGTCTCTGAGCACACACTGGCACTCTGAAAGCTCTGTTTATTGAGTCATTACAAATCATCACCATATTCCTATGGTAAGAAATAGCTTAATAATGTAGCATCTTTCCTCTCAATCTAATAAAAAACCCAAATTGCTCTATGTTTGCGTGACCATGCAGAGCTGATGACTATGTCAAAAGAGCTATTAAAAAGCAAGGATATACCAAGAATATTTCAGAATAGAAAGGAACATTTTCAGTTGGAAAGGATCTACATGCATCATCTAGTCCAACTCTTTCAGAGCTGACCAGGAGTTAAAGAATGTATTAATTTACTTAGTGTAAAAAAACAAAATATTTAATGGTATCCAGTTTTACCAGGGGAGGTTTAGGTCAGACTTTGGGAAAGAACTATGCTATAAGGGCTCTCAAAGACTGGAACAGGTTGCCAAGGGAAATGATTGAATTGCTATCCCTGAATGTGTTTAAAAGCCAAGTAGACATAGTGCTCAAGGCTGTGGTGCAGTACTTGCCCCAGAAGAGAATGGTTGAACTTGATCTTAAAGATCTTCCTCCACTATAGTGATTTTACGTGATTAAGGGCATAGTCCAAATGCCTCTTGAACACTGACAGGCTTGGAGTATCAACCACCTCTGCAAAATCCACATTCCAAAGTACAACCGCACTTTTGATAAAGAAATCCTTCCTAAAGTCCAGTCCAAATCTTCCCTGACACAGCCTTGAATCCTTCCAACACATCCTGTCACTAGATACCAGAGAGAAAAGATTCAGCATCTCCCTCTCTGTCTCTCCTCAGAACGGATGCCATAGGGAGTCATGAAGGCAAGCATCGGCCTCAGAGAAACCCAGTGTCATAGAATCATAGAATAGTTTGGGTTGGAAGGGACCTTAAAGGTCATCTAAGTTAAACCTCCTCCCTGATCTTCCACTAGAGCAGGTTGCTCAAAGCCTTAGCTACTCCTCATAGGAGATGTCTTCCAGCCCTTCACCAGCTTTGTTGTCTTCCTCTGGGCACATTCAAGCACTTTCACATGCTTTTTACATTGTGGGCCCCAGAACTGCACACAGTACCCAAGGAGAGGCCACACCAATGCTGAATACCAAGGGATGACAACCTCTTCTCATGAGCTGGTCTGATGTACCCCGGGATGAGGTTTGTCCTCCTGGCTGCCAGGACACTGCTGACTGATGTTGAGTATGTTGTCAACCAGCACCCCCAGATCCCTTTCTACAGGGCTGCTCCTCAGCCATTCCTCTCCCATTTTATTCTTCTACTTGGCCTTACTTTGTCCCAGGTAAAGAATCTCACAGTTGTTCTTATTAAATTTCATCCCATTAACCATTGCCCAATACTGCAGTTCATCTAAATCCTTCTGCAAGTTCCTTTTTCTCTGAAGAAAGCCAATGCCACCTCCCAGTTTGGGATAATCATTGCTAATGATGCATTCAAACCCTGCATCCACATCTTTGATAAAGACATTGAACAGAGCTGGCCCTTGAATTGAGCCCTGAGGAACACTGGTGATCTGTTGTCAGCCAGGTGTAGCCTCATTCACTCTAACTCTCTGAGCCCTGCCCTTTAGCCAGTTCTTCACCCAGAACACTCTACATGCTCATCTCACAGCTGGACAACTTGTCCAGAAGGATGCTGTGAGGGATGGTATCAAAAGTCTTACCAAAATCCAGGAAACTATATCCATCACCTCCCATTCACCCACTAAGTGACTGAGCTTCAGAAGGGTATCAAATCAGTTTAAAGAGGACTTTCCCTTTGTGACCACATTTTCACTCTGCCTGACAGCAGCGTTATTATTTATATGCCTTCCAGTAGTACCCAGCACAACCTTTTCCATAGTTTTTTTTTCCAGAAACTGAAGCTAGACAAACAGGCCAAAAGTCCCCTAATTTACCTTCTGGTAAATTAGAATGACATTGGCAAGCTTCCAACCAACAGGGACTTCTTCAGACTCCAAAGACCTTAGGTAGACGATTGAAAGGGCTCCTGTCATAACACTCACTAATTCCATCAGTGCTCTGGAATGACTCCCATCGGGTTCCATGAATTTGCACACATCTGTCTGGTCCCCTAGAATTTCAGTGTCCGTATATCACAGTATCACCAAGGTTGGAAGAGACCTCATAGATCATATGGTCAGTCACTGCTCTCACACCCATAGTCCTTCCAACTCAGGGCAGCAGATAGGCCAAAGTCTATCAGTATTGTTGAAGACTGAGATGAAACCAAAACCACATCATTGAATGTTTCTGGGTTTGGGGGTTTTTTTAATCTCTATTAAGCAATTTTCAACAAGTACTGGGCCATTCTTTTCTCTAGACCTTCTCTTGTTATTGCTGTACTTTAAAAAGGCCTTCTTGTTCTGTAACACAATACTGGACAGTTTCAGCTCCAGATGAGTTTAGCCTCTGGTGTCTTCTTCCACCACCTTCTGTCATCATACAATCATAGAATGGTTTAGGTTGGAAGGGACCTCAAGGATCATCCAGCTCCAACCCCCTGCCATAGGCAGGGACACCTCCCACTAGAGCAGGTTGCTCAAGGCCTCATCCAGCCTGGCTTTAAACACCTCCAGGGAGGAAGCATCCACAACCTCCCTGGGCAACCCATTCCAGTGTCATGATACAACCATATAACAGTTTGGGTTGGAAGAAATCATCTAACTCTGAACCCCCTGCCATGGACAGGGACACCTCCTACTAGACCAACTTGCTCAAGGGCTCCATCCAGCCTGGCCTTCAACACTTACAAGCTTGGAGCCTCCACAATTTCTCTAGACAACATGTTGCTGTGCCTTGCCATACTCATGGGGAAGATTTTCTTCCTAATGTCTCATCTAAAGGAAAGTTCTTCTAGTTGGAAATCATTGCCACTCCTCCTGTCATTCCATGTCTTTGTCAAAAGTTCCTTTCCAGCTCTCCTGTAGCCTTCAGATATCTCCTTCAGATACTAGAAGGCTTCTCTAAGGTCTACCTGGAGCCTTCTCCTCCACTCTCCCAGCCTGTCTTCATAGGAAAGGTGCTCCAGACTTCTGATCAATTCATGGCCTCCTCTGGACCTGCCCTAACAGCTCCATATCTTTCTAGTGTTGGGGACCCTAGAGCTGGACATAGAACTCCAAGTCTGGTCTCGAGAGAATAGAATAGAGAGGCAGAATCCCCTCCCTCAAACTTCTGCTCACACTGTTTTTGATGCATCCCAGGACATGGCTGGTTTCTGAGCTGCAATTGCTTATTGTCAGCTTATGCTGAGCTTCTCCACATGCCCAAGTCCTTCTCAGCACTGCTCTCTAAACACTCTCTGCCCAGCCCATATTTCTGATTCAGATTGCCCCAACCAAGGTGTAGGAACTTGCACTTTGCTTTGTTGAACTTCAGAAGCTTGGCATGGGCACACCTCTCGAGGCTGTTTGGATCCCTTTGATGGCTTCCCTTCCCTCCAATCTATCAGATTCCTGAATTAGCTGACACCTCTGCACCTCATCTAGTCTGCCTGACAGCCAGCTCAGTGAGTCTGTCCACAGCGCAGACACTCCTGCAGGTCCCCTGCCATGTCACCTCAGTGGCAGTGCTTGGATACCACTGTGTTTTCCCTGCTGCATGTTAATAGCTGACACATCCAGATTGTCAAGTCCATACTGAGGATGCGGTCACCGTCTTTCCATTCCCAGCAGAAATACTCAAAGCAGCACCAGGCTACAAATGCAATTCCACTTGGAGCAGGACTAATTTCAGCCTGTGATAAGAAAAATCCACCAGTAGCAAAGTAGTGTAATTTTACACCTAAGAGAACCACCAGCCACTCCTTTGTGCTCTGCCAAGTGAGGCTAGAATATCAAAGTCATTTATCTTACAATTTCAATGCTGTGTGTGAAGCCTTACCAATAAAAAACAGTGCTTACAACACCTGAACTTTCTTCTCCTTAGGGTCAAAATTTCAAACTCAAGCCTACATTTGCTAGGTGGACTTTGCATTCATAAAATAACAGAAATATAAAATTGCAGAATCATAGATTCATAGAGTTACAGAAACACAGAATCACAGAATTGGTTTGGTTGGAAAAGACATTTAAGATCATCCAGTCCAACCATTCTAACTCTACTTAGTCTGGAGCTAAACCACGTCCCTCAACATCATATCTCTGCCTCTATGAAACACCTCCAGGGACAGAGATTTAACCACCTTCCTGTACAGCCTGGTTTAGTTTTAGAGAACTCTTTCAGTCAAAAAGTTTCTTCTAATATCCAAATACCAAATTTACTATGAATCTTCCATAACCATCTGAACCTCAGAACATTCAAACTCGTTCAATACTGTGGGATGCTGTCCTGACACCTGACTGTAACCATTTTATTCAGTAAATGTGGCTGAAGTTGTGGGATAGAGATTCAACCACCTCCCTGGGGAGCCTATTCCAGCTGTTGACCCTTTGAGTCAACATGTCTCTTCTCAGAGCCAACCTAAGCCTCTGCTGGTGCAACTTGAAGACCTTTTGAGTCCTCTTATTACTTGTAGCTAGAAGACCAACACCCACCTACCTCTGACATCCTTCCATGGAGTTGTAGAGAGCAATGAGGTCTCCCCTCAGCCTCCTTTTCTCCAGATTAAGCAACCCCAGTTCCTCAGCTGCTCCTCACCAGATCTGTTCTCCAGACCCTTCAACCAGGTTTCTTGCCCTTGTTTGGACCCATCCCTTCGGTTCTGTTGCAGAAAGGTGGAACTGTCCCTTAAGGCCAAACTCTAAACAGCACTTTAATACACAGTCTGTTCCTTTCAATAGTTACAGAGGCTGGGTTACTCCACAGTGTTTCACATGCAGACGTGAAGGCTGATTTCCAGGGCAGCTTAGCTTTCATTAGGGCACCTAAGTATAACAGACTCACTCTCCAAAGCCCACAGAGCCCAGAAGCTCCCATTCTGTTTAACAACAGCAGGTGTGAACATTTTAGGTTTTGAAAGCTTTCAGGTGCCCAAGTGTGCATCTGTGCCGTCCTGCAAGCTTAAACCGAAAAATGTATGATTATTAATCTTCAAAGCCAAGAGGAAAAAAGAAGGCCTGATGCTGCCTCTCCTGGGACAAAAAGCAAGGACTCATCTGGAGGGCATGGTGACGCACTAGCCCCAGCCTCTGTTGGATAAGCTTGTCCTAGCCAACAAAGGACAAGACAAGAGTTTCACCTGTAGACATCATTCAACACACACAAGAGAGAAAAAGAGAAGTCCAGAGAATTAATGAGGTTCAGTTGAGTAATCCCTTCGTAGAAGCAGAGAGAGAAACCAGGAGATGCCATCTGCAAGGTAAATTAAAATTATACATCTCTGAGGATTAGCAGCGAAAATTGAGATCTGGAAGGGAATTTGGGTTTGATATTGGAAGGGATAAATACCCAATGCAAATCCTTTTAGGTGGGCCTGTAGAGTGGAATAGAGAAATTAAAGAGAAATGAGATGAAGGTATTTTTTTAAAAAACAACATTAGATACATTTAAGTTACCTGAAGAGGGTAGAAAAGACTTTGGAAGACAATATTAGTTTAGACCCTCACCAATACATTCACCTGGGAAACCAATCTGAATAAACCTTTTCTAATCCCAATTGGCTGTCACCTCTGCCAAAACCAGATACACCCCAAAACCTCCTTGAGAACATTTCTGCCTAGCCTGGCAATCAGCCCAGGGTAAATGACATTTCAGGTCGATGTTGCAGTGAAATTTGGGATAGGTAACCTGTAAGGATAAGTTGATTTCTTCAATTATTTAAACTTTTTTATTGCCCTAGGGAGAGCCCCTTTGCCTTTGCTTCCCACAAATCCTCTTCCCATTTGATTCCTGGAAACAGAGACAGGAGCTAACCAAAATCAAATGCTAAGCAGTCTGTGTCGTTGTCTCCGCTGCCAGAGTCTGAGGTACGCACAACCGCTGCGGTTTCATGCAGTTATTAAAAGACGACTGGAAATGTTGTTAGCAAGGGAAATGGAGGAAATGAGTAACAAAAGTAATACATTCAGATGTATTTGGCTCTCTTCCTGGGAGCCCTTTTAATATAAAGAAACTCACCAAAGTTGTATTTTTAGATCTGGAAAGATACGCTGTTGTGTTTCGCACACTAAAGGGATTTGCCTTAATACACTCAAATTCCCCCCCTCCTCTCCCACCTCCCTCATGTGCTGGAAGAAATGAACTTCAATCCCCAACTTAACCACTGGATACACACATTCTGTTCTCCCCATTGGCCTGACTAAAGACCAATAAATGGATTTCATCTCTTTGGTGGATTTACCATAGCACCTGGAAAGGATGGCCTTAATCTCCTTGCAATGCCCACATCAATGGAAGAAAGCTTTGTGGTGCTCCTTGCGAGAGAAATGGAAGAATAATTGGAATAAAATCTGGAAATATAAATCTGATCTCCATGAAGATCTGTTAGAAAATGTATGAAATCCATATGAATGTCTCCAGAGAGTGCCTGGCGTAATAGGACAATTTAGACAATAGGTTATTAGAGATGGGAAGAAATAAATCCCTCTTAGCAATGACACAGTTGTTCAGAGGTGACTGAGGAGCAGAGGGCCTTGTTTAGACAGCAGATTGGCCCTTCATAGCTAGTAGTAGGCCTGTCAAAGATGAAAAGTGGGGGGGTTGTTAGCTTATTAATATCTTGAGGAACTCATCAAGATCTCATTCTTGGGTTTGTCCAGCACTGGGGACCACTTCTTTTTCAACTGAGACAGTAACAGTTACACATTAGGTTAGAAATGGCTATGACAAAGATGAGTCCCTTAAAAAAGGCATAAAGGTAATGACTGGAATGCTGTGTCCAGTTTTGGGCTCCATAGTTCAAGAGGAACAGAAATCTGTTGGAGCAAGTCCATTGGAGAGCTACAAGGATGATCAGGGGACTTGAATGTTTCTCCTATAAATGACTGCGAGATCTGGGAGTGTGTAGTCATGAGAGGAGAAGGCTGAGAACGGATTTTAGCAATGTCTAAAAATATCTGAGGGGTTGGTGTCAAGATGAAGGTTCCAGGCTCTTTTCAGCGGTGCACAGTGATAGGACAAGGAACAACAGGTACAAGCTGGAACACAGGAGGATCCGCCTCAGCATGAGGGAAAAATTCTTTACCGTGATGTAGCACTGGAGCAGGCTGCCAGGGGAAGTTGTGAAGCTCCCTTCTCTGGAGACCTTCAAGACCCATCTGGATGCATTCCTGTGTGATTCGCCCTTGGTGATCCTGCTTTGGCAGGGGGTCGGACTAGATGATCTCTAGGTCCTTTCCAACCCCCAGCATTCTGCGATTCTGTGACTTTGGACAGCCTCAGGTTCCCAAGAATGGGACACTGAAAGGAAGTTTCCCTGTCATTCTTTAAAGACCTTTGAGCAGGATTCTAAGGCAAGAAGGCATTCAGACAACAAATCAGAAGATTTTTAAGCAACTTTTCCTTTAAATAGCTAAACCAAACCAAATAATATCTACCAGCTCACTCCAAATTCAGCTGCCATGGAAGAAGTTTGAAAAGGAATAAATGGTGTGCAGAAGTCACACAAGGAAACAAGTTACTCCCTTATATTCATGGTCTTCATAAAATAAGATAAATTACACTACCCATCACATTTTTCCACCTTCAGATCCCATAATAAACCAATTAGAGAGGCCCTAGGGAAAAATGGCAGGACTCTCCATCAAGAAAAAAAAAATCCAATGTGGGAAACACACAACATAGCTAGGGCAAAGTCTTGGACTTAATGAAATTCTGGATCATCACATTGCAAATTTTGTGAGGGTGAGGTGATGGTCAAGATAGAGATGTGAATATTCCCTTTCTTGCTCTACCAGCTTTTCAATGGATCGTGCTTAAAATTCTGGATGGAATAGGTAGTGGTAGCCCTCAGCCTATAGAAATTGCCTAATATTTATCTAACAGCTTCTCATGTGAAAAGTTTTTATGCTCCTGATGAGAGCAGACCTTTAAACCAGTATGCATTACAGGCACCCACAATTGAAACCACCTTGTTCTTTTAATGTAAGCTTATCTCAGAATCACAGAAACATTCCAACTGGAAAAGACCCTCAGGGTCATCAAGTCCAACCAATATCCCCACTCTACAAAGTTCACCCTTAAACCATATTCTCAAGTACCACATCCAAATGACTTTTAAATACATTCAGGGTTGGTGACTCCACCACATCACTGGGCAGCCCACCCCAATGCCTGACCACTCTTTCTGGGAAAAAATGTTTCCTAATGTCCAGTCTAAAGCTACCCAGTTGCAGCTTGAGGCCATTCCCTTCACTTCTGTGTCTGGGAAAGAACAGCCCCATGGATCAGTACAGGTTGGGGGGTGAATCTGAAGGGAGGTTGTAGCCAGGTAGGGGTTGGTCTCTTCTCCCAGTCAACCAGCAACAGAACAAGGGGACAGCCTCAAGTTGTGCCAAGGGAAATATAGGCTGGATGTTAGGAGCAAGTTCTTGACAGAGAGAGTGATTTGCCATTGGAATGGGCTGCCCAGGGAGGTGGTGGAGTCACCATCCCTGGAGGTTGTTCAAGAAAAGCCTGGATGAGGCACTTAGTGCCATGGTCTAGTTGACAGGACAGGGCTGGGTGCTAGGTTGGACTGGATGATCTTGGAGGTCTCTTCCAACCTGGTTGATTCTATTCTATTCCATCATCTCTTGGAGAGCAGCTTGGGAAAAAGGACCTGGGAATCCTAGTGAACTACAGGACGCCCCCGAGCCAGCAATGTACCCTTATGACCAAAAAGGCCAGTGGCATCCTGAGGTGCAGCAAGAAGTGTGTAGCAAGACAGTCAAGAGAGGTTCTCCTTCTGTGGCCCTGTGAGGCCACATCTGGAGTCTGGGGTCTAGTTCTTGTCTTCCCAGTTCAAGAGGGACAGGGACTTTCTGGAAGGGGCACAGAAAAGGGCTAAAATGGTAATGAGGGGACTGGAACATCTCTGTGATGAGAAAAGACTGAGAGAATTGGGGCTTTTAAGTCAGGAAAAGAGAAGACTGAGGCAGGATCTCATTAATGCTGATCAGTACTTAAAGGGTGGGTACCAGGAGGATGGGACCAGGCTTTTTTCAGTGATGCCCAGCGACAGGACAAAGGGCAATGGGCACAAGCTTGGACATGAGAAATCCCATCTAAAGATGAGGAGGAACTTCTTTAATTTAAGGATACTGGAGCACTGGCACAGGCTGCCCAGAGAGGTGGTGCAGTCTGCATCCCTGGAGATATTCAAAGCCCACCTGCACATGTTGCTGTGTGACCTTTTCTAGGTGATCCTGCTTTAGAAAAGGAGTTAGAGCTGATGATTACCAGAGGTTACTTCCATCCCCTACCGTTCTGTGAATCTGTGAGATTCTGTGATATTCTGTGATTCAAAAATGAACTTGCAATAGATTATGTCAATGAAGGGAGCTTTCCAAGTGGCTGCTGGATAGGCACAGTCTCCCCACAAGCACACACTGAGAAGATGATGATAGGGGCAGTAACACCCCCTTCGTTTCTGCCTCTGCAGATAAAGAGCAACGAGCCAAGCTGGGAATGCCAGTGAATATAAAAAAGGAGGCTTTTTGGCTGCAGTGCCCAGGAAATTGTATGCCTTGGAAGAAAGGCAATTTGTCAGCAGGACACAAAGTAAAGATTAGTTCTTTGCTCAGAAATCATCATAATGGGTAGTCAGGTCAGGTGTTCGTTTGTTATGCGTTTTTTGGGTTGGTTGTGTTTGATTTTTATTTTTGTTTTAATTACTCTTCCTTGCCCATGCACACAAATCATTTATTTAACTAAATAAAACAAAGGACATTTGGCTTCAGGGAGGAACTCACTCATTACTGATCAAAGTGCTCACAGCATGGCAAACCCCATAGGGACATTTCCCATTTTCACCCGTAGGCCCCAGGGGACCAAATTCTCTTGGGTAAAGATGAAAAGAAAAGAAAAGAAAACAAAACCCAAACACAACAAAGTAACACAAACCCAAAAATCCCAGAGGGAAAGAACACTGGAGAAGCTGCAAGTCCATTTGTTTAACAACACCCAGGACAGCTCTCAGTGGGCAAACATTTCTTCCCAATCCACAGGGAAGACAGCAAGAAAAGGCACAGAGATAAAGGCTAGAGGCCACATAATGGTCTTACAGTGCTCCAGAAATAATTAACAACCCTATTCTTGGGGAAAGTGGTCTCATTAAATTGTTTTCAGATTGCAATTTTCTCCCATCTTCTCCCCTTGTTCCCTTTCCACCAGCAATCTTGGAACAATGAAAATATCAGTTTGCTTTCTGGTGCTTGTATTCTCTTAAAAATGTCATTATTCAATTATCTGTCTATTCACTGGCCCTCAGGTCCAGCAGAGCAGATATTGGGAACTTTCATTTAATGTTTTTAACTGCACTTCAGTCCACTTGTGATACAATAAAACTTTATTGAATCCTGCTCCCACATCACACTTCCCATCCCTCACTTTTATTGATATGTGAGCTCATCTACTCTTTTGTCAGCAATAAAAGGAATATTTCTAGCAAAGAAATGACCTTTCTTTCCATCAATACAGCAAGTGGGAAATGTGATTTCAGGTTCCATATTTAAAAAAAAAAAATTAAAAAAATGAAGTCTTAAAGAAAGAAAAGATAAACTTCAAGCATTATTTTCATTCCCCTCGTTAGTGTTAAAGAAGCAGGAAAACCTCTGTAAGTACCAAAGACTTTTGGTGATGTGGTAACATTAATTAACCTGTTTACCCAGAAGAAAGGAAAAGAAGGAAGCCACAAACATTTTTTTCCTTTGCAGCAAACAGATCTTTGAATAGATGTCACCAATATTCAAAGCTGATGGAAGATGTATTGCCTGGGTGTGAGGCAGGTTATCACAGGGGGATATGCCATGCCCAAGACATTCATCTCACTCCCTCCCGCTGCAGCAATGGACTTGTCCTCATTGAGACTGTTGTTAGTGATCTGAGTGAGGGGATTGAGTGCACCCTCAGTAAGTTTGTAGATGACACCAAGCTGGGTGGCTGTGCCAATTTGCTACAGGGTAGGGAAGCTCCACAATAGGATTTTGACAGGTTAAACTCATGGGCCAAGGCTAATTGCATGAGGTTCAACATGGCCAAGTGCCAGGTTCTGCACTTAGGACACAACAACCCTATTGTAAGGTACACACCTGGGAAAGTGTGGTTGGAAAGATGCAGCTTGGACAGGGCTCCGGGGGTTATTAGTTGATAGTCAAATGAACATGAGTCAGCAGTGTGCCCAGGTGGCCAAGCAAGCCAATGGCATCCTGGCTCATATTAGAAACACAGCTGCCAGCAGGAACAGGGAGGTGATCACCCCCCTGTACTCAGCACTGGTGAGGCCACACATTCAGTGTTATGTTCCTCACTATAGGAAGGACATTGAGGTGCTGGAGCATGTCCAGAGAAAGACAATGAGGCTGGTGAAGGGCCTGGAGCACATGGCCTATGAGGAGCACCTGAGGCAGCTGGGGTTGTTCAGTTTGGAGAAGAGAAGGCTAAAGGGAGACCTTGTTGCTCTCCACAACACCTGAAAGGTTAGAGCAAGGAGGGGGCAGCCTCTTCCCCTTGGTGTCAAGCAACAGGACCAGAGGAAATGGTTTCAAGCTGCACCAAGGGAGGCCCAGGTTGAATATCAGGAAATATTTCTTCATTGAAAGGATTCTCAAAAAATGGTCTGCCCAGGGCAGTGGTTGAGTCACCTTTCCTGGAGGCATGGACCTGGCACTTAGGGATACAGTTTAGTGTTGACCCTTAAATGCTGGGCCAAAGGTCAGACTGGATGATCTTGAAGGTTTCTTCTAGCCAAATATAAACATGGCTGCCTCTGGCTGCAAGCACACTGCTGGCTCACGTTGAGTTTTTCATCAACTAACACCCTCAAGTCCTGCTCTTGAGCCATTCCTCACCCAGCTTATATTTTTGTCAGGAGACAAGTCAGTGCTGGAAGAGCTAATAAAACTAACTAGCTAACTTAAAAAAATCAGATGAGGAGCAGGCAACCCAATGGAGTTTTAAATCTATCATAATTTTTCTCCCAGGGAGCACCACACAAAGCATAAGCACCTAAGGTCAGTTCTAACAATATCTGTTAAAGATGACGCCTAAATGCTGCTCCCCTGAGATGTGCACACACTGCTTTGCTGCTGTGCCAGCACATGGGTAAGCTCTCTCTCTCTCTCTGTCCACAAGGAATAATTTGAAACCATAAGGAGCAACCCATCCCAACAGATCACGTAAGCTGGAATTGCACACAAGTGCCTGCTGAAATATTCATTCCTTCTATATGCAACTGCTGTGTTTCTTTAGGAGATGGCCATATGGCAGATGCCACCATTCACCAAAGGCTCAATGCACTGAAGTCACTAAATGAACATCAGCAGCTGAGGAAAGGCTTTCCCCAGCAATGAGCAGTGCCAGGGAGCCTGTAGGTCCCACTCCTCTCCTCCTATGAGGCATCATCCAGCTAATGGTTGGGTTGAACTAGATGGTCTTAAAAGTATTTTCCAACTGGAACAATTTTATGATCGTATAAGATGATGCAGAGTGGCTGGATGTGGGTAGCAAAAGCAGGACCTGAAGCCCAAATTTGTTCAGAGGGATGGAAGACTGTCAGCTTAGTGACAAGAACCCAAGAGGACCAAACTGACCTACAGTAAACAACAGATGAGTCACCAAGGGCATCAAGAGGGAAAGAGATTTCATCCACCAGGTGTAGCTTTGATCAAATCACACCCTTGCTGACCTCCTTGTCTAAAGCTGACACCTTCCCCATCGCTTGGATAGATAGGCAAGGAACAGCTGTAAAGCTGAGCTGATCATTTCAAGAGGGAAGAAATGGAGGCTGTAACAAAGCCAGGCACAGACTGAGGCAGGAGAAGAACGCAAAAGAAGTCCTAGGCTTCCTACTCCATGTCTGCAGATGAAGGGACACATCTTGCCTGAACACAACCAAGTTTCCTGAAGATACACTGAATAACAACACATGAAGATTTGGTTCAAGATTTCTTAGGCAACAAGACCTCAAGTTGTGCCAAAGAGATCTTCATGTTGGATATTAGGAAGAATTCTTCCCAGAAAGGGTTATCAAGCATTGGAACGGGCTGCTGAGGGAGATGTCCAGGGAGTCACCACCCCTGGAGTTGTTTAAAAGATGCGTGGATGCGGTACTGAGGAATGTGGTTTAGTGGTAGTGGGTTAGCAGCAGTGGTGGGACTGTGAACTCTAGGCAAGCAGTTGGACTGGGGGCTCTCAAAGGTCTTTTCCAGCCTCAAGAGTTGTATGATTCTACCATGCTAAGGCCAGGAGATACAACCCTCTTTTATAGTGTGCACTCCCTTCATTCCCTTGTCCCAGAACTCTGCCTGCAGAGGTGCTACATTTGATTTAAAGACAGAAGAAACAGCCATCACAGCTCCTATCTTAATTTAGGAGACAGTGTGGCTTGTTGTCCTTCTTTTCCTCCCCACATTCAGATTATTAAAGCCTGCTCAGTGCCTACTCAGCATTGAGCAGCCTCTCACAAGAGGTATTTTAAATCTTGTACATCTGGCTGGTGAACACCTCAGGCACACTGTTCACATCTTACCTCGTTCACAGTGCACCACTGCTCCTCCTTATTTTATATGCAATGAAGGCTACAGAGGCTTAGTAGTAATCATAGAACGGTTTGGGTGGGAAAGGACCTTAAAGATCGTCTAGTTCTAACCTCCACATCGTGGGCAGAGATACCTTTCACTAGACCAGGTTGCTCAAGGCCTCATCCAATCTGGCCTTGAACACCTCCAGGGAGGGAGCATCCCAGTGTCTCACTGGAAAGAATTTCTTGCCCATCTCCAGTCTAAATCTCCCTTCTTCCTGCTCTAAGCCATTGCCCCATATCATATCATTACAGGCCCTTGTAAAAAGCCTCTCCCCATCTTTCTTGTAGATCCCCTCAGGTACTAGAAGGCTGCTCTAAGGTCTCCTCAGAATAGCATACCTCATGCAAATCACCAAACACAAGGAAATACAACTTGCTACCATAACCAGAAGCTGACCTCCTCTTGCCCCTCCCTATGCACAGTGCCATTTGTAAAATGAAAGATCTGCAAACTAGTAATTTGGCACAAGGTTGCTAGGGCAGATCTCAAGTCCCCTGATGTCACTCTTTCCATAGGGTTAGTAGCTTACCAAATTGAAAAAAAAAAAACAACACCACCACAAAACAAAATCATTACTGCATTTAGAAGCTCTTAGTCATTGAAAAAGGCCCTTAGTTCTTGACCCTTGGGTTTCAGCAAGCTCAAGTCTCCTTCTGCTCTCAGTGCAAGTCTGTGGCTGCAAAGCAGCTATTTTCTTACCTGCTTTATTATTCTGGGGGGTGTTCTTTGAGCTTTGGCCTATGCAAACCAAAACCTTGGACTCGGTTCTGTTACTCACAGCTCAGCCCCTTATGACTACACTCCTAATACTGCTATTTCTAGTTATTCTTTAAGCCATGCCATTTTGGGTACTAGGACCCTAACTGCACCTAACAAACTCAGCTGCCACAGAAAGCATCTTCTGAGGTAGCTGCTTTAAATTCTTGGAGCTCTGCCACTTTTCATTCAATGCATACTGCTGCAGTCCTAGTCAACTGTCTTTCCATCCTCAAAAATTCAGGATAAATGGCTTGTCTATAAGTTGCCTTCGTACCTATGGAAGCTTATAAACGAGTATTTTCTACCACCAAACATCAAATTTCCCCAAACATGAGCTCCCTGCCTCCTTGGTAATGCAATACTGTAGTTAAGGCACTTACCAGATGTCACCAGTTACATGAATGTGAGTCAGTTAAAGCACAGCTATGGTTACAAGCACCAAACTCTGCAAAGAGAAGCTACAAAGCTATCAAAAGTGCTTCATTCTTCTGGTCTGCTTGCACAAACAGGGCTTCCCAAGTGTTTTCCACAAGGTGCTACGTCACTGTTACATCACATGGGGAACCATTAGGATGTTTTTAACTAAGAGCACAGAGGACAATTTTGCATGTCAGCATAGATCAGCTCCGTATGACACACGTGGTTTGTCGCTGAGCGTTTTCTTGCCCTCAGGCAACAAGAGACAATCTCAAGGCTAGCCCAGACTCTACAACAAATCAGATCTCTATGAAAAAAAAGGAAATGTAAATATATCAAGATACATACTGTAAGGGACACATTCGTACTGCACTTCGAGGTACTTGTATGTCCCAGGGCAAGGGTCCGGAAACACATCAGGGCCAGCGACAACTGCACATTGGGTCCGATTACTGCATCTGAAAGGCAAGAAAAAAGAGAGTCAGAAAACAGTCCAGACAGAAGGATCAGGTCAAGAGGTTTGCAGCACCCTGAAGCATCAAAAAGGAAGGAAGACCCCATGGCCTCAGTGTCAGGGGAAGCTTGTCAGAGAGCATGCAAAGGCTGATGGCAAACACCATTGTCCTCACCAGCCACAAGAGGAACCTCTTTTTTGCCACTAGAGAAGAGGCCTGGTGGTGCAAACTCTTCCCCTCCATGCAGTTCTTATAGCACTAAGAGGTATTTCTTTAAAACCTAGCTGAAAGGAAGATTTAAAAACCACACTGGCCCAAATCAACCTCATCAAGTTTTGCAAGGGCAAGCACAAGGTATGCACACGGGTTGGGAAAATCCTGAATACAAATCTAGGCTGGGTGAGGAGTGACTTGAGAGCAGTCTAGAGAAGGACTTGATGAAAAGCAACGTGAACCAGCAATGGTCACCGGCAGCCCAGAAGGCAGCTGTGTGCTGGGCTGCATCCAAAGCAGTGAGAGCAGCAGGACAGGGAGGGAATTCTGCCCCTCTGCTCTGCTGAGACCCCCTCTGGACTACCGCATATAATTTTGGCGTCCCCAGCATTAGAAGGACATGGAGCTGCTGAAGCAGGTTCAGAGGAGGACATGAAGATGATCAGAGGGCTGGAGAACCTTCCTTACAGAGACAAACTGAGAGTTGGAATTGCTCAGCCTGGAGAAGAGAAGTCTCTGGTGAGATCTTAGAGCAGACTTCGAGTGCCTGAAAAGGGCCTACAAGAAAGATGATGAGGGACTTTTTCCAAGGGCTTGTAATGATAGGACAAGGTGCAATGGTTTTAAGGTTAAGGAGGACAGATTTAGACTGGAGATTGGAAATAATTTTTTTCCAGTGAGGATGGTGAGACACTGGAACAGCATACTCAGGGAGGTTGTGAATGCTCCCTCCTCCCTGAAGGTGTTTAAGGGCAGGTTGAATGGGGCCTCTAGTAACCTGGTCTAGTGCAAGGTGTCCTTGCCCACAGCAGTGAGGCTGGAACTAGATGATCTTTAAGGTCTTTTCTAACTCAAACCACTTTGTGAATTTATGAATCAATCTAAAGGTCCATGGCTCCTCTAATTCTTGAAACCCAAGCTCCACCACAGTGACCTCAGCTAACTTTAAATATCAGCATTCCTCCCCCACCAAGAGTAAAGCAATAATATTTGTGGCAAAAGTCACCATTGTATATTTTATAGCAGACATAACAAATACATTTCACAGGATATTTAGAAAGCATTCCCACAAAACTAGGCATCTTGAGTAATGTTGTTTAACTCTATGCTAGACTAGTAACAGCAATGCCTGAATGGAAAATAAATCACCAAATAAGCTGCCTTAAAACCAAAATAGGAGTTTTGCATACATAGCCAAAACACTTGCATCAGTTCTGAGTGGCTACATTTCAGTCTAATACTCTGTCCAGCATAGAGGTATCTTACGAGATGACATATTCCTCACAAAACCAAATCTTGATATACAATCTTACAGAGAAGGAATTGACCACTCCTCAGTACAAGAAGGACATTGAGGTGCTGGAGCATGTCCAGAGAAGAGCAACGAGGCTGATGAGGGATCCTGACACAAGCCCTATGAGGAGCAGCTGAGGGAACTGGGATTGTTCAGCCTGGGGAAGAGAAG
This sequence comes from Tricholaema leucomelas, assembly GCA_013400475.1. NCBI lineage: Eukaryota > Metazoa > Chordata > Aves > Piciformes > Lybiidae > Tricholaema lacrymosa > Tricholaema leucomelas. The sequence continues at coordinate 179,815 of WAAF01012404.1, read as the reverse complement.
GTTGAAGGGAAACCTCTGTGCTTTCTACAACTCCCTGAAAGAAGGTTGGAGCAAGGTGAGTTTCAGGCTCTTCCCTCAGGTAACAAGTTATAGAAGGAGAGGAAATGGCCTCAAGGTACACCAGGAAAGGTTTAAATTGGGTATTTCTTGGCTGAAAAGTGTGGTCAGGAAGTGGAACCGGCTACCCAGGGAGGCAGTGAAATCACCAACCTTGGAGCAGCTGGATGCAGAGCTTAGAAATGTTCTAACAATTATGTACAGGGAGATGTTAGGTTATGGTTGGACTTGATGATCTTAAGGTCTTTTCCAATGATTGTGTTATTTATGCTCACTACAATGAGTATCTTTTAGGTTAAGAGCACACACACACACAGACTGGGCTCTGCAAGGTGCTGTGGCATATGTGGCCATGGGTAACTGATTAGTGCCTGCATTGAAATGTATGTTTGCCTCTGCTTTCATGGTACAAGCATCCAGGCACAAATTTAAAGTATTTTGGGGATGCAAAAGCATTTAGCACACAAGGGTTCTACAGAGAAAACTCTTTGAATCAAAGAAGGGTTTAGGTTTTAAGGGTCCTCCAAGACAATCCAGTTCCAGCCTCCTGCCATGGGCAGTCACCTCCCACTAGACCAGCTTGCTCAAGACCTCATCCCTTCTGGCTTTGCACATCGCCAGGAAGGAGGCATCCACAACCTCCCTGGGGAACCTGTTCCAGTGTCTCACCAGTCTCACTGGAAAGAATTTCTTCCTAATATGCAGTCCAAATCTTCCCTCTTGCAGCTCAAAGCCATTGCCCCTCATCCTATCACTTCTGTGCTGAGTTGTTTAAAACAAGAAGAAAAAGAGAAATATCATTAGCCTTTGGGTTTTATGCTTTCGCATGCCAGAAAGAGATCTCCTAAGGGCTAAACCATTGCATTTACTTTCTCCAAGATGCTGCCTCTTCTGATGTGACACAGGACCCCTGACCCTCCTGCTCTTCTGGCAGAAGGTCTGCCATTAAGCACAAAACCGATTTTAGGTCTGCAGTGAAAATGCTCCATGTTTACCTGAGGCTACAGTTTGTCAGCCTTAACGAGGATTTTATTTGAGCCCATAAATTAAAATTGATTCATTAGTGACTGCCTTAAGCTTTGTAATTTCTTTAATTTCATGGAAAGATTAATAGGAGCTGATACGCTTGCTCGCCGGGCTGTTTGGCTGGATAACAGCTAATCCAGAGGGATAGGATCTTCGCATGTTTTGGAGTTGAAAGGTGACACTTATCACAGCAAGTGACTAATTTCATCATACACAGAGAAAAAAAACCAAAACCAAACAATTTTGTTAACAAAAAGGATAACTTTGCTGTCCTCACCCTCGTGTGCTTGCAGACAGGTGGCTTGGCTGGGATATGACAGGTAGTTTGGGCCATGTGAGTAAGGCAGTCTGCCAAGATTGGTTCTGAATGCCAGCCAAAATTTCACTTTCAACACAAAAGCCTTTACTGGGCTCAATGCACCTTTCAAAAAGCAATTGCAGTGACCTAATCAATAGTCCCCCTGGCTGCAGGGACAGCCTGGCCACAAGACAGACAATAGGAGCAATGGATCAAAGAGACATTTCAGAATCGAGAGTAGAGATCCAAAAAGGTGAGGATCAGGAAGCAGGCGTTGGAACAGGCACATTTAGGGGTCATTTACCTTTGTTGTTTTTTGTTTCTTTCTGTCTGTCAGGAAGCCTGTTCCAGTTTGGGCCATGAGCCATGTGGGACTGGAGGACAGAAATGATATTTACTCCATTTGGGGAGTAAAAAATGGAGATGCTGCACACCAACTGGAAGTTCAAAAAGAGATTCTGTTTACAGGAGCATATATACAAAAGGCAATAAGTCCTCCTTGATGGGGACAGGCTGAGAGAAGCTGGGGTTGTTCAGCCTAGAGAGAAGAAACCTCCTCTTTTCCAACCGATAAGCACATTCACAAGCTAGGCCAAGTCTATCAGACTAAAACCCATTAGGCCCAAACAGGCTTCCTAGAATCATAGAATCAACCAGGTTGGAAGAGACCTCCAAGATCATCCAGTCCAACCTAGCACCCAGCCCTATCCAGTCATCTAGACCATCCAGCCTCATCCAGGCTTTTCTTGAACACCTCCAGGGACTCCGCCACCTCCCTGGGCAGCCCATTCCAATGCCAATCACTCTCTCTGGCAAGAACTTCCTCCTAACATCCAGCCTGTACTTCCCCCGGCACAGCTTGAGGCTGTGTCCCCTTGTCCTGTAGCTGGTTGTCTGGCAGAAGAAACCAAGCCCCACCTGGCTACAACCTCCCTTCAGGTAGTTGTAGACAGCAATGATGTCTCCCCTGAGCCTCCTCTTCTCCAGGCTAAACAACCCCAGCTCCCTCAGCCTCTCCTCATAGGCTTTGTGTTCCAGGCCTCCACCCCTTCCACCCTCAGCAGGCCTGAGAGTAGTCTGAAACCACTCTCCCCAGCTTAGGCCTGCAAGGCCTCAGCAGGCCGCATGAGGCAGCTGAAAATGCGCTGTCTGCTAGGAGCCATCTGCCCCACACAGCCCATGAGATAAGCAGGGAGGCTGCTCTTCATGGAGACAAGGGAAGGGAGGAGAGGCAGGGAAAAGAAGAGACAGATAGCAGCCAGGCACTGCCTTACAAGCTGTGATACCGGAAAGCAGAATAGCGTAACAATGTTACAATATCCTGGGACGACCAGGTCCGTCCTCTGGGATGGAACTTTGTCTCTGTGGTTGTCTTAAGGGAACCTAGACCCCTCCAAACTACCATAAAACCTTTACCTGGAATGGTCAAGTGGAGGGCTAAATCAAAAGAAGTGCGAACAGCAGGGTGAAGAAAAGAATTCTGCCTCTCTGCTCTGCTGAGACCCGCCTGGAGTAGTGCATCAAGTTCTGGTATCTCCAGCACAAGGACATGAGACTGCTGGAGGAGGTCACTAAGACAGTCAGAGGGATGGAGAACCTCCTTTATGGGGACAGGCTGAGAGAGTTGGGGTTGTTCAGCCTAGAGAAACCTCCTCTCTTCCAGTGAAACCCTGTCTGCAGCTGTATTCTATGAAAACCTGCGACGAAATCAAAGCTCAGATACTATGTGGTGTTCCTCCCTCACACAATCTGCAAAAAACAGTGGCCTTACACAAAAATGAGTTTAAAAACCTACAAACCACCAAAACCAGATAAAAACTCAAATCTCCTCTGCTTTTCACACTGATTTCACAGAGTTAGCAAAAACTGTGGCCAGTACTTGGCATTTTTAGTTGTGAAAACTCAGGGTGAAACATGCAGATTTCCATCCCCAGCACCTAAGTCACGAAGGTAATTTGGACTAAACACCTTAGAAAAAAACCTACCTTTAACTAATTATTATGGTCAGATATCAGAAGAGAATAATTTTCAAGGGAGAAACTGGTGAAAACCATTCCTTATGGAAGCTCTGGTTATTGTGCTTTTGCTTGGATGGAACTTCTTATGTTCAAGTCTATGCTCATTACCCGCTGCCCTCTCACTGGGCACCACTGCTAAGTTGCTGATCGCATCAGCCTGACACCCACCCTTTAAGCATTGATCAGCATTTATGGGATCCTCCCCTCAGTCTTATCTATTCCTATCTAAAAACAATCTCCCAATCTTATCCTCATCATACAGATGTTCCAGTCTCCTCATCATCTTTGTAGCCCTTTTCTGTACCCTCCTCCAGCAAGTTCCCGTCCATCTTGAACCAGGGAGTGCAGAATTGGACACAGTACTCCAGATATGGCTTCACCAGGGCAGAGCTGAGAGGGAAGAGAATCTCCCTCGACCTGCTTTGCACACCCTTCTTGATACACCCCAAGACACGATTGACCTCCTTGGCCATAAGAGCACATTGTTGGCTGGTGCTGTCAATCAAGACTCCCAGGTTATAGAATCATAGAATCAATCAGGTTGGAAGAGACCTCCAAGCTCATCCAGTCCAACCTAGCACCCAGACCTCGCCAATCAACCAGACCATGGCACTAAGTGCCCTATCCAGTCTCTTCTTGGATACCTCCAGGGATGGTGACTTCACCACCTCCCTGGGCAGCCTATTCCAATGGCAAATCACTCTCTCTGGCAAGAACTTCCTCCTAACATCCAGCCTATTCCTCCCCTGGCACAACTTGAGACTGTGTCCCCTTGTTCTGTTGCTGGTTGCCTAGGAGAAGAGTCCTGCCCCTGCCTGGCTACAACCTCCCTTCAGGTCCTTTTCCCCAGAGCTGCTCTCCAACAGGTCACCCCCCAACCTGTACTGATCCATGGGGTTGTTATTGCCCAGATGCAGGACTCTACGCTTGCCCTCATAGAATTTATTGGATTTCTCCCTGCCCAGCTCTCCAGTCTGTCCAGTTCACATTGGAAGGCAGCACAGCCTTCTAGCATGTCAATCATTCCTCTCAGTTTGGTATCATCAGCAAAGTGGATAAGAAGCCACTGTCCCTTCATACAGACAACTGAATAACACATTGGATAGGGCTGGACCCGGGGCTGAGCCCCAGGTGTTGTTTGTGTTGTCTTTTGTTGTGTTTCTTTCCAGGCAGATTAAAGGCACCAGTGACACTAAGAGACACACAAGACATTACCTGGAAAAGGAAACATTTAAAAATGCATCTGCAGGCTTGAAAAGGAGAGAGGAAAATAAAAATGTAGTCATGATTTACTCCATTCACAGAACACCGACCTACTATCTCTTCTTTGTACAGCACAGGATCATACATTGAATCTTGGGATTTCTTGGCTGCTTGGGCCATAGTGATACTCTCTCCAAGCTCCCCTGAGTTGTGAAGCTCAGTGCTGGCCACTGACCTTTCAATTCAACAAGACAAAGAACCCTTCTTTGTGGTTTGTTTGGTTGTTTGCTTTTACATGACTTTTTCTTTTCTGTTTTATTTCTCCCCCCACCCCTCTCCTTTTTTGAAGGAAGACCTTTACTAACTACTGGAGTTACAATTTGCAGTGAGAACCAGCACTGCATCAGCACTGGTGTAAATCTGTCTCTTCTATAGAGCAATTGCAGAAACACTGCACAGGTTCCTTTGCTTAATGCTCAAAAGAGCAGCTCAAGATCTTGCTATATCTATGACACCTTGAAAGGAGGCTGCAGCCAGGTTGGGATTTGTCTCTCCTTCCTAGTGAGAAGTGATGAGAGGAAACAACCTCAAGCTGCCTCAAGGGAGTTTTAGGTTGGAGATTAGGAACCTTCTTGCCTGAAAGGATTTTCAAAGACTGAAATGGGCTCCCCAGGGAGGTGGCTGTATTCCCATCCCTGGAGATGTTGACAAGAGGCAGAAATGTGGTGCCGAGGGCTATGGTTTAGTAGTAGAATTAAAGAATGGTTTGATTCAGTATTTTAAAGGTCTTTTTCAACCCAAAATGATTCCCTGATTCCCCTGCAAGAGATCAGGAACTGTTCCTCGCTCTAACAGCCTAGCAAAACTGTACTCCTACAAACTAATTAACTTTTACACATCCATCCATACCTCTAATTACTGCCTTCAGACAAGCGCCTCTTATTTCTAACACTGACTCATCAGCTCCTTCAAACAAAACAACTTTTCCCTCTGTGCTGCCCTCATGCCACAGCTTCCCTAAGTGACCCCTGGCCTCTTGGGGTATTTTGTCATTCTCCATCTGCTTGACACCAAATAAACAAGAGAACTGTGGGAGGAATCTGAGGGAGCAGACAGAGAATGCTATGCCTATTAAAAAGGCAGCTTCCATTTTATTAGTTTGTACAACATCTGAAGGCAAACATTTTGGAGACATGGAAGTGGTTTCAGTGGCTTTCTTGGAGCTGCTTAAGTGGTTTTAGTTCCCCTTAATGCCATTTATCATGAAATCAAATGAGAAATTTATTGCCAGCTTGTTGTTTGGGGTTGGTTTCTTTGACTTTGAGAAGTCTTTACTTCTACCTGCAATCTCACTCCTCTCTCCTTGTTACTCCTGAATTGCAAGGTTGGCACATGAAGCTAAAGCCTGCTTCTCAGCTGAACATCTCAGGCCTCTCTGGAATTGCTGCTGAGATTCATAGGTACTTTACCTGGACCAGGAGAGCTCACCCAGCTCACCAGGCACAACTCACATGTTCATGTTGCAGCATTCAGGCCAGCAAGACAAAAAGCCCTGCTGCATTTTCCATTTTGCACGACATGAACACTGAGACTTCCAGTGCTTGGACTCCCCTGTAAATGCTTGTGTTGGTGCAAGAGGTGTTTAGTGAAAAGAGCAGGATCTCACTTCCACTTTCCTAAGCACATATGTCTACCTAGAGCAACCAAGAGATCAGAAAACAAAGCACAGGACAGGCAGGAATGGACTGAAACTTGAGCAAGGCGGATTTAGACTGGAGATTAGGAAGAAATTCTTCCCAATGAGAGTGGTGAGACACTGGAACAGGTTGCATCGGGAGGTTGTGGATGGCCCCTCCCTGGAGGTGTTCAAGGCCAGGCTGGAGAAGGCCTTGGGCAAACTGGTGCAGTGGAAGGTGTCTCAGCTCATGGATGATCTTCAAGGTCCTTTTCCAGCCCAAACCATTCTATGAATCTATGCTTCTATGTTTAGGTTATGAACACTGCTTGGACTCATAACTCCATAACAGTGTTGTCACTGTGACTTGAGAGACTAATGGCAACATAAATTCCTGTGTGGTCAAGAAGAAAGAATAACCCAAATCCTCTTAAAAATCAGTCTGAGGTACTCAGCAGCCTTCAAGCATCCAGTGTCTTATAAACAAAATTTCACATTATTCACAGATATGTTTTGGAGAAGAAAAGTTGCCTCCTGGGAAGAGTGTAAATTGTCCCACTCAGAAGAAAAGAGAAATAAATAAAAAGGTTCTTTATTCTTTCTTTCCAACTACATTTGTTTCTCCTGTGCTGAGGCCAGGACAGGAGAAACATTGACCTGTTGCAGGGGAGGCAGAGGAGGCCAAGCAATGATGGGAGGTCTGGAAGCCTGCTGTGCAACTAGGCTGAGAGATTTGGGTTTGATCAGCCTGGAGAAGAGAAGGCTCCAGGGAGACCTTCCTGCAGCTTTTCAATGCTTAAAAGGGGCCAAAGAGAAAATTTGGGATAGACTTTTGAGTAGGTCCTGTTGTGACAAGACAAGGGGTGATGGCTTTAAAAGAAGGAGATTCCTACTGGAGAGAAGGGAGAGACATTTTATGCTGAGACTGGTGAGACAGTGGCTCAGGCTATACCAGAAAGGTGGCAGACGCCATATCTCAGGAACCATTCCAGGTCAGGCTGTCTGGGGCTCTGAGCAACTGGATCTGGTCACAAATGTTCCCCATCACTGCAGAATGGTTGGACTGGATGACCTTTAAAGGTCCCTTCTAACCCAAACCATTGTAAGATTCTATTTAGGTACCTGTTTTGTCTTTCAGATGTGGAAAAATATTGCTCCTAAAGGGGAGTTGTCAACTCAGTACAGCACACACACTTGTACCAGAAAATACGAGATTATTTTAGTGGAACTTCTCCAGGTTGTAGTGGAAAGTGACTTTCAAGAGATTTAATGTGAAACAGCAATAACAACTCATGTGGCATTTGGTTTGCATTTCTGGAAGTGGGACTGAAGGAAACATTTGAGTTCAGAACCAGCTGCAGGGCTCCACTCTGTTTGCAACTCTAGGCTCAGACTTAAACAACACCGAAACTCCATTTCCCTTCAGCAAGCTTCCATTCCTTCTCCCTGCCAACCTTTGTATGATTTCTAAGTGACAAGGCTGTCTCATGATAGTGAGGCAGAAACACTTTAAGATATAAAGAGATGGTTATGCCTGCTCTGACATCTTTCAGCTTTTTCCAATGCAGACTTTGTTCATACTTAATAAAAGAGAAAAAGAAGAGGAAGGAAAAAAAAAAAAAAACAACCAAACAAAATAGTCCACAACAAAACCCTAAAAATAATGGTTTGGCAGCTGATGTTTATTTTAGGCCTTTCCAGAAACTTTAATAGCAGAGACATGTCAACATCATCAGACTAGGCATGTCTGGGGTGCTGTGTTTGCCAGAACAAAAATGCAGAGGCAGCATAAAGTGAAAGATCAATTCCAAACAAAAGCCTTTCAGCATTAATCATCCCAGGCACAATACCAGTAAATCCTCCAGCTCCCCATCCAGGTGGGGACTGTTTACCCCACACAAGAAAATCAGATGCCAGGGCTGGGGTGGTGCTTTTCTTGCCAGGAATGTCAGGAGAAGAGCAAACAGAAATCTGTGCACAGGTCCACATCTAGCCTAGAGGCTCACACATCTATTTCGTCTGCAACACCCCCTCTTTCTCCTGGTCCTCATACTCCACAGACAAATCATTTTGCAGTGCTCTCTGCAACACTGTCGTCATGAGCTCCTGTGAGCAAGACATACTGTAAACCACCTACTCCTTGTGAATTCACCATCAGATCATCAGAGTCTAGAGCTAGGCTCTTACCCTGAAGATCAGAAAATGTCAGGCTACATGACCACATGACACTGGTGAGACCCTGGAACAGCTTGCCCAGGGAAGTTGTGGATGCCGGGTTGGATGAGGCCTTGAGGTTAGTGGAAGGTGTCCCTGACCCTGACAGGGGTGTTTGGAACTGAATGATCTTTAGGGCCCCTTCCAATCCAAACTCTTCTATGATTCTATGAACTTGAATTTGCACAGAAAGCCCTCACGTCACATCCATCCTTTGCTGCCGCCGCTAGCAAACCCTGCTTGTAGCTGGTGCTATCCTTCACCTACTACAATTTGTCACAAAGGACTCTTCCTGCCCACGTGTGCCAACCAAGGTGGCTCAGCTGTTCTCACAAGCACCACTTGCCAAAAGCCCAAAGAAAATTCTTCACTGAGAGAGTCATTGGACACTGGAATGGGCTGCCCAGGGAGGTGGTGGAGTCGCCGTCCCTGGGGCTGTTCAAGACAAGGTTGGACGTGGCACTTGGTGCCATGGTCTAGCCTTGAGCTCTGTGGTAAAGGGTTGGACTTGATGATCTGTGAGGTCTCTTCCAACCTTGGTGATACTGTGATACTGTGTGATACTTTACACAGACTTTAATTTCTGCAAGACATGGTTGCCATCGTGTACCTAGGGACACTCACATTGCCAAGTTATCAACATCTAAGCCTCTTTCTCAAGGTCTACCCTATTTTTCTAATGGTTTTACAGTAAGAGACAGTCTTAATTCATTATCCTTCATGGCTATGCTGCAAGACATCCTTTTCCTTCTCTGGAACACAAAAATCTACTCTCTGGATGATTGCTTTAAGAAAGAGGCTGTCACAGCAAATAAGTCAGGCTTCAGTGTGCTCTTCCCTGTCGATATGTGATATTTCCAAATCAAGCCTTTAGGAAAGGCCAAGAGGAACAACTAATAATAATAATAATAATAAAAATAATACCCTGAAGGAAAAGAAATGTCACTTGTATATGGAGTGGCTAGCGAATAAGGGGGGGAAAAGGGGAAAAAATGAAAGCAAGCAGAGAAGGGAGGTAGCGAAGAAGGAGAAGGGAGAAGAAAACCACAAGTCCTCAGAAAAGCCTTTAGTTCACCACATTGTCTTTCAGTAATGTGCTGCACAAAATCCCCCACCTGTTTAGCTTCCAGAAAGAATTCCTCAACAGAATCTCTTCCTGCCTGTGCAAAACCTGAAAAGTAAAGGGCCTAATGGCAGGGAGATGAAAATCCAGGGTTTCCAATGTTTTCTTCATTAAGGATGGCTTTTTTATTGATCTCAGAGCATGAAGAAGATAGGTTCTCAACTTCTGCTTGCCATCCCATTATCTGTTGTGTTTAATACTAGTGCAGACATGTCTCACCACACACTGCATTTTGTTGTCTCATTGATGGAGTTTAATTATCTATCCAGGTGCTGGAGCTGTGACGGAAAGGCTGCTTCTTCTATGATCAAACTAACACAAGGAGAGGCAGAGAGCTCTCTAATTGCAGCCTCCCCCAGAGCCCCTGTGGAGCTCTGCCAACAAGATCCATTTCAGCTGCTGTGGTCATTGTAAAATCTTACAATATTCCATGAGGAAAAAAAAAAAACAACAAACCAAAACCACAAACAAAAGAACCCAAACCAACAAACCCCTCTACTGCCCTAACCTACTGAGTTCTTTTGATTATTATTTTATATTGAGCAAAGAATAATAAAAAAAGAAGAACAAACCATCAAAACCACACCAAACCCCCCTAGTCAGCCCCAACAGTAGAAAATCTTGCAGAGCCAATCCAAATGCAGGCTTTAAAGGTCACCGAGAGGACTACCTCGATCTATTACAGAGAGCCTGGGAGCAAGATGGAAAATAGGACCTGGGAATAATTTAAATGCCAGTTTTATGTAGGGAAAAATAAAAAAAGAAAAAGCAATTACTCTGTTTCAACTCATTGATAAGGGCCTTAAAATTTAACAAGAAGCATTTAACGGCAAATTCACAAGATTTAGCAGATTTAACGGCAATTTGGGGCACCACTGCATATGGTGAATCTGTTCTGCTGCCAGCAAGTCCCCAGCTTGAGAATATCAGGTCTAGGATGGGACTCACTAGAAGGGATGCCCTAGATCACCCATCGTGGTGATCCAAAGGAGGGTCTCCCCACCAAGCAGGCAAAGCTTTTTCCTCTGTGCTTTGTTAGGAAGCATCTCTTTCATTGTGCACTTCCTTGGATTTCTTTCTGTCTCATTAGGGCTATGAGGATGATGAAGAGACTGGAACTTCTGTGTGATGCAGAAAAGCCTTGAAAGACCTGGGGCTGTTTAGTCTGGAGAAGAGAAGACTGAGGCATCTTAGGAATGTTTATAAATATCTGAAGGGTGGGTGTCAAGAAGAAGGGACCAGACTCTTCAGTGGTGTCCTGTGACAGGACAAGGAGCAATGGAGCCAAACTGGAACACAAGAAGTTGCATCTCAATATCAAGAAAAACATCTCTACTGTCACAGTGATGGAATTCTGGAGGAGGCAGCCCAGAGAGGTTGTGAAGTCTCTTTCTCAGAGACTTTCAAGATCCATCTGGATGCATTCCTGTGTGACCTGCCCTAAGGTGATTCTGCATTGGCACAGGAGTTGGACTCAATCATCTCTGGAGGTCACTTCCAACTCCCCAGGATTCTGTGATTCTATAATCTCCGGGAGTGGGGGGGGGGGGAAGACATCCCTAAAGGCAATGAACATGTGCCCCATCAGGAAAGCTTGCCAAGTGCTTTGTGCTGATGCATCTGGCTACAGCAACTCTGCAACCACAGGGAACCTGAACATCAGCCTGGTAGAAGCAGCACAGCTTCAGAAGAATAAATCTGTCATTTGCCCAAACCAATGGACGTATCTGGACAAAAGGTTTGGGACAGAATGGAAACCAGATCGGCACCGAGAACAACTAAAGCAGCCACAGCATTGCTCTGAGTGCAAGGAGGTGAGAACACAAGGAGCTGATCTTCAAGGTCTTTTCCAACCAAAACAATTCCATGATTCTGTGTAGGATAACATCTTTTACCGGATACTGGTCCATCAGGCTGAAAACCAAACCAGGCAAACACGAAGGTTGTAAAGCTCATCTTTTGAAGAACTGCATCTGCCCTTTTACAGGTACTCTGTCTCTTCCAACTCCATAAACTTCTGTAGTACCCTCATAAAAATCCGCTTTATGAAATACTGACAGGATATCTGGAGAAAAGAGTAAACACTCAACCCAACCCAAGCAATAAAAGGCTCCTTGCTTTAGCCAGAGTTAACACTAGTTAAAATAACTGTGAACAGAAAACAATCTGCCTTTTAATTTGGGTTAGGAGGTCAAATAAAAGGCTAGAGGAGGTCTGGGCTGAATTTCAGCTGGCAATCCACGTTGCTTTGTCTTCACTGCCATTTTAATAAAAGTCAGTGTGAGTTAAAAGCCCATTTTTTCTTCTCCTTCACTGTTGCTACCCAGAGATTGGAGAGTTAGAGCAAGTGCAAAGGATAATTTGCTCTACACAGATTTGAAGCCTATTCAGACCCTGGGTCTGCTATTATCTTCCTATCCACAGAGGCAGCGACACAGGGAGAAGCTGCTGTGCCCAATATGAAGGTGATGCAGCCACATAGACCCTGAGGTACAGACCTGCAAAAAGCAAATCTGAACACAAATGTTCATAAATCTTTCAAATATGTTCACAAAAAAACATGTTCTTCCCCCTGTACTCAGTACTGGTGAGGCCACATTTTGAGTTCTGGCTTCAGTTTTGTGTCCTTCACTACATGAAAGCCATTGAGGTGCTGGAGCAGGATCAGAGAAGGGCAAGGAAACTGGTGAAGAGTCTGAAGAACAGGTTTGGTGAGGAGCAGTTGAGGGAAATGAGGTTGTGTAGACTGGAGAAAAGGAGGCTGAGGGGAGACTTGCTCATATTGTACAACTGCCTGAAAGGAGGTTGGTGTGAGATGGATTTTTGTCTTTTCCCCTAGTAACAAGTGACAGGAGGAGAGGAAATGCTCTGAGATTGCACCAGAGTAGGCTTAGGATGGAGATTAGAAGTAAAGTCTTAATTGGACTGGTTCTCAAAGACTGGAACAGGCTGCCCAGGGAAGTGGTTGAATCCCCAACTCTGGAAGCATTTCAAAGAGACAGAGATGTGGTGCTGAGGTTCATGGTTTAACACTGGACTTGGTAGAATTAGAGAATGTTGGACTCAATGACCTTGAAGGACTTTTCCAACCTAAACAGTTCTATAATAAAGAATTAAAACCAGGATGTTGTGTCCTGTGTTCAATGAAAATCCTTCACTGTTTCCAGTGCATCCCCTTTTCTAGAAGTACCAGTAACAGTCACGGTGCTGTAATTTACCATCACCACTCAATGCCCTCACTGCAGTCACTGACTGATTCCTGCAAAAGGGAAAACTGAGATGAGGGAATACCTTCTGTAGTGGGCTCAGGTCATCTGTATTCATGGGCTGCTGGGTTTAATGCATTAGCCTTTCACCTCTGCCAATAGGGTTAAAAAAGGGATTTGGGCCAAAATAATTTGTACTGCTCTCCAGCTCAAATTTGACATCATAATTGAATGACTGAATGAAACAAAAATGGATAGGTCCAAACAGCATGGGAGGTCAAAGCTGGGCAACTCCCAGACGAACTCAGGAGTAAACTGAGGGCAATCTACGCAGCACAGTTTCTAGAAGCCAGAGCAATCTCTCTCTTCATCACCTCTGCCAAGAGCATGACGCTGAGGTGATTTCTGTTTTAAGTAGAGTTTTAGGAAGAGGGGAAACTTCCTGACCAAATGAGATCAGCAGGTGCCTGGTCTTGCCTTTAGCACCATGGCGAACTCAGGTGAGCCAAAATAAATAACACCCATGAGTAAAATGACCAGCCTGCCACGTGCTACTAATGACAGAATCACAGAGTGGTAGGAGTTGGAAGGGACCTCTGGAGATCATCCAGTCCAGCCTTACAAGCCAAAGCAGTATCACCTAGGGCAGGTCACACAGGAATGCATCCAGATGGGTGTTGGAAGTCTCCGAGACAGACTCTGCAATCTCTCTGGACAGCCTGCTCCAGGGTTTCATCACCCTCACAGTAAAGATGTTTTTCCTGATATTGAGATGCAACTTCCTGTGTTACAATTTATGTCTATTGTCCCTTCTCCTGTCACAGGACACCACTGAAAAGAGCCTGGGCCCTTCTTCTTGACACCACCCTTCAGATATTTATACACATTAACAAGATCTCTTCTCAGTCTTCCTTTCTCCGAACTAACCAGCCCCAAACCTCTCATCCTTTCCTCATCACACATATGTTCCAATCCCTTTGTCATCCTCATAGTCTCCTCTGGCACCTGATTTTCTATAGAATGTTGTACAAAAGAGCCTTGGCTCCTGTCTGTGCCTCATTAATTAAAGCAGCACAAACAGCAAACAGAAAGAAACCAAACTTCCCCCTTCCACCCCCCAAAAGAAGAGAAAAAATACTGAAATGAACTAAATGTGGTTCTGATATTCAAAAGGGATTTTTTTTTAATTCCAAGAGCCAACTCTGCTTCTTTGATGTTCAGCCCAAAGCTTGAAGAAAGGCATCCTGCACTTTGATTCTAAACTCAAGAGAAAGCAGAGCATCACAAAAACCTGCCTAGCCCAATGTTGCCCAGCAAAAGCATAGAGAAACAAAAAGAAAGAAAGAAAGAAAGAAAGAAAGAAAGAAAGAGAGAAAGAAAGAAAGAAAGAAAGAAAGAAAGAAAGAAAGAAAGAAAGAAAGAAAGAAAGCCCACCACATTTAAAAGGCAAGAGGGAAAAAAAAAAAGGCTGCTCTTAGCTATAGTTCTTGAAATGACCAATGTGAAGTTCATCACAATGTCTCAATGTAGCACTGAAATGCCTGTGGCTGCATGCAGCAACATGGGAGGGGACGGAGGGATCATTTCTGAGAGCATCTGTCCAGTAGCTTCAGAGAGGCTTTCTCCTGCTCTGCCTGATCAGCACAAAGCTGGAGGGAGTCAGGGATCACATACCACTGCCCTCCCACCATCCTATTCCCCCCTCACTTTCCCTCCCTGGGGCAGTTTTCAACATATTTAGCTGTCTATTTCTTTCTGTTTTCAACTCTATGTGCCCACCACACAGACACAGAATGCAGTGAGTTTGAACGGACCCTCAAAGGTCTTCTTGTCCAATCGCCCTGCAGTGAGCAGGCACATCTCCAATTACATCAAGCTGCTCAAGGACACATCAAGTTTGACCTTGAATGTCTCAAACACAATTCTGGGCAACCTGTTACAGGATTTCACCACTCTCATTGTGAAGAACTTCCTCCTTATGTCCAACCTGCATCTATCCTGCTCCAGTTTCAAACCATTGCTCCTTATCCTATTGCTACAAATCCTTCTAAACAGCCTTCCTGTAGGTCACCTCACATACTGAAATGCACCTATAAATTCTCCCCAGACCCTTGTCTTCTCCAGGCTGAAAATCCCCAACTCTCTCAGCTTGTTTTCATAGCAGAGGTGCTTCAGCTCTTCTCCCCTCCCACCATATCTGGTGACTGTCACAAAAGGGACACTACTTGCTCATTACCTACCTTATTTGCCTTTAAAATACTTGCTTAAAATACATACAGATGTGGCTAAAGAGACCTACCTAAGAATGGAGTCTGATTGGAAAATGGACTCTGAAATTCTGCAGCATAACACTTGGTAGAAAGAGAACAACAGGGCTTCAGCAAACTCTAAAGCCTTGTATAGATGTGAGAAACATTTTGTTAGTGGAGGGCTCACTGATTATTTCAACCCCTAGAGTCTGCCTAACGCTGTGCTCCCAGCATTCAACTCACTGTAGATAAGAAAGCTCTCATTGAGGAAGCTAAACTCAAAAGCCAACTCTTCCAGAAAGACTCTGCCTCCCACCAGAGCTGATTTTTTCAAAGAGCTTGGTTCTTCTTGGAGGAGATACAAATAGCTCAGCTGCTTGAGCATGGACTGGGACTCCTTGGTTCTTGTGGAGAGCAGTGAAGCTGCCAGCTATTAACCATTTTTCAGGCAGCAGACTGTGTCACCAAGTGCCTAACCATTGAGGTCATCCAACTCAGATAGCTCTGCCTGGCAAAAAAAAAAGTGCCTGCCTGGGATTGCACAGGAGCCTTAGGTCAGGCAGAAACTAGGAAACCTACATTCCAGAGCATGGAGCATGTCTCTAGCAAGTCAGCTTTAAAATATGTGACTGCTGCTGCTCAGACATACTAGCTGAAGTCCAGGGAGATGGATGAAAGGGTAGAGAAGCAGGATAAATTCATCAGATGTCTCCATAAATCATTTCTACAGTTTACATTTGTTCTCCGCCTTTCATTACTTACATTTCTAAAGCCACTGGGTGCCTGGGTGCAGTGGAGCTAATAAAAGGGAAGATAAATTTTAACATCCCTTTTTGAAGCATCTTAAGATGATCTAGCTTTCTTCTGAATGTTAATGGCAAGCATTACAAGAAACACAATTTACCAGAGTTGGAAGAGAAAGCAGAGTCCTGCTGCAAACTGGAAATGCACAGGCTGAGCCCTCCCCCTGCTCACAACAGGTAGAAAGGACCTTATTTCTGGCCCTAATGTTTTGGTAGCCTTAACTTTGTCCCCAAATCTTGCCCTGGCTTTTTGCAGACCCCTTGACACAGAGGCCAAATTCCACAATAAAGAGGAGGAAATATTTTTGGAGCTTGGCAGTTTGGAAAAGAATCTGAGCTGCCTGACAGCTGTTGGGAGAAGCCGGATGCCAGCAGGGTCCCGGTGGAGCATCCAGCGTTACACACTCGCACAGAAAACCATTACAGCTCCTGTCTCTGAACATTCACATTTAATGAGAGAAAGCAAGTGGGATATCTGGAGGAGTCTGGGGTGACAGGAACAGCTAATGATATTCCCCTTGCCAAGAGTGCCACCCTAGGAAGCTCACTGACATCAACAGGATGGAGGAGCAAGCTGTGAAAACACCAGCAGGTCCAGGTGGGCAGGTGAGGAGAGCTCTTATAGAATCATAGAATGGTTTGAGTTGGAAAGGACCTCCAAGATCAGTTAGTTCCAACCCTCTGCCACAGGCACAGGCAGGGGCACTTTCCCCTAGACCAGCTTGCTCGAGGTTCTGTGTAACCTGGCATTGAATGAATCCAGGAAGAGGACATCCACAACCTCCCTGGGCAACCACCACTCTCACTGGAAAGAAATTCTTCCTAATCTCCAGTCTCAATCTCCCCCTTTCTGTCTTAAACCCATTCTTCCTTGTCCCGTCACAACAAATCCTAGTAAAAAGTCCTTCCCCAGCTTTCTTGTAGCTGCCATCAGAAACACGAAGGCTGCTGTAAGGTGTCCCCAGAGCCTTTTCCTCTCCAGGCTGAAGAGTCTCAAATCTCCCAGCCTGTCCTTCCTCTTCTCCCTGCCAGGTCCCTAGGGAGGTCAGGAATGGAGCACAGAGCCTGCTGTTGCAGGGCTGAGGTTGTTGTAGGAGGACCTTTAGAAGAGGATTTAATCCGTGGCAGGTTAACCAAAACAAATGACTGTACAAGTGAGCAATTAAAGAGCATTCCACTGCCAGCACTAGGAGAGCCTTGCCATTGATTAATTAGGTTCAAAGGGCCACGGCTAACCTCACACTCCCCTGAGAAAGAGGCCACTTAGTCCTTCAAAAAAAAAAAGGGGGGGGGGGGGGCAAAAAAAAAGACAGGAAGACAATTTTCAGCATTCCTATTTAACAAGCAAGCAGTAGTTAAACAGCTGTTAAAGCAGCCAAACAACTCCTTGGGGCTGACCTACATTCAGCTGTATGGCTTTATTACATCCAAGAGAAACTTAATTAAGCTTCTGCTACTTAATAAAAGCAAATCAAATCCTCCATTTGATGACAAGAAGCTGCACTGCCACAGCCATGTGAAGTTTTGGGCTGCAAGGTTTCCCAGGAGAGTGTGGCTCATGCTGTCACATCCTTTCCGTGGCACATTAGAAGGATGAGAAGGCACAGAAGATTTCCATGCACTCCTCAGGGTGGGCTAGCTCACAACACAGTGGAGACAGATCCTATCCTGTGACACCTGCCTGATAGCTTATGAAACCTTGTATGGGCTAGGCACAAGCACATCATGGGCCAGATCATAGAACCACAGAATTGTCTGGTGGGAAAAGATCCTAAGGTTATAGAGTCCAGCACTGGCAAGGCCACAGCCTGAGTACTGGGTTCAGTTCTGGGCACAACAGTACAAGGAAGACATCGACATGCTGCAGAGTGTCCAGAAAAGAGCACTGAGGCTGGTGAGGGTTTTGGAGAGGCAAGTATACAAGGAGCAGTTGAGGAAATTGGCCTTGCTTGGTCTGGAGAAGAGAAGGTTGAGAGGAGACCTCACTGCTCTCTACAACTTCTTGAAAGGAGGTTGCAATGAGGATGGGATTTGTGTCTTCTCCCAGGTAACCTTTGCTAAAGTAAGAGGAAATGGTTTTAAGTTGTACCAGGGGAGGTCTAGATTGGTTAAAAAAAACTTACTGAGAGAGTGGTCAGGCATTGGAACAGGCTGCCCAGGGAGTTGCCATCCCTGGAGGTGTTCCAAAGGCTGTACATGTGGTGCTTCAGGATATGGTTTACTGATCATGATATCTGGGTTACAGTTGGATTCAATGATCTTGAAGGTCTTTTCCAGCCTTAATGACCTTGATTCTATGACAACCTAATACTTCTGTGTACACAACCATTAGACCACATTCCTAATCTCCTCATCCAAACATCTTTTACACACCTCCAGGGATGACGACTCCACCCCCTCCCTAGGCAGCCTGTTCCAGTGCCTGATGACCTTTCCAGTAAAGAAAATTTTTGTAAGATCCAACATAAACCTTTCCTGGTGCAACCTGATCTTAGAGATCTTCTCCAACTGAAACAATGCTATGGTTTCACAGTTCTATGATTACAAAACACTGCCCAGCTAGGAACTTCCCTCTGTCCTCACCTGCCTCACTCTATCTGTTGCTTCCCGCAACTGAGCAGCCAGAGAAAGAAATTCTGCAGTTCTCCAGCTAGCAGCCACAGGCTCAGGTTTGATCCTACAGTCCCAGCCTTTACAAATACTCTTGACAACCCTCTCCAAAAGGCAGAGAGCCTCACCTCACTTGCTCCAACATGACTGAGTAAATAAATAATGCCATTATTTGTCCTTGCTAACCTTTCATTGTTCATGCAGCAAACCTATCTGGGGCTTCATTCTGTTCCCTCTTGCAGGTGTGCTGAATGCTTTATTTGTACAGCACCTTCTCACCTCACAGCACTATTACTTGACAGGCTCAGGACTCCAGTCCCTGTGTGGTGTATGTACAAGGTGTAAAGTACCTCACCTGGAGTACTGCATCCAGTTCAGGTGCCCCCAAAACAAGGACATGGAGCTGCTGGAACATGTCTGCAGAGAGCCACAAAAATTATGAGAAAGCTGGAAAACCTCCTCTATGTGAGAGTTAGAATTGTTTAGCCAGGGGAAGAGAAGACGCCAGAGGCACTTTACAGGAGCCTTCCAGTACTGGAAGGAGGCTAGAGAAAAGCTGGAGACAGACTTAAAAGAGCTTGTAATGATAGAATAAGAGGCAATGGCTTCCATTTGGAAGAGGGGAGGTTTAGATTGGAGACTAGGAAGAAATTCTTCACAGTGAGGGTGGTGAGACACTGGAGCAGGTTCCCAGGGAGGCTGTGGATGCTCCCTCCCTGAAGAAGTTCACGGCTGAGTTGGAAGGGTCCTTGAGCAAGCTGGTCTAGTGGAAGGTGTTCCTGCCCATGGCAGTGGGACTGGAAATAGGTGATCTTTAAGGTCCCACTCAGACTGTATTATGATTCTATGAAAGAGAGAAGAAAACTAGAGGCAGTTCTGTAATTAAAGCCAAAGAGGGGAATCACAGATGGCTGAGCTCAAACTGGAGGATACATGCTGGAGAAAACACCATTTTGGAACATGTTTTCTCTCTCAGTGATCAGACAAGACAAAAAATATGGACTCACTCTCACAAAGCCCTTCTAAAAGGACAGTATGACACTCTCAGTGCTAGCTCAGCCCCCATGACATCGGCACCTGGTGATTGGTTCCTAGCTAAGGGAACTGGGATTGTTTAGTTTGGAGAAGTAAAAGCTGAGGGGAGACCTCATTGTTTTCTACAACTCCCTGAAAGGATGTTGGAATGAGCTGAGGATTGGTCTCTTCTCCCTAGTATTAGGTAAAAGAACAAGAGAATATGGCCTGAAATTTTGCCAGGGAAGGTTTAGGTTGAAGATATGGAAAAAAATGTCTTTGCTGCAAGAGTGGTCAGGGATTGGAATAGGCTGCCCAGGGAGGTGGTGCAGTCACCATCCCTGGAGGTGTTCAAGAAAGGTGTGGAAATGGCACCTGGGGACAGGATTTACTGGCCATGGTGGTGCTAGGTCTAACCAAAACAATTTCTATGATTGTATCTAGTAAGAATATTACTTTCAGACAAATAATCTCAGACTGACCTCTTCCCACAGGAATTTTGGTCTAGGGTTGAAAAGCATGGAAGCAGAAACTGCTACAAATAACTACAGTTGATTGAACTAAGAATAGAATTGGGCACTGTCTACTAATGGCCAGAAGAACAAAGAGTGGCAAAAGGGCCTCTACTATGGTTTCTGCTATGAAGTGGAACAACCTTGCAGGGGGGCATCTTTGCTGCTCTGCAAAACAGAGGGCTTCACCTCCCTTTGAAGACTTTTGAGAGCCACAGATGACAATAAATAAATAATAATAAAAGCCTGCTGAGACCTACAGGGTCTCCTATGGAAGCAAAGTATGGTTGCAATGAAAGGCACCAGAATCTATGCCCAGCTTCTACTTTGCATTGCAGTCTCCACAGTAAGCATTGAGTGTTATTTGCCTATGCCAGGGAGGATATCAAGTATTTCCCTGACTTACAGGAACTTCAGAATCATATGACTTAATCCAATCTGCAATAATTAGAGAAAATAATCAGCCCCAAACCTATCCCTCTGATTCTTGGAAGGAACTGCTTTTACTGCTTTTTACCAGGAGGGCAAAATCTCATCAGCTCCAGAGTGAGCAAAACTTATTGACTAGAGATGAATACTGGAACAGGCTTCTCAGATAGGTGGTTGAATCCTCATTCCTGGAGGTGTTTCAAAGAGACAGAGTTGTGTTGCTGAGGGCTGTGGTTTAACAGCAGAGTCAAAGATTTGACTTGGTGATTTTGAAGGTCTTTTCCAATTGAAATGGTTTGATGTTGCTATGATCTTCCTGCAAGCTCCTGGTTTCTTCAGATACATCTGCAAGGGCTACCACCAATTTTCATCTTACAATCATAGAACCACTGAATTATAGAATCATTTGTCCTCTAAGCCCTCTAAGATCATCCAATCCAACCATCAACCTAAGACCACTATGGCCACTAANCCACAACCACCCCTCAGGTAGTTGTAGACAGCAGTAAGGTCTCTCCTGAGCCTCCTCTTCTCCAGGCCAAACAATCCCAGCTCCCTCAGCCTCTCCTCGTAGGGCTTGTGCTCGAGGCCTCTCCCCAGCCTCGGTGTCCCAAAGTGTCACGTCCACTCATTTCTTGAATAACTCCAGGAACAGTGACCCTTCTTGAAGGTGCAGGGTAAAGAGAGAGGAAGACAATCAAGCTGTAGGCCAATTTCAGATACCTTGATACCAAACTTCTCCTTCCTCCAACTTACTTTTTCCACTTCAAGGAGAGAGGAAGAACTGCTGAGGAGCTGTGTAAACAGACATCGGCACCCTGTTTATCGCCTGAGCAATAAAAGATTAGAATTGACAAATGGAGAGGGTTTTGGAGACACAGATGCTACAATCATTTTAATATAATTTGGATTTCCAAATCAGTAATTACTCTATCACATATTTATAATTTTGTAGATGCTCTTAGAAATGCTGATGTCTTTTTTCTATGCATAGTAATGAGCGACAACAAGGGCTGTTAATATAAAGCCTGTAATGTTTGTATTCATATGTAAATAAGTTATGTAAACGTTTGAGACATTTCTGACTGAAAGGCTGAGTTCTAATCTAAGTGGCTCCATTCCTAAACTAGAAAATCGCACCCTGCATAGAAATTGTTCACCAGGCTGTCAGCAATGCTGCTGGAGTAGGGGGCTGATTATATGGGGGGACTGAGATATCTCCCTCTGTTGGAATATCAGTGGGATTGGTGACTCATAAACATCCTGACAGAGCTGTCCCTACAGCTGTTTGCAGGCCTGTGGTGGCACATTCATATAAGTGAACCTTCTATGCCATGCAACAAGTGCTGGGTCCTTCACTTGAGTCACAGCAACCCCATGAATGGTCCAGGATTGGGGCAGAATGGCTGGACTGTTGCCCAGCAGAGAAGAACAGAGGAATGTTGATTATAGCTGGCTGAACATGAGCCAGTGTGAGCCCAAGTGGCTAAGAAGGCCACCATCATCCTGGTCCGAATAATGTGGTCAGCAAGAGCAGGGAAGAAATTGTCCTCCTGTACCGAGCATGAGTAAATTCACACCTTTGAGTCCTGGGTTCAGTTTTGGGGCCTTCACTAGACAAAGACATTGAGGTGCTGGAGAATGTCCAGAGAAGGGGAATGAAGCTGGTGATGGAGCTAGAGAACAGGTCTGCTGAGGAGCAGTTGAGAGAACCGAGGGTATATAGTCTGGAGAAAACAAGGCTGAGGGCAGACCTCATTGCCCTCTACAACTCCCTGAAGGGAGATTGCAGTCAGGTGGGTGTTGGTCTCTTCTCCCCAGTACTAAGTGACAGGAGAGGAAATTACCTCAAATTGCATCAGGACAGGTTAGGTTGGAGATTGGAAGAAACTTGGTGACTGAAAGGGTTCTCAAAAAACTAAACCAGGCTGCCCTGGAAGGTGGTTGAATCCCCACCCCTGGAAGTGTTTCAAAGAGGCAGAGATGTGGTGTTGAGGGCCACGGGTTAGCATCAGACTCGGTATATTCAGAGAATGGTTGGACTGGATGCTCTGAAAGACCTTTCCCAACCAAAACAATCCCATGATTCTCTGACTCTGTGCACACATACGGGTAAATACAGGAACCTTTTCAGGAAACTATTTGAAGAAGACAGTAGTGTTTGATTTAATTAAACTAATTTAGTTGAGCTGATACAAAGCCTTGTTAAGAGTGACAGAATCAGTCTGTTTTCTCCCTGCTTCTAATTGACTTAAGACAAAACTGAGTAAGGCACATAAAGACACCAATATGTGTCTGCAAGCAGGTGTATCTCATGCACATTTCAAACTCATGAATAGATAATGACAAATGATATTAGAGATGGAAAAGACACCAAGAATGTGGACTAAAATGAGCTAGGGCCACCCCTTTTCACCCTAGGATATTACTATTTTTCTTCCAACCCCTTCCACTCAAGTACTTGTAACTGCAGCCATCATGTGTCCTACCTGGTGCTTGGTGGAGTGGCCCTTGGTGCTTACATAGGTCATTTCAAACTCAGATGGAGCATGGACATACCATCACAGTTCTGTCCTTCACTGGACCTGAGGTGTCTACCAAAGCACAATGCTGGCTCTGTGTCTCATCGTTGAACATCACACCACTAACTTCCATGAACTTCAGTGAGATCTGTTCTCAACATTCTGATGCAGAGTCACATCTTGACACTTACCCCTTGGGGTCTCTAACAACTCACATCCAGGCTCACCCCTTTCTCTTGAACACATATATTTGCAAAGACGATTTAGGGAGAGCAACAGCTTTGGAAGGATATCTTAGAGACTCTCCATGGCTCCTCTATATCACAGGAGCAGCTTCCACTTGTATAGGACACAATAGCCGTCTTCTCTTCATCAGCAAAACACAAAATGGAAATGACAACAAGGAAGCAAACATCTTGCTGCTGCTGCAGCAGCTTTCAACATCTTCTACCATCTAGGGATAGCATTTTCAAGATCATTCATTCTTTTGCTTTTGATGAGGCTGCCAAAAGCTGCCAGAGGCAGCTACTGCCATTTTGACCTTGCTCTTTTCTGCTTTCCCTGCTCCTCTTTTCTCCCTGCTCACCCTTCACTCCACTCTGAAGCACTCCCAGGCTGCTTCCAGAATGATATTAACACCTGAAGAGCCAAAGTGTATTTACATCTTGTGCAATCATAGCTTTCCTCATCCTGTCCTCTCAATTGATGCCTCCAAACAAAGCAAAGGAACATCAGTCACATCACAAAACAACAGGGAGAGAACATCCAGGTAGTGGAATGATTGCCATCCATCTCCCTGGTGTGCTGCAATGATGTGGGATGACCTGTGATAAACAAGGCAGTTTCCACTGGCAAGTAGAGGAAAAGAACGACACCAAGAAAAAACAAAAAGGCAGATAACTCCACAGAAAAAGCTACATAAATCTCTGCGGGCCACAAGTGTAGACTCTGTCATGCCCCTACTAAGAGCAGTGCCTCACAGAAGTAAAATTAAGAGGACTACAAGGTGGGTGAGTAAATCCACACCTACTTTGTTTCCAAAGAAAGGAATTCACCTCAGCAAAGCTCTGTTTCTACACTGTAAGAGCAACATCAAATTTAACAGCTATTCTAGTCCTCTGTGATTCCCTTTGTGCTCAGCAGCACTGGGATGCCCAGCGCTAAGAAACTGGGTCATGGGATGCTTGAGGTTTTTATTCCCTTTTAAAGAGAACACTCTTGGATGTGAGAAATGGTTTCTTGTGATGATGTAAGTGTTGAAATCCGGCTAGATCCAAAAGAAAAAAAAAAAATAAACCAAACCCAAACCAAATACACACAGGCCAAAGAAAAAAAAAGCATATTTTTTTCCTGTTCACCTGGAATTTGGTCAAGTGAAATAGCAGACAAGCACTCACAGCAAACTGAAAGCTCTTTGCCCCCATTTGGTGAACCTTCACTTATAAATTTTAGGGAGAAAAAGTAAGGAATGGGCCATATGGCTCAGCAGACATGGTCATCTGACATCACTGCATTACTTTCCTAGAGCTGAACATACACCAGATATGACCAGATTTCTCACCACCCAATCCTTTCCAACAAGGACTATTACTGCCACTACATCAGCTCAAAAAAAGACTTCCACGAGGAAATCAAAGACCCTAACCTGATAAGATCACAGTCTAGCTTGCAGACTCTGCAATAGCCACGATACTCAAAATGGTGCTCTGAAATCAGGGAAGCACTCAGGACCTTTGTGTCATTGAATAAGAAGTCTCTGTCTGAAGAAAGCAGTCTCTCACCAAAGCCTGCACATTGAGCAAAGCCAAGAAACTTCTTTAACGTTTCCAAGAGAAAACAACTTCAAGTTGATCAAGGAGAGGTTTAGATAGGATATTAGGAGATACTTCTTGACTGAAAGAGTCCTCAGAATGGTACAGGCTCCCCAGGGAAGTGGTTGAGTCTCAATCACTGGAAACATTTAAAGGTAGTCTAGACATGGTGCTGAGGGCCATAGTCTAGCACCAGCCTTGGGAGAGTTAGAGAATTGTTGGACTTGATGGTCCTTGAAGTCTCTTCCAACTGAAATGATTCTGTGATTCTAACTCTCTGTTAAAAGTATCACAAATCACCCTGAATACCCTTTAGTACCTGTGTTTAACAAAAACAATACTTGATGTGTTAAAAAACCTTTCCTGGCCATAGCTATACCATATCCAAATTAAACTGACCCAAAACCACTATGAAGTAAACAAGGCTGATAAAAAAGGCTTTTGCTGGCAGAGCTTTCCTCATCCTCTCTGTCAAACTGGCCACCCTGGCAAAACAAATTATTTGCTAACAGGCCTCTGATCAAATTATGAGTCCTAATGGCATGGCACAACTTATTCCTAGGCTGTAAACCAACTGTGCTGGCAAAACAGTCCAAAGCAGACCAGGCTGCAGATTGGTGTCCAGTTCCCTTATGTTAGGAAAATCACATCCAGCCTTAGAATCCTCTGGTGCCAATTTACCCTTAAACATCTGCTCTTAAGACTATCCCTCTGCACTACTTCACAGCATAATTACAAGGGCACAAAGCTGGAGCTTCCCTCACTCCCCACTCTAAATCCTTTCTCCTGCTGCCTTTTCCTATGTTGCCCTCCATTGCAGCCAAATCTCCATTACAGCAATAGAGAATCAGACATCTTTGTTCAGATGCAGCCTGTGCATCAGCAGCAGTACAGAATCAGAACACTTGCATTTGTCAAGGTGTCTGCAGGATTATTTGGTTGGTTCTTTGGTATTGACATTAAACATGAAGCTAAATACCCTTTAGCTTTAACTTTGGTGGATGGAAAGCTGCCCAGCAGAAAAGGACATGAAGGTACTGGTTGACAGTTGGCTGAAGATGAACCAGCAGTGTGCTCAGGTGGCCAAGAAGGCCACCAGCACCATGCCCTGTATGAGGAATAGTGTGGCCAGAGCAGAGAAGGGATCATTCCCCTATATTGAATACTGGAGAATCTACACCTTGAATACTGGGTTTGATTTTGGGGCTCTCAGGCCAAGAAAGACATTGAGGTGCTGGAGTTTGTCCAGAGAAGAGCAACAAATCTGGTGAAGGGCCTGGAGAACATGGCTGGTGAGCAGCTGAGAGAACCAGTCTTGTTTAGTCCAGAGAAGAGGAAGCTGAGAGAAGACCTTATTCCTCTCTACAACTGCCAGAACACAGGTTGGAGTGAGGCTGATGTTGGCCTCTTCTCCCAAGTAACTAACAACAGAAGAGGAAATGGCCTCCAGCTGCACCAGGGGTGGTTTAGCTTGGAGATGATAAAAAATTTCTTTCCTGCTAGAGTGGTCAGGCATTGGAACAGCTGCCCAGGGACGTGGTGGAGTCACCACCTCTGAAGGTGTTCAGCAAATGAGTAGATGTAACACATAGGGACATGGTCTAGTGCTCATGGAGATGCTGGGTAAAAAGCTGGACTTGGTCTTAGAGGTCTTTTCTAACCTTTATTATTCTAGAATTCCAGCAATTAAAAACTTACAGCAGGATTCTGCAAAAGCTACTGAGAAACTCTATATACTCTCAGGTAGCTGCTGCATTTTCTTGCAGAAGACACACTGCTCTACAAGATGGTTAGGACCCTATTGATTCATTCTAATCCACTTGGCTGTGGCTGGGAGAGAAACCACGAAGGAAAAGCTTGGGCAGGAAAAGGTCTGTAATCTTGTACCACGCCTCAGAGGGCTGTGAGGAACATTTGTCTTGCCAGCTCATCTGTTTAATCAAAGAATTTTAATCAACATGTAGTTCTAGAAAGCACAGGTTAACATGGACAAATGATAAGAAGAATTAAACCACTCCAATAATCTGTGGCTCATCTGTCAGCAGCTCCCAGGGACACTGGAGCTCTGACACAGATTTATCTTGCACAGTTATTGAGCTGGATCCTTAGCAGGTGTCACTCAATAAAGACCCCACAGAACTACCAGTGATCCCTGGTGAGTGCAGAGCTATCACCTCCAAACTCTGTCCTGCTCCACTTCCCATATTTCTTCAGGCACTTGCATATATCCAACAGGAACGGCAACCAGGTTGTTTCTTAAGAATGAAGGCACAGCCAAGAGGGACTCTTTTCCCTTGGAAAACGATGAACAACCAAAATGTTGTGAGGGAGCATCTAGATTCACATTGTCATTTACAGAATCCTAGCATGGTAAGAGTTGGGAAGGACCTGCAGAGATTATCTAGTCCAACCCCTCTTCTTCAGCAGGGTCACCCACAGTAGGTCACACAGGAATGTGTCTGAGTGGGTTTTGAAAGTCTCAAAAGAAGGAAACTCCACAACCTTTCTGGGCAGCCTGCTCCAGGGCTCCAACACCCACACAGCAAAGAAGCTTTCATTGTGTTCAAGTGAAACCTCCTGAGTTCCACTTTGTGCCTGTTGTCTCTTGTCCTATCACTGGGCACCACTAAAAAGAACCCAGCCCCATCCTCTCGACCTTAATGTTTTAGATATTGATCAGCTTTGAGAAGATGCCTTCTCAGGCTGCTCTTCTCCAGGCCACAGATTCTTGGGTCTCTCAGCCTCTTCTTGTGAGAGGTTTCAGTCTCCTCAGTGTCTTTGTAGCCTTCTCTGGACTCTCTCCAGTAGTACCCCATCTCTCTTGAACTGGGGAGGCCAGAATGGGACCCAGGACTCCATTTGCAGCCTCATCAGGACAGAGTACAGGGGAAGAACTTCCCTCAGCCTGCTGCCCACTCTTTTCTTAATGCACCCTAGAATACTGTTAACTTTCTGGTCGCTGAGGTGCATTGCTGGCTCATGGGGAACTTGTTCAAAACAGAAAGCTTTCCAGTTCAAAAAGTCATGTATGTGTTCTTGTTAGCTTTGAAAAGTAAAATTGAACAGAAACATTTCCTTCTATAAAAACCTGTTGGTGTTTTTTTTTTTTTTTTCTGGAGAATTTACAAATGTTTGATCCTCTGCAGATTCAGAATCATTTTATGTTGTCACCATCATGACATAACTTCCTGTACCACAGAATATTTTGTCTCCATCTAACTCCATGAATTGTCTCTTTCTCTTCGTAATTTTTAACTTCATATATAAAATCACAGAACTGTTTCTGTGGGAAGAAACCTCTAAGATCTTTGAGTCCAGCTTTCCACCCAACACCACCATGGTCATTAAACCATGTCTGCAAGCATCATGCCCATACGTTTCTTAAACACCTCCAGAGCTGGTGACTCTACCACATCCATGGGCAGCCTCTTCCAATGCCTGAACACTCCTGCAGTGAACACTTTTTTTTTTTTTTTCCTAATATCCAACCTAAACCTCCCCTGACCCAATTTCAGGCCATTTCCTCTCATTCTATCACCTGATACTAGGGAGAAGAGATTAATCCCCACCTCGTTCCAAGATCCTTTCAGGATGCTCACTAGACTTGATCTCCAGACCCTTCACCAGCTTTGGTGCCCTTCTCTGGACCTCAATGTCCTTCTTGTAATGAGGGGCTCAAAACTGAATCTAGGACTCAAGCTGTGGCCTCAGATTGCACAGTCACTCCCCTGGTCTTGCTGGCCACACTACGCCTGATCTGCGCCAGGACTCTGTTGCCCTGCAGCAGTTGAACATGCTCTCAGCAAATGCTAAGCACTACAGATCTCTTTCATCAGCTTACAAGACACTTCAAACTGACCTGAGATTACTATGTGGCCCCTCAAAAGTCATGCATATGTGCTTTTCAGAGTTACTGCAGAGCTGATGATCTCCAGCACCCCACTGGCCACCTAAAGCCTGCTCCTGGACATTCACAGTATGTCAGAGGATTGGCTGAATCGATCTGGGGGCATTCAAATGCAAACCTAAGTGCTCATGAGACAGACTGCACAGAGCCTACTCAGCAAGGGACAACCTGAGCCTTTTGCAGGAAACAGGCTCTTAAGAAGGTAGAAAGATTACTGGAGCAGGCTGCCCAGGGAGGTTGTGGAGTCTTCTTCTCTGGAGATTTTCAAGACCTGCCTGGATGTGTTCCTGTGTGACTTGCTCTAGTTGACCCTGCTTTGGCAGAGGCGTTGGACTCAATGCCTTCTGGAGGTCCCTTCTGCGATTCTATGAAAGATTTCTGGTTGGTCCAGCTGCAGTGTAATTACTTTGAAGATGAGCAGCTTGTAGACCACTATGTACTTGACTCTCATAATCCCATCTATGTTTTGAAATGAGAAGGTTCTGGGGGTGACTTTCTCCTCCCTAAGAAGAGCCTGCACTCCCCAGTTGCAGAAGTACCAGGGTATGCAGGCACAACTAGGACAACCATTGCCATTTAGATCTTGCTTGTGCCGTTGTTACAAGAACCACCTCTGAGCTTTGCCAGCTCCTCACACTACCTTTTGGCACTGCTGACCTTCACATGGCTGCTTTTTTGAGGGAGGCCCTGCCACCAGGACACAGCACTTGAATTCTGCTGGGCTGAGGAGCAGTAAGTATTTATCTGAGAGTGGCAAATGAAAATAGGAGCAAAAGGAACTCCTTCCTATCCTGCAAAGGATCTGAATCTGTACATGCTCGCCAGGCTTATAGCGGATGGAAAAGTCCAAGCTCCAGGACATTGTTAATGGTGTAATAGATGCCCTCCATAAAGGAAATCACTATAAAGTTCATGATGAAGGGTAAAGTACAGTTGTTGAACAGGAACATTTAAATAATGTTATTACAAAGAAAAAAAAAAATAAAGTCCAATTGTTGTTCCACAAAAGGTATTTCCCAACATTGTCTGGCTGCCAAGAGGATGAAGATTCACAGCTGAGAGCTGTGTTTGTTCAGCCTAGAGAAGGCTTAGGGGAGACCTTATTGCCATGAACCGGGACATAAAGGGTGGCTACCAGGAGGATGGAGATTCTTTTTGAAAGGAGTCCCACAAAAAAGACAAGGGGTGATGTGGGCAAGTTAGTGCTGGGGAGATTCCCATTGGACTCCAGAAGAAAACGCTTCCCCATGAGAGCAACTGGATACTGGAATCATCTCCCAAGGGAAGCAGTGGAGTCCCATACACAGGGCAGTTTGAAGACTCAGCTTGGCAGGGTTATGGGAAATCTTTAGTATATTGCCCAAAGCTGTATTCACCATCAACAGAGGGACATTTCAGCTTGTATCTCCAAATAGCAAAACCATGAATAGGTGAGGGAACCAAGGCATAAGCATAGGCAGGCCAGGCTGTTACCTTTTCAAACCATTTGGTTACAGTGGTAGCTGGGTTTGCAATTTTATCTCAAATTTATCCTTCACTCATCCATGCCAGCTGGAAATGTGCTGCCAGGACCAACTCATTATCCCATAGACTGCCCCCAGCTACAGCTGTTCACCATGAGATCCTACAGCAATGTTTACTCAGACATTCAAGAGCAGCAATTTCACCTCCCTACCTTAGATTGTTTTGTCAGGGCACACACTGATGGTGATGATACCTGGCACCAAGTTAAAATTCACACATTAGGAGCTGAAGCTTTCACCTGTTTTGCTCCCATGTTTTATCACGGAGGATCAGATAAATCAAAGCAATGATTTATTTCCCTCCCTTTGCTTTTGAAGATGTTCTACTGTGCGTTGTTTTCACTTGGGTTAGGAGATGGCTATAGAATACATTAGACATTTGCTTCTGCAGACTTGGAAAGGGATTTAATCAGAACATGAATGAGGCTTAAAGAAACAGAAAGCTTCCTAATGCAAATGCAGCTGTGACTGATAAGAAGGACAATGGACAGAAATCCTTGACTTGATTAACTTAGTGACCTAGAAAGAGGGATGTGTCTCATTCCAGCAGGGCAGAACAGAGAAACACTCATTAACTGTTCCCTTGGGCTGAAAGGATCCACAGCCCTCACTTCCGCACCCAAAGGAACCATTCAGCAGAAACTTGGACACACTGGGGAAGCCTTTCTTCCAGTTTCTGGCTGCACAAAGTCGAACAGAGGGACAGGCTTCACATAAATAAGTGTCCTTCCCCCTCTTCCCTTCTCTTGCACCCTGCTTTGGCTTTTCAGAGGGTTCAGCTGGTCCTAAACCGCATACAGTAAGAAAGATTATTTCAAAAGGAATTAATTCACTTTGATGTGTTGCTTTAACGGGCTGGGGTTTTTTTTCTAAGGACACCTAAGAGCTCTTAACTATTTCATATCTGCACATGCCACGGTGCTGTTAGCTTGATGGTTGGACTCTGTCATCTTAGACGTCTTTTCCAACACAAACAATTCTATGATTTGTGCATCTGCATAGCGACGGTAGGGGAAAAAGAACACAGCTCGGCAAGGCTAATCTTAGTAATACCTTTAAATATATTTCAGATATATTTTACACCTTCAAAGCCCTGTGGATGGCAGCTAATTAAATCTCTCAACACTGCTCTGATAGAGATGGGTTAAGAGTAGTTATCTCTGTTTTGCAGGTGGAAGAAGAGAAACAACGTGACATGCTGCAGAATTTACAAGGGCTAGGGACATTTCCTTCTCCAAATCATGGCTCTAAGTGCACACCCCAGCACCCCTACAAAGCAACTGAGTGGGCAGGAGGAGTCACAGACTGCCCTGGGAGGAGTTCAGGCACTGAGGGAGAGAGGACATGAACCCAGATCCAGTCTCCACTGACCTCAGAGATTCATGTTATGGAACAACAATGCCAACAGCACTGACATTTTTACACAGAAAGAAACAGAGCACAGAGGCCTCATAAAGAATCAATTAGACATTGCAAGAAACTGCAAAATAAAGGCAGGAAGCACACGGACAGAATAGCAAATGAAGAGGAGAAAAGCAGGAGCTTTTTCTCCTGGGGCTGGCTCATGTCTCCACCCCAGCTATCACAGGGCTGATCAGCACACAGGAGGATGGGAATCCAGAAGTGTAACAGAGCTTGAAAAGAAGCCAGCTCTTCCTTATCTTGCCACTGTGCTCCCATTCCTCCAAATAACAGAGGTTTGGAAAATTAATTAACATTCCAGAAGGAAAATCTGACCACATGAGCAGACTGCTAATTAGGTTACTGATAAGTGGCAGCAGGCTGCTTATGAGTCAAGGCTGGTTTCACTGGCGGCACAAAGGGTGCAAGCCCTGCCCCAACCTGCAGGCTGCTTGGCACAGAGACTCATGGAGAACGGGGCAAAAGTGGCCTAGTAACACTGCCATCCAAAATGATTCTATGATTCTGGAAGACACATGAGGGCAGGACTGTACCACAGGGCAGAAGGAGGTGTGAGGGGGAGAGGGCCAGCTCTGTAGAGCACAGAGTGCACAAAAAGAAGCTGGGAGTTCTTCCGGCATGGATAAAGGAATGGTCTAAAAGTGAGATCCCTGGGAGGAGGCGGGGGGGAGACAGGAGGTGCCAGTTTCTCCTGCCAGCATCTGAGGAAGGCACAAGGTGATTGATGGGGGACATGTGAGATGTATAAAGGAAAGGAACTGTGAGGAGAAGGAAGAACCAGCTAATTTACCCACAAGCAACTAAGAGAGCCAAAAATTGCGCTAGGGTCAGGAGCTAGACAAAAATCACAAGCTTTGACTTGACAGGAAGATGAACAGCAGAGAGACAAAGACAGCCCAGTTTCTTCTCAAAAAGCCAGTGGAAATGTAGGCTGATTGGAGGAACACATAACGATGTTTAAAAAATAAATTAAAAAAAATAAATCAGATTTGCAAGCAAAAAAACAAAACAAAACAAAACACAACACAAAACCAAACCCCAAAACCAAAACACAACCCACAAGGAATTAAGAAGAAAGGAGGCAATGAAGTAAACCTGGTCTAGAAAGGGAAAGGCAAGACACAAAGCTGAAAAGATGAGCTAGGGAGTGGCAAAAGCAA
This sequence comes from Tricholaema leucomelas, assembly GCA_013400475.1. Lineage (NCBI taxonomy): Eukaryota > Metazoa > Chordata > Aves > Piciformes > Lybiidae > Tricholaema lacrymosa > Tricholaema leucomelas. Next base: position 147,033 of record WAAF01012404.1, on the reverse strand, counting down.
GAAGGAGGGGAGATTTATGAGCTTGGAATAAATCATTTAATTACAGATGGAAGGAATAAAGCTTTCACCAAAACCCTACTTCATAATGTAATTCCCAGAGAGTTTCAGGTGTGCCTGCTGATAAGTTACTTGGAAATAAAAGCACAAGTCTTCAAGTACTTAAGAAAACCTCAACTACCCTAGTATGTGGGTTTTATCTTGGCAGTGAGATTTATGTGATGACAGCCAGCCAGGTCCAAGTAGTGAGCGTTCAGCAGACAGGAAGAACTCTGGGGAAGCAGTTAGTAAGGTGTTTGTATCCGTGTGAGCCCAAGTGCACAGCCAGAAGTAATCTACAAAAAGCATCCTCTAAGGGCACATAGTTGCTGGAGCTAGTCCAGAGGAGGGTCACAAGGATGATCCAAGGGCTGAAGAACCTCTTCTATGAGGATAGGCTGAGGGATAAGGAGTTGTTCAGCCTGGAGAAGGGAAGACTCTGGGGAGACCTAATAGCTGCTTTCCAATACCTGAAGGAATTCTACAGGAAGGCTGGAGAGGGAGTATTCCTAAGGGTGTCTACAGACAGGACAAAGGGGAATGGTTTGAAGTTGAGGGAGAGCAGGGTTAGGTTCTTTGGAAGTTCTGAGGCACTTAGTGCTATGGGCTAGTTGACTGGATAGGGCTGGGTGCTAGGTTGGACTGGATGATCTTGGAGGTCTCTTCCAACCTGGTGGATTCTATTCTCTTCTATTCTTCAGCATGAGGTCAGTGAGATTCTGGAATAGGTAGCCTAAGGAGGTTGTGGATGCCTCCTCCCTAGGAGTGCTTAAGGCCAGATGAGATGAGGTTCTGGGCAACCAAATCTAGCTCAGAGACATTCCTGCCCATGACAGGCAGGTTGGATTGGATGATCTCTGAGGTCCCTTCCAACCTAAATAATCTAAATTAGAGGTACAGGCAAGGCCTGGATAGGGAAGGGGAAAAAAAAAACAACCAAACAAAAAAACCAACAAAACAAAACAGACAAACAAACAGCAAAAAAACCCAACCAAATAAACAACAACCAACTACCAACAGCAAACCAAAGAAACAAAAAAACCCAACACCACAAAACTTACAACTACAGCCAGAAACTGAGAAGGCAAAAAAGGAAATTCTCAGTGCTCCAAAAGAAACCTCAGCTGATGTTTAATTCAAAAGAAATGACTGAAAAATTGCAGAGACCTCTCTAATCCCCTCACTGACACCTTATTCTTCAACCACCTTATCTAATCTTCTTCTTTTTTTAATTCCCAGCAGGAAGAGAGAAAAGATTTTATTAATGGAATTAATAAAATCCCTTGTTGTCTCCAGTCCATCCTGGGTGATAACAAATCCCTTCCAAACAGATCGTAATTTCCATTTAAATCTTTCATTCCTCTGCTCATCAGCAACCAACAGGGCACAAGAACTCATTTCTGGTCAGCACTAGCTTGGTCCTATACGGTCAAAGGTAAATGTAAAACCCCTCTCAATAACACAAATCTACTTTGAGACCACATTCAAAACCAGTTTCCTTTAATATCCCCACACAGATGAAACAGGGAATTAGGCATCAACCTTAGAATTACAGAATCATAGAATAGTATCAGTTGGAAAGGACCTTAAAAATCACTGAGTACGACCTCCCTCCCAAAACAGAATCACCCAGGGCAGTTCCCACAAGAATACATTCAAGCAGGTCTTGAACGCTTCCAGAGAAGGAGACTCTGCAACCTCTCTGGGCAGTCTGTTCCAGGGCTCCAACACCCTCACAGCAAAGAAGCTTTTCCTCATGTTGACATGGAATTTACTGTGTTCCAGTTTGTAGCCATTGCCCCTTGTCCTATCCCAGCCTTCAGTTGTATCTCTGACAACCTGTCTTCCCAAAACTTATCCAACAGTGAGCAGGATCTACTAACACCATCCTGATTGATTCAAAGACTTACCCAAAAATGAGCAGGATCTGCTAACATCAGACTGCATCAAAGACAGGAGGCTTAAATTGCCAACTGTGCTAGGTGTTAAGGTTCAATTCTAGCCCTTCACCATCACAAACCACACTTGTGGTGTTGCTCACCGTCGTCACAAGTGTGTCTGTGCTGCTCAGATCCTGACTGCAGCTGCTTTCAGCAGTATTCAGGGTGTGATGGGAGCTCAGAGGAAGCGAAAGAGAAGTGTCACCCTTCTTAGTATTAAAGAGGAAAAAAAATCCTCTGGACTATCCTCTTTTACTGATGCAGCTCTGTGTGTGCGCAGGTCATCGATTAACCTCTCTGTACATCACTGCATTCTGCCCTTTCATTAAGCCATTAAAAAGGCTTCAAAGAGGATGCTAGATGCCCTCTTTTCTCTCTTTTTTTTCCTTGCCTGTCACAGGACAACCACAAAGAAGATCCCATTGCCTGAAGATAGTGAATCATAGAATCTTCGAGCCACAGAACGGTAGGGGTTGGAAGGGACTTCCAAACATCTTTAAGTCCAACAGCCCTGCCAAAGCAGGATCATCTAGGGCAGGTCACACAGGTCACCCGTTCCTCTTGAACTGAAGAGGCCAGAACTGGACACAATACTCCAGGTGTGGTCTCACCAGGACAGAGCAGAGGGAGAGCCTCCTTTGACTCCTCTGAAGGCTCCTCCCAAGCCCATCGTGGATAAGAACAAGTGGAAACAGCAATATAGACAACAGCTTCCCTCAGCCATTTTCCACCTATACAGCCTTCTGTCATCACTAATGCTGCCCTGCATCAACTTGAAAGAACAAACTCCTTCCCTGTTCAATGACAATTAAGGATTAAAGCAGACTCCCTGTGCTGTGACTGCCACACACAAGACATTCCTTACCCTGAAGAAAACCCAAAGAAAACATGTCTTAATAAAGAAAGGATGGGCAGAAAGGGGAGATGCTGACAATCCCTGCCAGAAGGAATAATAATTTTGAAAAGATCATTTCAGAGCAGCTTGGTTGTTGAAAGCAAAGTAGCACCAACTTGTTCATTTACAGGAGAGGACATGCTCTCAAAATACAGCCCAAATCTCCAAGAGCTATGAAAATACACAGAAGTCCTGAGGACTTGGCCCAGAGAGATGGTCCTGCAGCTGTACAAGGGCTCTGGTGAGCTACCTGTCCTGCCTTCCTGCTCACCCTCAAAGGGGAGAGTTCAGCAACATGAATCACAGAACCACAGAGTCATGGAATCGCTAAGGTTGGAAAAGATCCTTAAGATCATTAAGTCCAACTTTCAAATCAACATCACCATTCCCACTAAACCATGTCCCCAAGTATCATGTCCACATGTTTCTTAAACACCTGCAGAGATGGTGGCACCAACACCTCTCTGAGCAGCCTGTTACAATGCCTGACCACTCTTGTAGGAAATTTTTTTTTCCTAAGACCAAATCTAAACCTTCCCTGGAACAATTTCAGGCCATTTCCTCTCATCCTATCACTTGATACTACAGGAAGAAGACCCATGTCACTGCAACCTCCTTTTAGGAAGTTGAAGAGAGCAATGAGGTCTCCCCTCAGTCTCCTCTTCTCCAGAATAAACACCCCAAGTTCCCTCAGCTGCTCCTCACCAGACTTGTCCTCCAGACCCTTTACCTCCTGTGTTGCCCTTTTCCGTACCTACTCCAGCAGCTAAGCGTCCCTCTTGGAGTGAGGGTAGTGAAAGTTAAGTTAAACTCAAACCTAATATTAAGACTATTAGGAATGTTGGACTATCCTACAACCAAACCCTACCATACACTTCTTAACTGTGGAAAAACTAAGCTGACAAGTGTTGACACATTTTTCCTCTTGGATGTTCTGTGCAAAGAAGTTTTCATTTCCCTCACCTCCTTCGGCTGTCAAAATGAAGAATTGGGAATCATTTACCCAAAGATTGTTAGAATCTGTCAAAGATTTAGCAGTGTAATTGATGGGGAATTCAGTGTGCTTAGACAGCACTGCCTGAAATCAGCCTCTACAACACAGCATGCCAAAACTCTTATGCCATTACAAAACATGGCTGACAGAAGTGGTCCAATATCTGGTAGCTTAAGTTGGCAACTTGCCTGGATAGAACCAAAACCAGCTTTGCCCAAAAGATACAGAAGATAGATTTAGACTGTGAAATGTTAAAAAGTGGAGGGAGGTAGGGGATTGGGGATATGTCAAGTGGCCAGGAACATGTAGACAAAGTGGAAAAGTTAAAAAATGGAGGTGTTTGGAACACTGACCAGAGCAGAAAGGAACAGTAAGGAGCCAGAATTCAAAAAGATCTAACAGGTTGCCCAGGGAGGTCATGGATGCCCACTCCCTGGAGGTGTGCAAGGACAGGTTGGATGAGGCCCTTGAGCAAGCTGGTCTAGTGAAAGGTGTCCCTGCCAATGACACTTGGATGTTTGGAACTAGACAATCTTTAAGATCCCTTCCAATCCAAGCCATTCTATGATTCTATGAATGACTGTTTATAAATCTTTCCCACCACAGTGGCTGTCAGATGACTGGCATTCCTGACACAGATATCTTTGCCCATAGACTCATAAAATCATTTCATCTGGGAAAGTCTTTTAAGATCATCCAGTCCAACCATTCTCTAACTCTGCCAAGGCTGGTGCTAAACCATGGCCCTCAGCATCACATCTCTGCTTCTATGAACAATCTCCAGGGACAGGGATCCAACCACCTCTCTGGGCAGCCTGTTCCAGTCTTTGACAAATCTTTCAGTTAACAAGTTTCTTTTAAGATCCAACCCACAGAAATGTGCTTGTAGCCAGGAGGAGGTTGGTCTCTTCTCTCAGGCGGCCAGCACCAGAACAAGAGGACACAGCCTCAAGCTATGCCAGGGAAATTTAGGCTTGAGGTGAGGAGAAAGTTCTTTACTGAGAGAGTCATTGGCTACTGGAATGGGCTGCCCAGGGAGGTGGTGGAGTCGCCATCCCTGGAGCTGTTCAAGGCAGGATTGGACGTGGCACTTGGTGCCATGGTCTAGCCTTGAGCTCTGTGGTAATGGGTTGGACTTGGTGATCTATGAGGTCTCTTCCAACCTTGGTGATACTGTGATACAGAAATGCTCAGCTTTTGCATGCTAAGCTCTGCTAGTATTTATTCTGATTTTTGATTTATGCTTTAAGGCTTTTTTTTTTTTTTTAGGACATCTCTAGGCAGACAAAAACTTTAAAACGTTAAGCTCCCTCGAAGGCAGCTGAGAGTATCAACTGACAGGCAAGCTTTCAAAGATCAAAGAAAAAAAAAAGAAACTTTTTTTTTTTGGGGGGGAAAAAAAAACCCCTAAAAAAAAAAACCCTAAAATTAAAAAAAAAATAATCAATTGAATTCTCCTTTTTTTTTTTTGGGGAAAAAAAAAAAACTTAAAAAAAACCCCCTAAAATTAAAAAAAAATAATCAATTGAATTCTCCTTTTTTTTTTTTGGCTGGCATATTTTAAGCATGCAGTTTTAACTCAAGTCCTCTCTCCTTCTTTCAACTCACCACCTAGAACCAAACCTAGAGTCTCCTTGCCTTGGGATCTTCAAAACCCACCATTACATGCTCGTGTGTGACTTTCTCTAAGCAGTCTTGTTTTGCACAGGGATTGGACTTCATGATCCCTAGAGGTCTCTTCCAACCCCAATCATTCTATGATGCTACGTAACACCACTGCAAGTCTGTAGTAGCAGTGACATCAAACTATACAGAACATAAAGCAAGGCCACATCTTTTATTACATTTTTTAATTCATAAAATCACAGAATCAATCAGGTTGGAAGAGACCTCCAAGATCATCCAGTCCAACCTATCACCCAGCCCTATCCAGTCATCTAGACCATGGCACTAAGTGCCTCATCCAGTCTTTTCTTCAACACCTCCAGGGATGGTGACTCCACCACCTCCCCAGACAGCCCATTCCAATGGCAAATCACTCTCTCTGGCAAGAACTTCCTCCTAACATCCAGACTATACTCCCCCCAGCACAACTTGAGACTCTGTCCCTTTGTTCTGCTTGCTGTGACCTGTAGCTTTTTTTGCTTCATTTCTGTTTAGACTGGGCTGCTCCTAGCTGTATTGTGTCCCCAGAATTCTGTAAAGGATATTATTCAGATGTATAATCTCAAAACCAAAAACCAAACCAACCAACCGAAAAATCACAAAGGAAAACTGCAAATTGGGAATCACACTGTAGCAGTTCAAGAAACATGTGGACATGGCACTTTGAGACATGGTTTAATGGCCATGGTGGTCCCAGGTTAATGGACGGACTTGAAGATCTTACAGGTCTTTTCCAACAGAATCGATTCTATGATCGCATAAAATGTTGAGGATTATGAAAAGCAGAGAAAGTGAATTATCATTTCAGTCTTCTGATGTATTTTTTTTAATCAAATGGCTGAGAAAGAAGAAACTAGATTCACCTGAATTATATTTTCCTTATGAAGAACCTACACTGAGTGCTACCTGAATAGCAGGACTCTGATTAAGTTACTACTTGCTGAGCAGTAACAGATCAAGCATGTCTCTGCTAATCTTTGTACCACTGATTCAAGAAAACAACAAAACTCAAATATATGTAAAAAGGGTGCTGAGATACTGGAACAGGTTGCCCAGGGAAGCAGTAGATTGTCCCCTCCCTAGGTGTTCAAGGCAGGTTCAATGATGTCTTGAGCAACTTGGTTTAGAGTGTGTTCCTGTCCACCGCAGGGCAGTTGGACCTATGTAATCTTTGATGTCACTTCCAACTCAAACTGCTCTATGAAAATGACATTTTCCTGACATTCAGAGCAGAAATCTCTCTCCTAAACTATCTTTAAATAGCCAGGGGAAAAAAAAACAAAAAAACAACTAAAACCTAAAGTGGTCAAATATTACAGCATCTAGAGAGCAAGGACAGAAAAAAACCCAGACAGCTTGCTAAAAGTGAAAACACAAACTTTCAGAAAGCTGTTTCAGGGTTTATCTTCTCTCTGCAAAACTGGAATATCATTAGAGCTGTGAAAGACTAGTTGCCTTCATCGAAGCCAATGATGGCTGTGATCCTGAAGATGTTTTCAGGACTAGGTGGATGAGGTGACATAATCTCCTTGCTATCTACATTCTGCACAGAAGACAATCCACTGTAGGCAGGCAAACAAATTAGGTGTTCTCGGGATTTGCAAGCTGAGCCTGTTATTTATCCTCACCAACCACAGTAATTAAGCTGCAAATGGCCACCTGCTTAAATTACCCAGGCTTTTTGTGCTCCAGTCAGACTACTGGGAAATCCAAGCAGCTGGGGTTTTAGGGAAGGAGGTCCATAATTCAATAATTGAGTTTGATGTTACTCAAAAGAGAGAAATCCTTGGAAAACATCAATGCATGCAGGCTGAGGAGCAATCTTGCATACAAATTGCTTGCCACACGTGTCCTTGCAGGGAATGGCCACATCCTGAGTATTCCTCTGTGGGACAACAGCTTAAGTGATCTAACTTCTGATTTTCCATCTATCTCCTATCCTTGCTGTCTCTCCTCCATGTCTAGGGAGGAACTTTCGAAAGGGTTCATAGTGATAGGATGAGGGGCAATGCCTTTGAGCTGGAAGAGAGGAGATTTAGACTGCAGATTAGGAAGAAATTATTTCCAGTGAGGGTGGTGAGGCACTGAAATGGGTTGCCCAGGGAGGCTGTGGATGCTGCCTCCCTTGGAGGTGTTCAAGGCCAGGCTTGATGGAGACTTAAGCAACCTGGTCTAGTGGGAGGCATCCCTGCCCATGGCAGGAGGTTTGGAACTGGATGATACTGAAGGCCCTTTTCAACCTAAACCATTCTCAGATTTCATGATTCTATAATCTGCCTTAATTTGGAGTTGCTCCTTGATGTGCTCTGGCTCCCTGGCCTAGACATAACTGATATCATATTGATCCACATTTTCCTTTTTGCCACATATTCCATTACTGCTCCCAAAAAGACATTGTCAGAATGTGCAAAAGAAACCTGTTCCCCTGACCACGTGTCATCTCCAACCACAGAACTGACTTCTGGAAATGGATTCCATGAAGACATCTGGGAAGTGATTCAAGAGGTTTTAAAAGCACCCCTATGAAAGAGCTATTTCAGAAATGCCAGCAAAGGCCCCTGGATATAGGAATTAACTTCCTAACTTCAGTTACAGACTGTATTTACCATCTCAGTAATGCAAAAGCTGCTCCAGAGTGCAAAGCAGAAGAGTTCCCAGCTCACTGATACACAATGATGGAAACAATTCCAGTTTTGCTTGGGGTTTGAGGGGGGTGGATTTTTTGGATCAGTGTAACGTATGGCTTATGCTTTGTATATTATCACCACAATACTGCAGAGATGTCGAAGCCTTGCTGTGCTGGATCATCTGACAGTGTCAGCAGTCTGAAACATTTTTCTTGTAAAATGAATTACATCACAGAATCACAGAATGGTGAGGGTTGAAAGGGACCTCAGGAGATCATTCAGTCCAACCTCACTGCTAAAACAGGGTCATCCACAGCAGGTTGCCCAGGATCACAATGTCCAGGTGGCTTTTGAAAGGCTCCAGAGAAAGAGACTCCACAAACTCTCTGGGCATCCTCTGCCAGGGCTCTGTCACCCTCACAGCAAAGAAGCTTCTCCTCATGCTGAGGTAGAACCTCCTGTGTTCCAGCTTGTACCCATTGTTCCTTGTCCTATCATCAGGCATCATCAAAAAGAGCCTGACACCTTCATCTTGACACCCACCCTTCAGATATTTATACATATTGATAAGATTCCCCTCTCAGCCTTTTTTTATCTCCAGTCTAAGCAGCCCAAGGTCTCTCAGCCTTTCTTCATAACAGAGATGTACCAGTCCCCCAGTCATCCTTGTAGCTCTCCAATGGAGCCTCTCAAGTAGATCTCTGCTTTTGTTGAACCGTGGAGCCCAAAACTGGGCACAAGACTCCAGATGTGGTCTCACCAGGGAAATGTAGAGGGGGAGGAGAACCTCCCTAGACCTGCTGTATTAGTAATTTTTTACAGCATGAATTTGTTGCCAACTCCATCAATTTCCTTTCCAACTAATTTAACACATCTTGACTCTGAAACAAGTTTTTTCTATTATCATTTTCTCCCCTGCTGATATCACAATGTCAGAGATCAAAGGCTCCTTTCCCTTCCTCCAGCTCATGCTACATTCAAACAAATCACCAGCTATGTTACAGAAAATTTGCAGCACTCACCCAAACACGGTCACCAGCAACCCAGCAAAGCTTTAAACACATGGCAGATGTGGGGTTACTGACAAGCTGGAGCTGGAAAAGCAAGCTTATTACCCATGAAAATGTGTCTTCTGTACAAAGCAGGCCTTCCCACATGTGTGGGCTGGAAAGAAAAAAACCCAAACCCTATGGGGGTGGGCAGGGAATAAAAAGAGGAAAAAAGAAAAGATACATTGGTTTTCTTTTAGCTTGGTTTAATAAAGGTAGTCAGGAGATTTGTAAAGCTTTGCTAGGTCTGCATGGGTTTTAACCTCTTCTTGCCCACACGTGTGAAGAAGGACTTGCAGAAGGCTCAAAAGAAAACAGAGAGCAAATGTCTAGTAAAGACCAGGTCAAGCGTTTCTAGCTCACCTCTCCACCCTTTTCAGCACGAGCTAATCCTCCTTTGGCACTGAACTAAAGAAACACAAACAGAAATCCCTTCTGTCTTGGCTGCCTGCCTGAGCTACAGTATCTGTAAACTTTCATTGAGAACCCAGCTAGAGTGAAAATGAATTGAGTGAAGACAATTCATGGCTACAATAAGTGCCTCTTTCATAACAAACCAGAGCTGACAGCTTGGCTTGCTGACCTACATTGGATGTATATATAACACATGAGACACACGCACACAGAAAATGGGCAAGAGTTGTGTTCTGACTCAAAGTTTGCAAGAGCACTTCAACCTGTTCACCTGTGGTGGTGGTGATAGTGCACATGGTCAATGAAAGCAGGGAGCAGTATTGTCCATTCTATTCTCAGTGCTCTGCAGCACACACCAAAGCCACCCCCTTTCCACAGGTTTCTGAGAAATTAGCTCTGACATCTTGTAACAGTGAGCAAAAGATGTGTGGACGGATTAAATCGAGGCAGCACCATGGGCTGGATCAAAGCTTGATATGAGGATAGTCCACAGAGCTCTATTGCAACTTAACCAACAACAAGCATCTAAAATCCCTAGCAAGGAAAAAGCAACTTTACTGGAGAAAACACACAAAAATGACAGAAAGTGGTCCTGAGGAGGGCTCAGGGCACGGAATGACAAGAGCTCAATGAAATTTGGCAATAGAATAGAATAGAATCAACCAGGTTGGAAGAGACCTTCAAGATCATCCAGTCCAACCTAGCACCCAGCCCTATCCAGTCAACTAGACCATGGCACTAAGTGCCTCATCCAGTCTTTGCTTCAACACCCCCAGGGACGGTGACTCCACCACCTCCCTGGGCAGCCCATTCCAATGCCAATCACTCTCTCTGGCAAGAACTTCCTCCTAACATCCAGCCTATACTTCCCCCAGCACAACTTGAGACTGTGTCCCCTTGTTCTGTTGCTGATTGCCTGGGAGAAGAGACCAACCCCCACCTGGCTACAGCCTCCCTTCAGGTAGTTGTAGACAGCAATGAAGTCACCCCTGAGCCTCCTCTTCTCCCGGCTAAACACCCCCAGCTCCCTCAGCCTCTCCTCATAGGGCTTAATGTACATTCACAGCCCAGAAGTCAGCTGTGTCCAGGGCAGCATGGGCAGCAGGTGGACAGAAAGGATTCTGCCTCTCTGCTGTGCTGAAACCTCACCTGCAATGCTAGGGCCAGCTCTGGAGCCCCCAAGACAGGACAGACATAAAACTGATTGAATGAGTCCAGAATAGACCTTAAAGATGATCATAAGGCTGGAGCACCTTCCCTGTGAAGACAGGCTGAGAGAATTGGGATTGTTCAGCCTGGAGAAGGCTCCAGGGAGACCTTCTAGAAGACTTCCAGTATTCAAAAGGGGCTGCAGGAGAGCCAGAGAGGGACTTTTGCCAAAAATGTGGAGTGACAGGACTAGGGGAAAAGGCTTCAACTTGTATAAAGCTGAATTTAGGTTAGATGTTAGGAAGAAAATTGTTCCCATGAAGGAGGTGAGACACTGAAACAGGTTATCCCAGAGAAGTTGTGGAGGCTCCAAGCCTGGAAGTGTTGAAAGCCAGGTTGGATGGAGCCTTGTGCAACCTGGACTACCAGGAGGTGTCTCTGCCTACGGCAGGGTGGTTTGAACTAGGTGGTGTTTAATGTCTTTTCCAATCCAAACCATTCTGTAATTCTATGATTCAAAAACCAACACCAAACAAGCCCATCCCCCAAATGCTTTTTAAGTGCAGACTTAATATGGAGCATGGGTCCATTCCACATCTATCTTCACTATCTCCATCCTTCATGGCTCTTGTATTTTCTTGAATCTGCTCATCCTGATTCCAGGTCTACAGAAAGAGAGGACCAGTACTAGTTGTATTGAGCAACAGCAAAGAGTTAATATTACAAGAAAGAACAAACTGTAGCTCATACTGATGGTGAGGGCAGCCTGTCCACACAGAGGCAGCCAACTTAGGCTAAGCAACCCACCTGAAATTGTGCCCTCTCTAAAGCAGGAGGTTATTTGAACCCAGCTTGATATTGTCTGACCAGCTTTAATTACCTTTTTTTCCCTTTCATCTAGTGACTGCCTTGATATTCCTTATTCTTTTAAATCCACACACAAATCCTTCTCTAACTTCCAAGCCAGGCAGTTCAAAGCCTCCTCCCCAAGCAGTTTACTGTGCAACAGAGCTGACTCTCTGCATTTCAGCTGAACACTGATGCAAAGAGAAAGGTTTATTTCACCCATGGCTCCTCCAGCACATGAGGGAGCTTTTGCTTTACCAGGAACAGTCTGTTGTTGCCTTGTCTGCAAGCCCCATTAACGAGACCTGGTGTTAAGGTAGAGCCCCCCCTGCTTCTGTAGTTTTTCTTCAGAGAATCAGAAACTCCCTACCTTGATAACATGACAGAATACCTGATACAATGACAGAATGGTTTGGGTTGGAAAGGACCTTGGAAATCATCTAGTTCCACCCCCCACCCCACCACGGGCAGGGACACCTTCCACTAGACCAGCTTGATAAAGGCCTTGTCCAACCTGCCCTAAAGAGCGAAAGTGATTTTCCAGTCTTGCTTAACAAACTGAATGAGAAGGCATAAAAAAAAAGGAAAATAAAGGGGTTGGGGGGTGGGTGTGTGTGACTGAGAACAAGAGATGTTAACAATAAAGCTCTTTCACGAGGAGGATTCAGGTCATCAATTTTCCTGCAGTATGAATCAAACACTGTTAACAACATGGAAGCGGCTCCACGATAAGAGCCATGGCTGCGCTTGAGGAATTTAATGCTTTGTCCCCTCGCTGCAGAATTTACAGTATTTAATCGACCAAATGGAAAGGCAGAGGCTCTTCAGAGCCTCTTATCAACTGGGAAGCAGGAGGCGTGACAGGAGAGCAGGCTGGGATAACGAATGCACACTGAAGTCAGAGGGATGCTTCTGAAGCTGCTCTAGTGTCTCGGCGACACCGAGGTTCTCAGAGATAATTAAATTGCATCTCCCCCATGGGCACAATCTAATTTGGGCTGTGATGGAAGTCAGGGATGGCCTCTGTATCCTTCCATGCCCTGAAGCACACAGAGTATCACCGAGTTAGATGTCTGACGATCCACAAAAAGGTTTGTATCCACATTAGTGAGTTGGTCTGGCTTCACTCAGAGCATTTCATAGAATCACAGACTCAGAGAACAGATTAGGCTGGAAGGGACCTTAGAGATCAGCCTGTTCCAGTTTCCCCTCACCCTCACTGAAAAGAATTTCTTCCTAATCTGCAGTCTAAATCTCCCCTTTTCCAGCTCAAATCCATTGTCTCTTGTCCTATCACTACAAGCCCTTGTAAAAGGTCCCTCCCCAGCTTTCCTGAGCCCTGTTTCAGATACTAGAAGGCTGCTTTAAGGTCTCCCCAGAGCTTTCTCTTCTGAACTTATTGAATATTTGCTATCTCATGAGCTTAAAAAAAATGGTGCCTCTAAGTTAAAGAGAAGAGGAGCAACCCAAAACTTCACAGACGATGTGGCAGATTCCTGTCTTGCCTCTCCAGCTGGGTCTCAGTAACCTGCACCTGGGAAGATGCCAAAACTCTTCTGCTGAAGTTACAGGGCATAGCTAAGGAACTGGGAGAGGTTCCCTTTGCACTGTCCCACTTGTGAGTAGCTGTGATCAACATCACAGAAGCCCCACTTCTTGATCACCTAGTACAAGTTCATCACTCCCAGCACAGGAAAAATTCATAGTTCCCCTGAATGCACACATTTGCTTGTGGAGCAAGGGCACTGGTGGACAAAATCTCAGTCATCAGCCTCTGTACTTCATGACTAGAAACACATCCCTCCCTCTGCTGTGGGAATTGCCCGCAGTGTTGTCATCTCATGGTGGCAATTCCGTCTGGGCAAGCTGAAAGAAGAGCTTTCATCAAAAAATAACATAACCAGGCAAACTATGACTAAAGAAGAATTCTCATCTTGCTTTCACATGTCAGTCAGTTCTCTCTATCCAGGCACAGATCTAGACAGACAAGTAAGCAACTTTTTCAGCATGGGAAAGGGGTTTTGAATAGCATCACTTCGTGTTTCAGAAATCAGAATCTACTGCACATCTCAGCTGGGGGAAAGCCTGGTTTCTTCAGATGGTTTCTGAGACAGCACAAAAGAGAGAACAGTGAAGAAACATGAGAAATGCCTGAGGCTTTGGCCTCTACAACTTCACAAAAGGAGGTTGGATTGCAGGTGGGGAGTGAGCTCTTCTTCCACATAACTAGCAACAGGATGAGAAGAAATGGCCTCAAGCTGCCCAAGAGGAGGTTTGGATATTAGGATGCTGGATCCGGATGTTTCCTGATTGGATGTTTCCTAATGCTGGATATTAGAGGCGGGATGGGGAATCTTCCTTGCAGGAGTGGTCGGGCATTGGAACAGGCTGCCCAGGGAGGCGGTGGAGTCACCGTGCCTGAAGGTGTTCATGAAACATGTGGATGTGGCACTTAGGGACATGGTTTAATGGCCATGGTGGGCTTAGGTCCATGGTTGGACTCCATCTTGGAAGACTCTTCCAGCTAAAACAATTCTATGATCCTAAGATGAGACGAAATGTCACCAAGTTGCAGCAGGGGACATTTAGATTGGATATTAGGAAGAACTCCTTTCCTGCAAGAGCGGTCAGATGCTGGAGCAGGCTGCCTAGGGAGGTGGTGGAGTCACCATCCCTGGATGCATTTAAGACATGTAGTGCTTAGAGACATGTTTTATGGATGGACAGGGCAGCACTAGGTTTACACTTGGACTAGATGATCTCAGAGATGTTTTCTGAACAGATTCTATGGGGGAAAGAAAAATAAAAAAAGGAAAAAAAGAGGCTGAGATTTGAGTTCTTTGTAAGTGCCATAAAATACCTCTGAGCAAATGACACATTTTCTGTTTCTCAGGACCAAAGTGACACATTCCTGACCATATTACTGTGGGTGTCATAGAGGCAATTAAGCAATCAGCCAGAGCTACAGACTATCAGACAATCCTGCTGTCAACAGCTATCAGAGACATCAAACAGATCTGCAACAAAAAGGCTCAGCAGAAGCAGAAGGATCAGTGAAATCAATTCAGTCCAAACAACTCACAAGAAAGTAAATGCCACAGATGAGCAGAAAAAGAAATCTCTGTACATCAAATCAGTATTTCAGCCTTCAAAACTCCAGAAGGCAGTCAGGAGAACAGAAACCTCTGCCATTTTCCCCAGTGGTGCCCAAGATTCTAACACAATATTACGGTGCCAAAAAGGGAATAGAGAATATTGTGTGTAATAGAATCATAGAATCAACCAGGTTGGAAGAGACCTTCAAGATCATCCAGTCCAACCTATCACTCAGCCTTATCCAATCAACTGGAGCAATGCACTAAGTGCCTCATCCAGTCTTTTCTTGAACACCCCCAGGGACAATGACTCCACCAGTAGAGGAGAGGAAATGGCCTCAGGTTGCACCAGGAGGGGTTTAGGTTGGATATTAGGAAAACTTTTTTTGCTACAGGAGCGGTCAGGCATTGGAACAGGCTGCCCAGGGAGGTGGTAGAGTCACCATCCCTGGAGGTGTTTCAAGGAATGTGTGGACATGGCACTCTGTGATATGGTTTAACTGCCATAGTGGTGTTGGGTTGATGACTGCATTCAGTGGTCTTACAGATCTTTTCCAAACAGACCAATTCTGTGCATCTATAAAATCCAGATGAAGTAATTCCTTCCCTGATGATACAAATCTTTGGTGTACAAGATGGCTGGATATTCACAAAACACCCTTCCATTTTAACCAGAGAATCAGGTTCTGCCCCAGGTATCCATCAGAAGGTCTTTTTTGGACAAAGCCCTTTTTGCCTACCTCTCCTTCCCCCGTCCTCCCTGCCCCAGCCATTATCAGTTGAGTACTTCTTCATAGATGTTTGAAATTCAGACCTAAAGCTCTTGCAAGTCAGAGTAAAAAGCCTTCCCATACCTACACTTTGGCTTTCTTAGACGTGTGAGTAATGAAACACAGGCTGGGATAGAGCCATTCAGGATAAATTCTCTTTTAGGAAAGATGAAAAATTTATTCTCTCCCCAGAGCCAAGCTGGAGCAGTCAGGAGGATTCACATCATTCTACTATTAACTCAATTAAGCAGGCAGGCAGGATCGCTGGGTGAAAAAGCAGCGTGGGTTTGGCTGAATGTAAAATACGGACCCAAGGAGTCTTAAAACGCCCTTTAAAATACAGCAAAAATAGATCAATAAAATATTTTGTAACAACTATTTATGTGTCCATAACAACTCATTATTTCAGCTATCTGCATCAGGGATTTCTTGTGCCATTGCTCTACCCCTTAAATAAATCTAAATGAATTATACATTTAAAACCAGCCTATGCATCTCTAACAACAGAAACAAATTTCTTTTAACATCCAGCTGTCAAAAGCCAGCCCTTATGTCACTCTTTATTCAAGCCTGCTTTACATAATTCATGTCATCTTCATTATTTCCTTCTATTTCTGGGTAGGATAACATTTAAGCCAAATCACTTGTAGCACAATCATTACCTCTGCTTTTCATAGAATGGTTTGGGTTGCAGGGACCTTAAATTTACATCACCCAGTTCCAATCTCCCTGCCAGGGACACTTTCCACTAGACCACCTGGCTCAAGGCCTCTTCCAACCTGGCCTTGAACACCTCCAGGGAGAGAGCAACCACAATTGCCCTGGGCAATCTTTTCCAGTGTCTCACCACCCTCACTGTCAAGAATTTCTTCCCAATCTCCAGTCTCAATCCCCTCTCTTCCAGTTCAAAGCCATTGCCCCTCGTTCTGTCACTACAAATCCTTGTAAAAAGTCCCTCCCCAGCTTTCTTGTAGCCTCCTTCAGGTACTGTAAGCCTACTCTAAGGGCTCCCTAGGGCCTTCTCCAGGGTGAATAGCCTTAACTCACTCAGACTGTCCCCTACAGAGGAGGTTCTCCAGACCCTGGCCTTCTTCATGGCCTCCTGATGTTTTAAGGTCTCTAGGTAGGGGGTTGTATATATGGAAAGCCTATCACGATGGGACTGTATTTGATTCACATCCCCCAGCAATGAAAATAGAAGCATAGATGCATAATGCTGTACTTTAATGTAGACAGACTGTTCTATTAATAGCCTCTCTTTCTTGCTCCTTTACAAACAGCTGCTGCCAGAGTTTATGGGAAGCAGAGAGAGACAGCATTAACTCAAGCCAGACTGAGATACTTTTTTTCTCCCTCCAAGTTCCTTAAGCTTCAGCCCCATGCCCTTCCCATCCTCCACCATTCCATGCCAAAAGTCTTCTTTAAGAGTGATTAATTTAAGGAACTTATTTAAGAGTGACAGAGCACCAGAACAGGCTGCCCAGAGAGGTGGTGGAGGCTCCATCTGGACACTGGAACAGTTTGATCACAGAGGAGTAGTCTCCATATGTAGAGACATTCAAAACTCACCTGGACATGTTCCTGTGTGACCTTATTAAGGTGACCCTGCCTTGACAGGGAAATGGACTCAACCTTCAGAGGCCATTTCTAACCCCTACCATTCTATGATTGTTTGTCTGTTTGATGTTCAAACCTAAATGTAATGCTTATTCTACTCATTCACCTCCCACTATAATGCAGGTTATAGGAAGTCACTGAAAACAGAAACTGCCTTCCCTGGTGCCACTGTCCCTGGGGATGGTGTTTGTTGGTGCAGTGACACAAAAGCTGTATTGAGCCCAGGAGATCCCCATCCAACCCCACTCAGACCACTTTGACTTCAGTCCACAAAGTGCAGCTTGCCTTGAGCACCTCAGAACCTAAACTTCTACAAAGGCTTGATAAATATCCCTGCAACCACATTACATAAACAAACAAGTGAGATTGGTGAGACACTGGACGGGAAGGTTGTGGATGTCCCCTCCCTACAAGCATTCAACTACAAGTTCAATAAGGCCTCGAGCAACCTGGTCTACTGGAAAGGGCATCCCTGTCCATGCTGGGAAGGAAAGGGTGGTGGTGGGGGGGTTGGAACTAGGTGATCTTGAAGGTCTCTTCCAACCCAAACCATTCTAAGATTCTTTGATTACTTGGAATGAGGTAACATAGAATCATAGAATAGAATCAGTCAGTGTTGGAAGGTACCACAAGGACCAATGAGTTACAACCCCCTGCCATGGGCTAGCTAGCCTAGATCAGGCTGCCCAGAGCCCCATCCAGCCTGGCCTCAACCACCTCCCTGGGCAACCCATTCCAGGCTCTCATCACTCTCATGGTGAAGAACTTCCTCCTCACCTCCAGCCTGAACCTGCCCATCTCCAGCTTTGCTTCATTCCCCCTAGTCCTGTCACTCCCTGATATCCTGAAAAATCCCCCCACAGCTTTTTTGTAGGCCCCCTTCAAATAATGAAAGGACACAATAAAGTCACCTCAGAGCCAGAATAGCTACAGAGAAACACTGTGGAACACTGCAACAGATTGCCCAGAAAGATAGTTGAGGCCCCATCCCTGGAGGTGTTTAAGGCCATATCTCCATCCCTGGAGATATTCAAGGTGAGGCTCAACACGGCTCTGAGCAAATTGATCTAGTTGAGGATGTCCCTGCTTACTGCAGAGAGGGTTGGACTAGATGATCTTTGGAGGTCCCTTCCAACTCAAACCATTCTATAATAACATAGTAAAAGGGCACTGAGAAGCTCCTAGGAAGAAAGAAAAAGTCCAGCAGATGTAAAACCAGGAGAAAAGAGAAAGTATTAAAGCGAGAGTTAAGGCTTTCTCCATTGCCTAATAATGAGATGATAACAAAATGATAATAAAGTGGAAAGCTTGGATAAGACAGAAAAAAATTAAGCAGTTGGAAGTCAAAGGCTAAATTCTTGGGTGTATTATGGAGTCATCTCCCTTGGATCCCATTTGCCTACCACGGTCTTACACATGGTGGGCAAAAAAGTGGATATATTGTCACAGGAAGAGTTCATAGATTAAGAGTCATAAAAGTTTGGAAGTGATGAGCTGAAAGTCATGACACCAGTGTGGGATATTAAAACAGCATAATTTTTTTAGCACTATATGTGATAGAGCAGCAAAGGCTTTACAAACAGGCATTCAGGCCAGCACAGCATCTGTGATTTGCAGTTTCAAAAGAAAACAAATAGATATATATCACAAACCAATCTGGATTTGCTACCATGGTACAGCACCTTGGGGGACTTCCTGGATGTTGAGATTAGTTTGAATTCTCCAAAGGGGTAGTGAGATGCTTCTGTTTTCCTTCTTGATTCTCATAGAATCATGGAATGCTTCAGATTGGAAGGAACCTTTAAAGGTCATTTAGGCCCACCCCCACTGCAGTCAAGTGGAGGTCAGTGCAGTCAAGTACTGATTCACTTGGAAAACAGGTCTAAGATGATAAGAATCCAAACTTCAACTAACAGAACCATGGCCATTAAACCATATCCCAAAGTGCCATGTCCACACATTTCCCAAGCACTTCCAGAAATGGTGACTTCACCATCTCCATGGGCAGCCTGTTCCAATCCCTGACCACTCCTGTAGGAAAAAAATATTTTACTAATCTGCAACCTGGACTTCCCCTGGCACAATTTCAGGCTATTTCCTCCCATACTATCACCTGATTCTAGGGAGATGACTCAACATCCTACCTTGTTGTACAGTATATTTTTAACCACTCTGGAATCATAAAATTGTTTTGGTTGGGAAAGACCATTGAAGTCATCGAGTCCAACCATTCCATCACATCCGACCATTTCATCACATCCAACCATTTCATCACATCATGGAATCATAGAGTCATAGAATAACAGAATGATGAGGCTCGGAAGTGATCTCTGGAGATCACCTAGTCCAACCTCCTGCTAAAGCAGGGTCACCTAGATCATGTTGCATAGGAAAGCATCCAGAGAGGTTTTGGAACCCTCCAGAGAAGCCTCCACAACCTCTCTGTGAAGCCTGGTCACCACTTACTCTGAAAGTAACAAAGTTTTCTTTTCCCTTAAATTCAAGTGAAACTTCCTGTGTTCCAGTTTGTGTCTTTTGCCCCTTGTCCTGTGAGTGTTCACCCTTGGAAAGAGCCCAGCCCCATCCTTCTGACTTTCACCCTTTAGTTATTTATTTCTATTGACAGAATCCCCTCTGAGTCTTCTCTTTTCCAGACTAAAGAGTTTGACCATGTAGAAGATGAGAAGCACATTTTTATCATCATTATAAAGGACTGCAGCTTGAGGAGGGGAGATTTAGATGGGAGATGAGGAAGATTTTTTTTCCATTGAGGGTGGTGAGATGCTGGAGTAGGTTGCCCATAGAGGTTGTGGATGTCCTCTCCCTGCAGGTTTTCAAGGCCAGGTTGGATGAGGCCTTGAACAATATGGTCTAGTGGAAGGTGTCCCTGCCAATGACAGTGGGGTTGGAACTAAATGGTCCTTAAGGTCCCTTCCAACCCAAACCATTCTATGAATCCATGGTTCTATGATATATCCCTACAAAACAGCCTCTCAGGATCTTCTCTTTCTGTGTGGTCATTTTTGTGCCATTTTCAATTCAGCCCTGCATCTATGTTTGGGTATCTAACAGTTGATGATGGATCCTGAGGCAGCATAGGGATTTCAGTGTTACCCAATGCTTAGCCCAGAGCTCTCTCGTGGTGACTAAAGCACTCCAGCCACTCCTGCTGCCAATGCTAACCATGTGTTTAAATCTGCACCACTGCAGCTGTGCTACTCTTTTGAGTCACGCTGAAGTGTGACCAAAGCCCTCTCTGTCCTACAGTTTTTCTCTTCCCTCTAGCACCCTTCATAAAATTTGCAATGTCCAAAGGGCTGGGCTCTTGATTTCACATTCCTCTTTCACAGCTGTCTTATTCCTGCTGAAACAGTGGAATGAAATTATGCATGGAAACTCTGCAGAGAATGTTCTTAATGGAAGAAGCAAAAAAAAATATGCTCGACATGCTCAGACTTCAAACCAGAACCAGAAGGCTCCTGATTCCATAGACATGTTATCACTGTGGTACACACTGGAAAATCACACTCTACACCCAAGAGGAGAGTTAGCCCCTGGGAGAAGTGGGATTAAGATACAACCTTGGGTCAAAAGAGGTTACACAATCAGGTTTCCCATACCGGCGCAGAGAAAATTAAACCTGTGATGGAGATGCTCTGTTACTGAAATGCAAGGAAACACTGGAAGAAACTAATGTGATTAAAACCCAGGAATTAATTCTTTTACACAGAAGGGCCCCCAAACACTGATTTGGCAGGAATACTCCTCAAACTCCCTTATTTATTCATTAATTCCAGTGGCCATGCTCTACTTTGTGAATTACTCTGGGTAATTCAAGCAGACAGGTCGTCCGCCTTCCATGTATTTTCATGTTTATTCCAGAGTCTCATAAATGAAGGGTTTTGAGCTAAGCATCTAAGTGTGCACATCTCCAAAGAAGACAGCTGGAAAAGGGAATATCTGATTATCACCTCTTAATTATGCTTCTTTTTTTTTTTTCTTCCCCCTGCCTCACTCTTAGTGCATTAATTTCCCAGCTAAAGGTTTCTGCTCTCACTGGAGGGTAAGAAAACAGAGCTTCTTGGAGCCCTGGGTTTTGGCATCACCTCACTCCTACTTTGTGCTTGAGGCTCCTTCCCTTCTGACTGCTTCTCAATTTGAATCAGCTCTCACTGTAAAACTGTATCAGAGCTTCACTCAGCTAATTTTATTAAATCATATGAGTTTGGAAACTCAACCACCTGAAGGGAGGCTGTAGCCAGGTGGGGGTCAGTCTCTTCTGCTAGGCAACCAGCAACAGAACAAGGGGACGCAGTCTCAATTTGTGCCAGAGAAGGTCTAGGCTGGATGTTAGGAGGAAGTTCCTCACAGAGAGAGTGATTTGCCATTAGAATGGGCTGCCCAGGGAGATGGTGGAGTCGCCATCCCTGGGCGTGTTCAAGAAAAGACTGGACCAGGCACTCAGTGTCATGATCTATTTGATTGGCTAGGGCTGGGTGCTAGGTTGGACTGGATGACTTTGGAGGCCTCTTCCAACCTGTTTGATTCTATGAATCTGTGATTCCAGAGCTTGATGTCAGGCAGGCCGTTTCCAAAGTGGTAAACCTAGGATCCAAATCAGATCATGAGGAAAACCTTCTAAGGTAGTAGAGTCACATTGGAGGAAAATTCCACTTCCAAAATAAATTATTGCCAGTGTTGGGAACCCTGGAGTTCATAGAACGGTTTGGGTTGGAAGGGACCATAAAAGATGTAAAATGATAGGTTGGACTGGATGATCTTGGAGGTCTCTTCCAGCCTGGTTGATTCTATGATTATCTAGTTGCAACCCTTCTGTTATGAATTGTACCAGATCATTTGGGACTCAGGCTTCTGGGTGCAACGGGTGCTTTAAATTGTTTTAAACCCTTAAAATATAAGGAAAAGAGGAAAGCTGTGAAGGTATAAAGGGTTTTACATCCTGCATTGTCAGTACTGCCAAAAGTACATGAGTCCTCCTGAAGGATATTTTAGTGAGGAGGTTTCTACTCCCACCAAAAAAACCCAACCAACACCTCAGGAAACCCAAAACAGAAGACAATAAAACTAAACAAAGAAAACAAAAACAAAGAGGAAAAAAAAATGCTGCCACCAGCACCACAAAACTCAACCCCTCTGGGGGACTCTGTCATGCAGAGTAGTAGGGGTTGGAAGGGATCTCCAGGGGCCTCCAGAGATCATAGAGTCCAATCACATTGCCAAAGCAGGATGACCTAGGGCAGGTCACATAGGAACACATCCACACAGGTCTTGAAAATCTCCAGAGAAGATGACTCCACAACCTGTCTGGCCAGCCTCACAGCAAAGAAGTTTTTCCTCATGTTGAGATGGAACCTCCTGTATTCCAGTTTGTATCCATTGTCCCTAGTTCTACAACAGCATATTAAAGGAGACTGACCTCTTCTCTTTGACACCCAGCCTTCAGATATTTATAAGCATTCATAAAATGCCTCCTAAGTCTTTGTCAGGCTAAATATCTCCAGGTCTCTCAGCCTTTCCTCGTCAGACAGATGATCCAGGCCCTTCATCATCCTCATAAACTCGATTGGACATTGTCTCCAGTAGTTCTCTGACCCTCTTGAACTAGAGATCACACAACTGGGCAGAATACTCCAGGTGCGGTCTCACCAAGGCAGAGCAGAAGGACACTGAATCTGTAAGCTGATGCAATGAAGTGTCACTCAAGCACTACAACAGAAAATCTTCACCTACTTACTCTTCCTTCACTCTTTCTAGAAGATTACTTTTGGTTTTCAGAGAATTGACAAGTGTCTACAGCTTCGGTTTCACTCAAACATCTCTGGGCATAGAAGGCTGCAGTCATTAGAGGAAGAGGGTAGTGGTGGCTAGGGAGCAATCTACCTTTAGTTTGCCAGCCCTCTCACCCATATAGTTTATGCCAAAGTAGGGAGTTGTTTAGTTGCCCTTAGGTCTTCTTTACATCCAGCAACTTGGTGAAAGGACCCACCAGATGCATTTGCCACCCCGGTGCCATCAAAACAAAGCTTGTGGAGACGTCCTGGAGGGCTTCTACCTCCATTCTGGCTTCAGACAGCTCCTGTCACATGCAGTGTTACATGAGCACCAAAGCGTTTCCTGGATGGCAGCCCAACACAACAGGCACCAGCCTGCTTTGTTTGGTGCCTGTCTTTAACTCTTACATCTAGCTCCAAGTGCAGCTAATCAACTGAAATTGATTTTCCACAGCTCAGTCTAACTCACTGCTCTGAAGGTGACCTGTATTCTTTGTGTCTATGCACAGTTAAGGGGTCTGGGTTCCCTGAAGGTGTGTCAGACATTGGATGCCTGTGTTCAGTCACTGACAACCTTGATGGCAATTCAAAAGTGTGCCAAGGGACACTTCTGACACAGGCAGATTTAGAGACATCTGAAAGATTTCTCCCCTACTCTCCCAAATCATCGAATCACAGAGTAGTTTAGGTTGGAAAGGACCTTAAAGATCATGTAATTCAAATTTCCTGTGCCATCCATGGAGAGAGACACCTTCCACTAGACCAGTTTGCTCAAAGCCTCACCCAACATGGCCTTGAACACCTCTAAACAAGAGATATCTACAACCTTCCTGGGTGATCTGTTCCAGTGTCTCACCACCCTCATTGTCAAGAATTTCTTCCTAATGTCCAGTCTAAATCTCTCCTCTCCCAGCTCAAAAAAAATTCTCCTTTCTCAGCTCCTTATGAAGTGACATCTTGCCTTTGCATAGATAGGGGATGCAGCCTGAACTGGAAGGCTGGCACTGCTCATCTTATTTCAAACCTGATAACACAGACCTAAAGGGAACAAAGGACCACTTTCACATGCACATAAGAATAATATATATATATATTTGAAGGATCATAGCTCTTTCCCTTGGAGAGCAGAGAGGTTGGAAGCAATAAGACAAATGCATACAGGCTAATGAACAGAAATTGAAAAGGTAGCCTGGCCACATCTGTCTTCACAGGCTGAGGAGGGAGGGCAATAAAATTAAAACCTGACAAAACCCAATTATTTTTCACACAATAAGCTATTATCTTGCTGGACTTTGAGTTCCTGGAAGTCATCATGATCAGGGATTCAATCAGATTCAGAACGGATTTGGCCATTTATACTGACAGCAAGAATATCTAGCAAGAGCAATTCATCTGAACAAAGGAAATCTAGAAAGAAGATTAAAAATCTTGGGTATTGGGATGAAAGCCCAACTCTAATTGTGAAGACTCAGGAAGAGAAAAAGTATGGGGCTGGTAAAGACAGTCTCTGTCCACTAAGGGATGCTGCATATTGTGCTAAGGCAGGCAGGTAAGTTAACTTCCACCCTCTGTAAGTTTGCAGATGACACTAAGCTAGGAGGGAGTGCTGAAGGATAGGAAGGCTCTGCAGAGGGACCTGGACAGGCTGGATCAGTGGTCCAAGGTCAAAGGGATGAAACTCAACAAGGCCAAGTGCCAAGTTCTGCAGCTGAGTCACAAAAATCCCATGAATGCCCCAGGCTT
Source organism: Tricholaema leucomelas (assembly GCA_013400475.1). Lineage (NCBI taxonomy): Eukaryota > Metazoa > Chordata > Aves > Piciformes > Lybiidae > Tricholaema lacrymosa > Tricholaema leucomelas. The sequence continues at coordinate 122,401 of WAAF01012404.1, read as the reverse complement.
GGAGCAGAGTAACTGGATAGATGCTTGGCATAGAAAGACCTGGGAGTACTGATTTACAGCCATCTGAATATGAGCCAGCAGTGTACCCAGGTGGGCAAGGTCACCAGCATCCCAGCCTGGATCACAAATAGTATGACCATTAGGACCAAGGAAGGGATTGCTTCCCTGTACTTGGCACTGGTAAGGCCACATCTTGAGTCCTGGGCTCAGTTTTGGGGCCCTAACTAAAAGAAAGACATTGAAGTATTGGAGTACCCAGAGAAGAGCAATGAAGCTGGTGAAGGATCTAGAGAACAGGTCTGGTGAGGAGCAGCTAAGGGAAATTGAGCTGTTTAGTGTGGAGAAGAGGAGGCTGAGAGGAGACCTTCTAGCTGTCTACAAATCCCTGAAAGGAGTCTGAAACCAGGTGGAGGTCAGTCTCTTCTCACAGATAACAAAGGGACAAGAAATGGCCTCAAGTTGCACCAGGGGAGGTTTAAGTTGGATCTTAGAAGAAACTTGTTGGCTAAGAGGGTTCTCAAAGACTGGAACAGGCTTCCCAAGGAGATAGTTGAATCCACATTCCTGGGGAAGTTCAAAGAGGCGAGGCAGAAAGGTGGTGCTGAGAGCCATGGTTTGGCACCAGCCTTGACAGAGTTAGAGAATGGTTGGACTGCATGATCTTAAAGGTCTTTTCCAACAATTCTATTATTCCACATAGACAGAGCAGTGACCACATGAGGAAACCTTATTCCTATTCTGCCACCTTTGTCCTTGCTGGCTCCAAACCCTCCTTTCTTCCCTTGCATTAGTTTAATAGTTTTGTACACTTCTCCAGCCCATAACTCCATCTCCCATTCTTCACAGTGTCTCTGCAATAAAGATTTCCCTTCTTTGTTACCTCTCCTACCCTGGGTAAAAGCAGATAATATACTGCCCAGCCCTCGCTAACGGACTGAATGCTGAGGCCATAACTCAGTCTGCAGGCTCTGCTACTGCCCATAAACTACTTGCTGTCTCCCAGTTTACCATGTCAGCAGGACTCCAGCTGAATTAAGGCTTCTACTGTATATAACTGACACCAATGTATTCTCTTATGCATAATGCATAGAAGATGGCTCTCATCATAAATTCCATCTCCTGCCCTTCCTTTACATTACAGACATGGCCTGGCATCTCTTACACACTCTGCTAACCGAGACATAAAACCCTGCTCCTGAATCATAATGGCAGCGATACTTTGGCTGGGGTCACTGCTGTTGCTGAAAGCCCTCTTTTCCCAAAAGAGGCTGAAACAAACTTCAGTTTCCTTGGAGGTATCCCTGCTCACAGCAAGGGCAAGATGATCTTTGAAGGTCCATTCCAACATGACACATTCAGTAATTCAGCAAGTCTGTGGTTCTGGACTCTGTGGTTGGTTTCATCTGGGAAGGACCTGAAAGATCATCTAGTTGCAACACCCTTTGACACCTTCTACTAGATCAGCTTGCTCAAGGCCATGTTTGACCTGGTCTTCAGCACCTCTGGGGAGGGGGCATCAACAAGCTCCGTAAGGAACCTGTCCCAGTGGCTCATCACTCTCACTGCCAAGAATTTCTTCCTAATCTCCAGTTTAATTCTGTCCTTTTCCAGCTCAAAGCCATAGCCCCTCATCCTATCACTACAAGCCCTTGTAAAATATCTCTCATCAGATTTCTTGTAGGCCCTGTTCAGACACTGGAAGATTGCTAGAAGGTCCCTTGGAACCTTCTCCAGCCTGAACAATTCTCTCAGCCTGTGCCTAGAGGGGAAGTTCTCCAGCCCTGGGATCATCTTTGTGGCCTTCTCTAGACCTGTTCCAAGAGTTACAGGTCCTTCTTGTGCTGGAGGCAGCAGAACTGGATACAGTGCTCCAGCTGGGATCTCATGACAGCAGAAGAAAGGAGCAGAATCTCTTCTCCCCTGGTGGCTGCTCATACTGTTTTTGGTGCAGCCTGGGACATGGCTGCCTTATCTTCCACTGCACATTACACTCATGTTGAGTTAGAATCCTAGCATGGCAGGGATTAGAAGGGACCTCTTGAGATCACACAGTTCAACACCCTTGATAGATCAGGTTCACCTACAGCAGGTCGCCTAGAAACATGTGCAAGCAGGTTCTGTATCAGCAGAATGATCACACAAAATTCAAAGCTGCACTGTGGATGCCAAATTGCAAGCATGCAAAGGTGAGTGAGGTTTGCACACAGTGTTTGGAGCCCTGCAGAGGAGCACAGACATCCCAGGCTTACGCACAATGGGTGGTGGAATAAGTCAGTGCTGAGCTTATGCATCTTGGAACAGAATATGGAATTCAGGCTCCAAAGGTTCCACAAATGACACAGTCAAAACTGTGCTGAATGAAAGCTTTGAAATATCCTGGAGAATAGACAATTCCCTGTGTATAAACCCAGTTGTGACCTCAGACACAGGATAACTGAGCTCTTTTGTACAAGAAGAAAGGAGAGGAAAATAAAAAAGAAGAAGAAAAACTAAAAAGGGCAAAAGAAACTGATATAGATGCATTACTTCACATTCATCTCACCTCATGGCCCTTTAGCCATTATCTCCAGCCAGAACACTAACCAGAGAAGGAGCAAGAATGTACTTTTCTACTCAAATCAAGTACTCAAACTTAAAACAGTGCAAATCCACTCAGCCTGAATAAAACTTATCCACCATCCTGCAGTGATCTAAATCAATAAAAGCCTCATGATGAAAAAACAAAGTATCTGAAGACCAAGTCCTTTGATGGCCTGGTAAGGACACTGAATTCATAGCATCATAGAATCATTAAGATTCAAAGAGACCTCTAGGCTCATCAAATCCAACCTTCTGCTCAACACTTCTCTATTTTCCTAACACCTTGAAACACGGCAGAAGCATCTTCCATGTTCAATTCTTCTGCAATTTAGGCAATGAGCTGGAGGTGTTATGGGCTCAATTAAGTTCCATGGCCAGTATTGAGATGCCTGGCTTTAAACTTTTCTCTTTGGGAGAGTCATTTTCATGGTGTAAGTTTTGTTTCAGCAAAAGCAGAGAACAGTGACTGAGGGCCCAGAGCTGCATCTTCCCTGACTGTGGTTCAAGGAAGGCTTCCTATGTGCTTGGAACAGGCTGATGAGGGAGGAGATGGAATCACTGTCTATGAAGGTGTTCAAGAAATATATGAACATGGCACACTGGGATATGGTTTAACGGCCACGGTGGTGTTGAGTTGAAGGTTGGACGTGATAAACTCAGAGTTCTCTTCCAACTGAAACAGTTCTGTGATTCCATGATTCTGTACCTGCACTCACCTCCTGCAACCCGGTAATAACCAGAGTATGTTTTTGACCTGTGGACAACACTGTCAGCAGCATCTCTATCTTTGCTCAACGTTTCCTCCCCAGGTTCAAATTAGTAGCTGGTGCACTCAACAAGCCTCAAACAACAGAACAGGTTGCTCAGGGAGGTTGTGCAATGTTCCCTATCGGGAAATGTTCAAGGCTGAGTTGGACAGGGCCTTGAGTAACCTGGTCTAGTAGAAGGTGTCCCTGCCCATGGCAGTGGGGTTGGAACTTGATGATCTTTATGACCCCTTCAACCCAAACAATTCTAGGATTCTGAAAAAAGAAACAGATGAGAGGAGGATGTTTCACGTGGGTCTTCTCCCCCTGGCAAAAACTGCACATGGCAGGCTGCCAAGGGCTGGCCAGTCCCTTCTCTCTGACAGGCTGTTGCGTCCACTTCCACACTGGTTAAGTAATGGATGGAGTAGTAAACCTGAATTTGCCCTGCACAGTTTCCAGCATGTCATGTGTTCAGCACTTCTGGGGCTACTTTGAGACATGATTTATCCTAGAGGTTTTCCCATGCCTCCTCTTTGTCAGTTAAAGCCAGTGAGGGGATGAAGAAAAGAAAATATCTGAAACCAAACAAAATAGCCTGCACACTCAGATGCTTTTAGAAGCCAGTAATGATGAATTCCTCCAGTCTCCTCCAACCTACAAGGAGGTCCTTCATGCAATCATAAAACCAGAGAACTATTTTAGTTGGAAAATATCTTTAAGATCATCAAGTCCAACCGTCAAACCAACATCACTACAGACATCAAATCATGTCCCAGAGTGCCATGTCCACACATTTCTTGAACATCTCCAGGGACAATGACTCCACCACCTCCCTGGGCAGGCTATTCCAATGTCTGACCACTCTCGCATCAAAGAAATTCTTCCCCATCTCCCACTTAAACCTCCCCTGGCATGATTTCAAGTCATTTGCTTTCATCCTATTACCTGATACTAGAGAGAAGAGACTAACCCCCACCTCCTTCCAACCTCCTTTCAGGGACTTGTAAAGAGCAATGAGATCTTCTCTCAGCCTCCTTTTCTCCAGACTAAACCACCCCAATTTCCTCACCTCCTTGTCACCAGACCTGTTCTCCAGACCCTTTGCCAGCTTTGTTGCCCTTCTCAGGACCTGTTCCAGCACCTCAATGTCTTTATTGGAGTGAGGAACCCAAAACTGAACCCAGCATTCAAGTCATGGCCTCACCGCTGTTGAGTACGGGGGCATGACCACACCCTGTTCCTGCCGGCCACAATATTGCTGATCCAGGCCAGGATGCTGGTGGCTTTCTTGGCCACCTGAAGACACTGCTGGTTGATCTTCATCTGGTTGTCCACCAGCACTCCCAGGACCTTTTCTATCAGGCAGCTTTCCAGCCAATTTGCCCCAAGCCTGAAGCATTGCATGGGATTGTTGTGACCCGAGTGCTGGACACAGCATTTTGGCCTTGTTAAACTTCATACAACTGACTTCAGTCCATCAATCCAGCCTGGCCAGGCCACCTTTCAGAGCCTTTCTACCCTCCAGAGTGGCTGTCTTTACCCAACAGCCTCACATTGCTTCCTCAGCTCCAGCCTGGGTCTTGTCACATGACATGAAGATGCACAGTACCAGCAACTAAAAGCCAGCAGCTCCAGCACAACACAGCCACCTGTTTGTTTATTTATTTATTTATTTAACGTGTGGTGGTTTAGAGCTGCCCACAGTCACCAATTGGTACCCAGGGATGCCTAAAGCATCATTTTTGATCTACAGAGCCTTCCACGGTTAGGAACCTAATTACCTTCAGAAAATACTGCCTCCACTCATCTGTTACCATGGCAGCTGCAATCAGCTGAGCTGTTGGGGCTGACAAGCCCTGATTTACTCGGGTACCAGGGCAATTCCAGCGGGCTGTCACGTTCAGAATTTACTCTTCTGCTTGGGTCTGACAGCATTTTCAGGAGAGGAAGAGGTAGGATAAATTAAGGCTGTACAAGCTGGGAAGCAGGAACCATTTTAGGAGCGATTCACTGCTCCACTAGCACTTACTGTTGTTTTTCCCTTCTTTATGTTTTCTCCTGCTCTTAGTAATCATCTGTGCGCCCTTGTCCCAGGGTCAAGGTGCAGATGAGATGAGCAGACTTTGCTTCGTTTTGAAATATCTATCGACATGGGGAGAAAACAGATTGTTTAACTAAGTGGCCAGGCTCCTTGTCTAGCCTTTAAAATGAGAATGAAGGGAAAATGAGCTTCAGTATTCCCTCTTCATTTCTGCTGGCTACAGAAGCTACTCCTTAACTGCAACATAAGAGGGTCTTTTTTTTCCATATTGATGCTTTTTACGTGGTGATCTCAAAGCACCAAACTTTTTATGCCCAGAAAGAGAAAAGCCTCATTTCCCACTGTGATGTTTCAGCCCTTCAGAAATGCACTTCTTGAACCATCTGTGTGATAGCAAATATAGAAATGCGAGTAGTACCTTGGCAGTCCTGTACTTGGGATTCAGGGGAAAGCAGAGGGGTTCCTACAGTGTTCAGGTTTTGGGTGCCTCACACCAAGAAGAACATTGAGATGCTGGAGTGGATCCATAAAGGCGCAACAAAACTGATGAAAGGTCTGGAGAACAGGCCTGGTGAGGAGTGGCTGAAGTCAGTGCAATTGTTTAGTCTGGACAAGAAGAAGCTGAGGGGAGACCTTATTGCTCATTACAACCCCCTGAAGGGAGGTTGCAGTGAGGTGGGGATTGTCTCTTCTCCCTAGTATCAGGTGATAGAATGAGAGGAAATGGACTGAAACTGTGACAGGGTAGATTAGTCAGCCTTTTCCAACCAAAACGTGATTCTATGGTTCTACCAAAAGGGGCACTCAGTATCTGAGTAAGAAGGTGATGATGAAGTCTAAGCAGGGGGCTGTTTGCCAAGAAAAGTGACATCAGTTTTACAGAGCCTGACATGACTGTGCTGCAGCTCAGCACAAGCGTCCTCAGTCAGTCGTTACATAGCCTTCAGGTCTGCAGCTCTCCTTGTCCTGCATATCCTCCTCAGGTTCACAAGGACAACCTACTTGAATATAAAGGACTCCATAAGAGCATCCTAAAATTGGTATGATCAAAACCAGTGTGCACTTGCTGCATGATTAAAGTGGATTATCTTATCTGTAAAATAGTGACAACTCTATCTCTTCATTTCCCAACACAAGCACAGATCAGTGGCATTCGAGAAGTGGCTTGAAACTCACAGGTGCTGAGAGCATCACTAACAGCATAGTACCAGATGCAATATTATTATTACAATAATAATGGCACTCATTTGGGACTCCTGCGTTTTTCAGGTCATCAACCAAAACTATTAACAAAGCACAGCCCTTCAGGAGATGAGAAATCTCCCCAGTGTAATACAGGCTGGCTCACACAATTCCTTTCTCCTCACCTACCCTGTATAAAGTGCTTTCTGCCATCCTGCTGGCAGCTACAGAGAGAGCTGCTGAATGCCCTACCTCATGGAAAAGAAACAGGCTCTTTGCTGAAATTAAATGGAATCATAAAATCATTGAAGGTTGGAAAAGATCTCTAAGATCATCAAGTCCAGCAACCAGCCCAACACTATCATGCACACTAAATCATACCCTGAACTACCATGTCCACATATTTCTTCAATGCCTCCAAGGATGATGACTCCACCACCTCACTGTGCAGCCTATTCCAATGCCTGGCCACGCTTGCAGCAAAGAAAATTCGGAATTTGAGAAGGGATACTGAATTTAATGTGCTTTTCAAAATACACATCACAACCAGCCTTCAAGTCAGAGGTCAGAAACGCAAACCCAGGCTGAGTTAAATGTCACTTAAATGTAATTAAAGCAGAAGCAACAAGTTGAGGACAGCAGACAAATGCAATGCTGTCTCCAAGGGGAAGGCTGAATGAAAGCACACCAATACTTAGGCTCCAATCATGAGGAAAAGCCATTACCAAGTAGTTTTCCCTTTCATAGAATCATAGAATTGTTCCAGTTGGAAGAGACCTCCAAGAGCATTGAGTCCAAACATCAGCCCAACAGCCCCATTAAGCCATATGCCCAAGTGCCATGTCTCCAAGTTTCTTGAACACCTCCAGGGATGGTGACTCCACCACTTTCCTGGCCACTCTATTCCAATCTCTGACCCCTCTTGCAGTAAAGATGTCCCCCCCCCCAGTCTCCAACCTAAACCTCTCCTGGTGCAACTTGAGGTTTTGATCTGTTCAAGGGTAGGAGAGACCTGCAGAGGGACCTTGACAGGCTGGACAGGTGGGCAGAGGCCAAGGGGATGAGATTTAACAAGGTCAAGTGCAGGGTTTTGCACTTTAGCCACAACAACCTCAAGCAGCACTACAGGCTGGGAACAGAGCGGCTGGAGAGCAGCCAGGAAGAAAGGGACCTGGGGGTACTGGTAGATAGTAGTTGAAGATGAGCCAGCAGTGTGCCCAGGTGGCCAGGAGAGCCAATGGCATCCTGGCCTGTATCAGGAACAGTAGGGCCAGTAGGACGAGGGAGGTTATTCTTCCCCTGTACTCAGCAATGGCCAGGCCACACCTTGAGTAGTGTCCAGTTCTGGGCTCCTCAATTCAAGAGAGATGTTGAGGTGCTGGAACATGTCCAGAGAAGGGCAACAAAGCTGGTGAGAGGCCTGGAACACAGCCCTGTGAGGAGAGGCTGAGAAAGCTGGAGGTGTTTAGCCTGGAGGAGGCTCAGGGGTGACCTCATTGCTGTCTACAACTACCTGAAGGGAGGCTACAGCCAGGTGGGGCTTGGGCTCTTCTGCCAGGCAATCACCAACAGAACAAGGGGACACAGTCTCAAGTTGTGTTTGGGGACGTATAGGCTGGATGTTAGGAGGAAGTTAGGAGGAACGAGAGTGGTGAGAGCCTGGAATGGGTTGCCCAGGGAGGTGGTTGAGGCCCCATGCCTGGAGACGCTTGAGGCCAGGCTGGATGAGGCTCTGGCCAGCTTGATCTAGTGCAGTGTCCCTGCCCACAGCAGAGGGGTTGGAACTAGATGATCCTTGTGGTCCCTTCCAACCCTGACTGATTCTACAATTCTGTTCTATGATGCTACAAAGTTCTTCACAGAGAGAGTTATTTGCTATTGGAATGGGCTGCTCAGGGGGGCGGAGGAGTCGCCACCCCTGGAGGTGTTGAAGAAAAGATCGGATGGGGCACTTAGTGCCATGGTCTAGTTGACTGGATAGGGCTGGGTGATAGGTTGGACTGGATGATCTTGGAGGTCTCTTCCAACCTGATTGATTCTATGATTTCCTCTAGTCCTAAGGCCATTTATTTTCATCCTAATGTCAGAAGATATCTGAAAGCACCAAGCACCTGACCACCATCTTACACTCTCAATTGCACTTATGTATTTTACTATCTTCAGGTCTTCACTTGCAAGCTTCATTGGTGCCACCACTAAAAACACAGGGACAAGACACGCAGGTCTTCATTCCACAAAACACTTTAGCTTATGCCTTTGAAAGCAGCACAAACCAGTAGATTTGGCTGAACCAAGGAGGAGGCAGCACAAGAAGTCCTTTGCCAGTTCTGCAATTTGAGTCATAACTTCTCAAGGCACCTTGCTTTACTCAACTGCAGAAAAACCACCAGCTCATAAAACATGGATACTCAGATTGTGTCTTTCTGAGGTGGGCATTTCCTTGGTGGAAAGCACCCAGAGGAAATTCAGGGGTGCACTGGATTTTTTTTTTTTCTTGTTCTTTAGGGTGTTTCTTTAACAGCCCAAACATTAGTGTTAACACTACAACAACAAAGACCACACTGGTGGAAATAGGAGGTTGATTCTCCCTATAGTTTGGGGAGAACCTTGGCTGCTGGAATGGACAATATCTTAGTTTTGTGGCTTGGTTGCTCAAAGGAAGACACAGAGAAGCCTCCCATGGTACAGTGCACACAGTACAAATTTGGCATGGTTAGAATCTAATTGTTTGTTCCAGCCCTCGAAAAGCCATTTCTGCACAGCAAATATGCTATGAAATACATTCCTCTCTAATCATGTCAGAGGAGAAAAAAAACAACTTCAGTTCATAAAGCACTCCTTCTGAGCCATTATGGGCAGCTGCTGCTTGAATGCTTGGAGGAAGAGCTGGCAAGTTAAAAAAACAACACAGGCCACAGAGATTTAATTTCCTATAAAATGGCAGTTTAAATGTCTTTTAGCTAAAGAAATACTGCAAAGAGTTTAGAGATGTTCAGGGCAAAAGCATGCAGGAAGAACTCACAGAATCACAGAATCCATTGAGTTAGAAGAGACCTCAAAGATCATCCAGTCCAACCCTCCATCCAGCACTGAAGTGTCAACATTAAACCATGTCCCTAAGCACCAGGTCCACAGGCTGCTTAAACACCTCCAGAGATGGTGACTCCATCACTGCCCTGGATAGACCATTCCAATGTTTGAGAACCCTTTCAGTGAAGAAACACTTCCTAACATCCAGCCTGAACCTCCCTTGCTGCAGCCTAAAACCATTTCCTCTGGTCCTGTTGCTTGATACTAAGGAGAAGAGGCTGCCCCCACCTCACTCCAACCTCTCTTCAGTTAGCTGTAGAGAGCAATGAGGTCTCCCCTCAGCCTTCTCTTCTTCAGACTGAGTAACTCCAGCTCCCTCTGCCCCTTTTCATATGCCATATGCTCCAGGCCCTTCACCAGCCTCACTGCCCTTCTCTGGACATGCTCCAGTCTTGTAGTGAGGGTTCCAGAATTGAACACAACATTTAAGGTGTGGCCTCACCAGTGCTGAGTGCTCCTTCTGTTCCTTCTGCACAGAGGGCTCCACAAGCACTGCACCTTTCAAAATACTCATGGCATAAGCTTCCCAGGGAGGTGGTTTTATCCTTATCCCTGGAGGTGCTGAAAAGACACAGAGATGCTGTGCCAAGAGATGTGGTTTAGCACCAGCTTTGGTAGTGTTAGAGAATGGTTGGACTGGATGATCCAAAAAGTCTTTTCCATTCAAAATGGTTCTCTGATTCTACACTTACAGAATGATAGGAGTTGGAACAGAGGTCCAGAAATATTTCAGCTCTTTTGGGGATTTGGGGAGAGGCTGTGTGAGGGCTGCATTCTGGGGAGCTTGAATTTGTGAAGATTTTGTCTGCTTAGAGATATCTTTAAAAAAATACCAAGACAACAACAACAAACCAACCATAAAGCAAAACACCAGCACAAATGTGACAGGGCTTAGCATGCAAAAGCTGAGCATTTCTGTTGAATCTCCATATAAAAGAGGCAGAGATACGGTGCTGGGGGCTATGGTTTAGCACCAGACTTAGTGGAGTTAGAGAATGGTTGGACTGGATGATCTTAAAAGGCTTTTCCAATCAAAATGATTCTATATGTAAAGAGAAATTAAAGAAAAATACAGAAGTGAGGAAGACTCTAGCTCAGTTTGGAGGCAGGGGGGAGAATGTGGGCTGGGACAGACATTGTTAGTATCTATCATCAGTCTGCTCACTCGCAGCCTCATCTTCCATCTTAACACCACCTCTGTCTCACCAACACTCCCACCGATTCCTTTCCCTCTCCTCAGAGCCATGCCATACTGAGTCAGCTCTGCAGCACTGCCGATGCAATGCTGCTTAGACATCTCCAAGGGACTGTATTTCTGAACTCAACTGCTGATTTCCCTTTCTATCTCCACATGCAGACCTCTTCAGCTGCCATTCGGGCTGCACAGCCTCAGGATCTTCAGCTCTCAGGTGCTGTTTTCCTACTTGGCAGCATTAGCAAAGACAAGATCACTGTATTACAACCTGCATTCATCTACAAACCCACACACGTGGAATCATGGATGGTTTGGGTTGGAAGGGACAATCAAGATCATCAACTTCCAATGGTCCTGCCATGGACAGGAACACTTGATCAGGTTGCTCAAGGTCTCATTTAACCTGGCCTTGAACACCACCAGGTGTGGAGCATCCACAGCTTCTCTGGGAAACCTGTCCCTGTGTCTCACCACCCTCACTGGAAAGAATTTCTTCCTAATCTCCAGTCTAAATCTGCCTTCTTCCAGCCCAAAGCCATCACCCCTCATTCTATCACTACAAGCCCTTCTCAAAAGTCTCTCCCTAGCTTTCCTGTAGTTCCCCTTCAGGTACAGGAAGGCTGCCCAGAGGTCTGTCCAGACTCTTCTCCATGCTGAAGAGCCTCAAGCCTTGCAGTCTGTATCCATAGCAGAGGTTCTGTAGCCCTCTAATCATCTTTGGATCTGCTTCAACAGTTTCATATCCCTCTTACACTGGGGACAGCAGAACTTGGTGCAGTACTCCAGGTGTGGTTGTGTGAGACCAGAGTAGAGGGCCAGAATACCCTCTTTGTCCTGCTGCTCATACTTCTTTTGATGCAGGCTGGCATATAGATTCATTCTGGGCTACCAGCACCCCTTGCTGCTGCTGAACTGATTCATTTTGCAGGTAGAGTTTTCAGGAGACAATAGTATTGCCAGTGGCACAAGTAGTAGGCTGTCACAATATTCCTTTTGCACTGTTTTTTTTTCCTGCAGAGGCTCAGCTCCAAGGCATGCTCAGAGTTGTGAGCTGGCAGACCGAGCTGCATCTTAAGAACATATTTCATTTTAATGGTTTTATTTTTAAATGGTTTCAACTCCTCGAATTAATGGAGATTAAAAAAAGAAATGAGCCTGACATAAAAATGCAAAGCAGAGTGTTTTCCCCTTTTAAACCTACCTTTTAACAAGGATTGGGTTATATTTATTTTCAAGAAACTCAATAGTACCCAATTAATAAGAGGATTGTGCACTTCTGCATGAAAATTGATCACCAAACGGCTCAAATGGAAGGAGCCATTACCTTTCCTCAGCTTCCTCAGTGATAAACGGCATCACACAAAGTCCTAACTATATTCTTTTCAGTCAGTCAGGAATTGCTTTTCTCTTGCAATAAATTTCCCCCTCAGTGGCCATCTTCTAAAGCACCACTTTCTGCCCATGTGAGAAAACAGGGGTGTCCCAGAGACCCAATTCCCTGCTAGGAACAGAGATGGCATCTGGAGCAAAGTGATCAACTTGAATTTTTACCCAGGCACTGCTGGCACATAGAATGGTTCAGGTTGAAAGAGACCTTGAAAGGTCATCTAGTCCAAACCCACTGCAGTCAGCGGGGATATCATCCACTAGATCAGGCTGCTGAGAGTCACACAGAGCCTGACCTTAAATATCTCAGAGATGGGGCCTCAACTCCAATATCTGAAGGGAGCCTACAGGAAGGCTGGGGAGGGACTATTTACAAGGTCTAGTAATGTCAGGACGAGGGGTAATGGGTTTAAGCTGGAAGAGGGGAGATTTAGACTGGATGTTAGGAGGAAGTTCTTTACAGTGAGGGTGGTAAGACACTGGAACAGGTTGCCCAGGGAGGTTGTGGATGCTTCCTCCCTGGAGGCGTTTAAGGTCAGGCTGGATGAGGCCTTGAGCAACCTGCTCTAGTGGGAGGTGTCCCTGCCTATGGCAGGGGGTTGGAGCTGGATGATCCTTGAGGTCCCGTCCAACCTAAACCATTCTATGATTCTATAACTATCTCCTTGTGCAACCTGTTGCAGTGTTCCACCACCCTCATGGTGCAGAACTCATTCCTAACATACACTCTACATCTGCTCCTCTCTCATTTCAAACTGTTGCTCCTCATCTCATCACTGCAGACCTTTGCAAACAGTGTCTCTGCAACCTTCTTGTAGGCTCTTTCAGGTACTGGAAGGCAGGTCTATGGTCTTCCCGGAACTTTATCTACTGAACAACTCCAGCTCTCTCAGCCTGTCCTTTCAGGCCCACATGATGACATGCCCTCTCTGACCAAAAGTTCAGTGTTAATTGCAGGCCTGCTACATGTGGGGACTGACCAGAAGACTGCAAAGCTCTGCACTCGCTTCAGATCCCAGTGCCAGGGAGGAGCCTTCCGCATGTATATAAAGATATTACTGGCTGCTAATGGCCCGCAGAGGTGATGACATAGTTTTATTCTGCCAATATGCAGAGGATTAAGGGTTTCTGCTTGAAGCCACTAACAACTCCAACAGGAGAATTACAGTAATTCTGCTAAAACCACACCAAATCCAAGGGATCGGCTGACGGCATCTTGTTACCCTTTCCACTTCTCTTGAAAATGTAACAGGTACAATGCCACAAATAGGACTTCAAACACCTACGCAGGGAGCTGCAATTTAAAGAATGAGCTCACAGGAGCCAAATGCTGCAAAGAGGGCATCTTGAGGTTTAGATCCTTGACATAACAAAGAACTCTTACAGATCATCAATTCCAGCTGTGAACCCAACCATGGCTATTAAACCATCTTCCCAAGTGCCAGGCCAAATGTTTCTTGAACACCTCCAGGGATGCTGACTCCACCAGCTCCCTGGGCACCCTGTTCCTATCCCTGACCATTCTTGCAGGACAGAATTTTTTTCCTAATCTCCAATCTAACCCTCCCTTGACACTATTTCAGGCCATTTCTTTTTGTTCTGTCAGCTGACACTAGGGAGAAGAGACCAACCTGCAGCTCACAACAACCTTGTTTCAGGGAGTTGTAGAAACCAATGAGGTCTCCCCTCATCCACTCTCCAGACTAAGCAATTCTAGTGTACTCTTCACCAGACCTGTTCTCCAGACCCTTCCTCATCTTTATTGCCCTTCTCTGGACATGCTCTAGCCTCTCAATATCTTTTCTGTAGTAAGGGACCCAATACTGAACCCAGTCTTTGAGATACAGCCTAACCAGTGCAAACGAAGTGTTAGACACTCATCCTACAAGACAGAGAGCCCACAGCATGTATCTCAGTTACCATTTCCAGATTCAGCTGACACTTGACAGGGAGAGTTATTGCACAGAAATTTAGCAAGCTCTCTGCAAAACCCTGCGGATGAGAGTCTGTGCCTGGGAATTCAGACCCTGCCTCCACGAGCGATGGAACGAAGATGAACGGCGGAGACTTTTCTTTGTGTTCTGAGAAATGCAGCTGTGATTCTGGAGAGAAATACATCCCTTGAATAAAGGAGATTATTTGCCGTGGGTTTGAACGCAGCAACAGTGCATTTGAGGAAGGCTTCCCTCACACGTTCATTAAGAGCCTTGATATTTGAGTTGTGTAGAAGTAAAACTGGGACATGGTGAATATCAAGATGGTTGAGTAGCAGCACTTACTGCAAATGTTATTTGCAGCGTGTGAGGCTAACCTGGCTCTGCCAAACCCTGCGTTTAGCAATGATAGCTGTAAGTCTGCACGCATCCAGACAGACTAAGTACCTGCATTTGCTCCTGCAAATACACACAGAAGCTGGTTTGTACACACTGGATTAAAGGAAAAACCCACAAAAACAACCACCCGACAGTCAGCAAACAAAGAATATTAAACACTGTACCTTTGAGTCATAATCTTATAGGCATCTGGCAGATAACAGCGGATATTCTCCATCTGAGCAGGATCAGAGTCACAGATTTTATCATCAGTCCTCCCGTAGTTGGCACTTTCAATCATGATGACATCTGTTCCCGGGCAGCGGAGCTCGATGGGGTAACTCTCACAGGACAGCTCCCTTCGGACCACAGCCATGGGGACCGGGGCACGGCTGAACGCTGCAGGGATTAACACAGAAACACAGTAAACATTTACACTCCACACCAAGGCCAGGATTAAAAGTGGAACAGTGTTTAGCAGCAGGGTTTACCTATATGCTGTACTGAGATAGATTCGGTACCATTGAGACATGGTTTACAGAAACAGCGTCCAACTCTTAGCTTGCTGCCTGAACAGAGAAAACATTTCTCTGCTCAGCGACCTTGTCAGGCATTGGAACAGGCTGCTCAGGGAGGTGGTGGAGTCAACATCCCTGGGGGTGTTCAAAAAATGTGTGGACATGGCACTCTAGAAGGTGGTTTAGTGGACATAGTGTGTTGGGTTGAAGGTTGAAAGTTGATCTTAAAGGCCTTTTCCAACCGAAATAATTCTATGAATACACTTTCCAAGTCAGGAGCTAGTTGGCTTTGACATAGATATGGGTTTAAACTGGAAGAGGGAAAACTTAAACTACATGCTAGGAAGAAGTTATTCACAGTGAGGGTGGTGAAACGCTGAAACAGGGAGGTTACCCAGGGAGGCTGCAGATGTTCCCTTCCTGGAGGTGTTCAAGGCTTGGTTGGATGAGGCCTTGAGTGACCTGTTCTAGTGGGAGGTGTCCCTACCTATGGTGGGGGGTTGGAACTGCATGATCTTTAAGATCCCTTCCAACATAAACCATTCTATGACTCTATTCTACACAATCTCAGTCTTGTGCTGTATCTGATCTACAGGAGGAATTTTCTGACAAGTGATCCAAGAGTCAGGATCCCACTTGCTCAGGGAGCCTACATCTGTCCTCCTGCAGATGTACTAACATCTGCATTGCTCCTGGTGCTTTTGTTTCTTAGGTCCTTAGAAAACACGAGCCTACTGGCTTTTGCTGTAGCCTGCAGCATGCCTGGGGATAACCTGGGGATTCTGGCAACCATCCCAAAACATGGGCCTTGCAGTGATATTTTCCATAGAAAGGCCAATAGATGGGATAACTGGGTGATTAAATTTCAGTCTCAGCTCTGCTTTGGATCTGCCTGGATGTTCAAGACTGGCACCCACTTGCAAAGTGAAATTAAAGAGCTCTCAGAAATCTTACCTGTTTTAAAAGAAATCCAGGCTACAGTTTGCAAAAGAAAAAAAAAGAAACATGCTTTGAGATGCCTTCAAAACAAAGCCCTGAAGTATCAGTAAATAAACTCACATGACAACAAGCAATAACATTAACCCATCTTTACAGCTTCTTTGATCCAGGGATCTCCAACAGCCTGACAAAGCTAAATTCATTAATCCCCCCAAACATCTACACGAAGTAGCTGTGTGTTGTCTTTCTCTTCTGGGCCGCAGAAGGGTTATGTGGCATCCAGATCTCAGGAGAAATCCACAGTGAAGCTGGGAACCAAATGCTTATTTTCCAGCCAAGCACAT
Source organism: Tricholaema leucomelas (assembly GCA_013400475.1). Classification (NCBI taxonomy): domain Eukaryota; kingdom Metazoa; phylum Chordata; class Aves; order Piciformes; family Lybiidae; genus Tricholaema lacrymosa; species Tricholaema leucomelas. The sequence goes on along the minus strand of WAAF01012404.1, from coordinate 106,065 downwards.
CAGCCATGAGCTGAAACAAGAGCCAAGCCCCTCTATTCCATGAGAATGAAAAGTCACCCACACCAAAAAGGCTTCAAGCTGAAGATGGATGGTGTGCCCCTACGCTCTCGTTTTGTACTGCTCAACACAAACTAAGCCCCTGTCTGTATGCTGGTCACAGGGCAGTTAGGGAAGGTTTAGAGTTCTAACAGATCCAGGGGCATCTTACACCTGGTCTAGCCTTGAGCTCTGTGGTAAAGGGTTGGACTTGATGATCTGTGACGTCTCTTCCAACCTTGGTGATACTGTGAAGATCATCCAGTTCAACCATTCTCTAACTCTGTCACAGCCAGTGCTAAACCATGGCCCTCAGCATCACATCTCCGCCTCTCTGAAACACCTCCAGGGATGTGGATTCAAGCACCTCTCTGGGCAGCCTGTTCCAGTCTCTGACAACCCTTTCAATCAACTTTTTTTTTTCCTAAGATCCAAATTAAACCTCCACTAGTGCAACTTGAGGCCATTTTCTCTCCTCCTATTACTTGATACTAGGGAGAAGAGACCAGCCCTCACCTCACTCCAACCTCTTTTCAGGGAGGTGGAGAGAGCAATGAGATCTCCCCTCAGCCTCCTCTTCTCCAGACTAAAAATAGCCAGTTCCTCAGCTGTTCCTCACCTGTTCTCAAGACCCTTCACCAGCTTCCTTTACATTTTCAGGACCTGTTCCATAACCTCAATGTCTTTCCACCAGTAAGGACCCAAAACTGAACCGAGGACTCAAGGTGTAATCTCATCAGGTGGTGGTGCCTGAACACAGGCACCACAATCACTTCCCTAGTCCTGCTGGTCACACTATTGCTGATCCAGGCCAGGATGCTGTTGCCTTCTTGGTCACCTGGGCACACACTGCCTCATCTTCAGCTAGCTGCTGATCAAAAGCTTATTTGTGGAGATACGAATGTATCTGTTTCCTAGCACAGCTTTTAACTGTACCAAGGGTGTGTATCTTTCTGGCAGGTAGCAATCCAACACACTAACTTCTATCAAGCCTTCTATTATTGTTAGCTTTCTCATTTCCATTTGGATTATCAGAGAGAGAAACCTCCTCATTCCTGTAATTCTGCAGGGATTACTCTAAGATCAGATCCTTCCTTGCGTGCCAAGATTGAGAACTAATTGCCAAACTCCCAAGACAGGCATGAACTGACTTGGGAATTAACAGCTTCTACATTTACCACAGATTTGGGGCTGTATCATGTAAGATGTCCTCTTTCCTCAAAATCACAGGAAGCTTTGGGTTTGAAGAGACCTTAAAGATCATCTAGCACTAAGCCTTCCCTCCACGGACAAGGGCACCTCTTACTAGACCAGCTTGCTCAAGGTCCTCATCCAACCTGGCCATGAAGATCTCCAGGGAGGGGGCATCCACACCCTCCCTGGGCAACCTGTTCCAGTGTCTCACCTCTCTCGCTGGAAAGAATTTCTTCCTAATCTCCAGTCTCAATCTCCCCTCTTCCAGCTCAAAGCCATTCTCCTCACCCTGTCACTGCAAGCCCTAGTTAAAAGTCTCTCCTTGGCTTTTTTGTTGTCCCTGTTCAGGAGGGATGCTCTAAGGCCTCCCCAGACCCTTCTTGCCTCCAGGCTGAATGATGGGAGAAAGACTTTTGTCCTGAGCTTGTATGGCACCATAAGTGGTGTAATGCAGAAACTTGCTACTGTGACCAAGTTCTCCTTTCACAGAGAGAAGGCAGGAGAACTGTGAACCTCTGAGACGCAATGCCTTGCTCTCACCCTTGGCTTTATGTCACTGATCAAAGGCAAGGTGAGAGAAGGAAAGATGAGCTGTAAAGTTAGAAAGAAGGTTTGATGGAAGAGATAAGCCCCTCAGAAAGGCAGAGTCAGCAAACCCCAGCAGCTGTAACCTGCCCTACAAATGACATCGGGAGATATTAACTCCATTTTAAAGGGCCTGCCCACAGAAGCCTACAGCAGCTCCTGTTCCACAAAACACCAGACTCTGTGGCAAAAGGGAGGGAGCTTAATTTCAGCTGTGTTACCTTTAGTGTTCATAGGCCCAGTGCTGACCAGAAATCTTCTGATGCCAGGCTGCTGAGTTTGGAAGAGCGCTGTGGCAAGCCTCTTCTGTGTTAAACCTGAACAGATTGGCAGCCCGGGAGGCAGAAGATTTCTGGCAGCTTTTTGGCAGATCACTGAGGCCAAGTGCCCTCCCTCCTCCTGCCATGGGCTTAGAGGACTCCTATTAAGTGCCAAAATAAGGTCAAAATGGGGTTTACAGTCAATATTAGCTGCTTGGGTTTGTGGATTAGCCCAATTCTTCACCTCTTGAGTAGTTTGGATCCTTTTCTCAGAGGCTGAAGAAATAGCAAAGAGAGTTTGGTTATCACTGAACAATGAGGGTTAGAAGGCACCTCTGAGGATCATCTAGTCCACCTAGAGTAAAGCACACAAGAAGAGGTACTTTACATTTTAGTGTTCTCAACAGAAAAAAAAGAAAACAAAACCCAACCCTCCAGCCTTCATTATTCAGAAAAATCTATTTTTGCCATTCATTCCTAAACAGTTGTTAATATTTTTTTCCTCAGTAACTGCTCTCTGTTGTCAAAGAAAGCAGACATTCAGCATGTAATGTATGAGAAGAACCTCACTTAAAATCAGAGAAATTAATAGAATTTACTCAACCCAACTCAGTGGATAGGTGAAGCACTAATACTGTAGATATGCAGATAACTGCTGTGTCCTGTCAGAAATAAGGAAGATTCTCTCTGTGGAGAAAAAGGAGGCTGAGGGGAGATCTTCTCTCTCTACATCTCCCACCTCTCTAAAAGGAGGTTGGAGAAAGGTGGGAGTAGATCTCTTCTCCATGGTAACAAGTGATAGAAGAGAGGAAATGGCCTCAAGTTGTGCCAAAGGAGGTTTAGTTTGGGTATTAGAAGAAACTTGTTGACTGAAAGGGGTCTCAAAGACTGGAACAGGCTGCTCAGGGAGGTGGTTGAATCGTCAAATAAGTTTGTGGAGGTTACAGGCCTGAAATTGTTCATAGACAGGCTAGACAATCAGAGGGCTGGAACATCTCTGCTATAGGGACAGGCTGAGAGAATTGAGGCTGCTCAGCCTGGAGAGAAGGTGGCTCTGAGGAGGCCTTAGAGCAGCCTTCCAGTACCTGCAGGGGACTACAAGAAAGATGGGGAAGGACTTTTTTACAAAGGCGTGTAGTGACAGGATGAGGGGCAATGGCTTTGAGCTGGAAAAGGGGAGATTTAGACTGGAGATTAGGAAGAAATTCTGTCAAGTGAGAGTGGTGAGACACTGGAACAGACTGCCCAGGGAGATTGTGAATGTCTGCTGCCTGAAGGTGTTCAAGGCCAAGTTGGATGAGAGCTTTGAGAGAGCTNTGTTCATAGACAGGCTAGACAATCAGAGGGCTGGAACATCTCTGCTATAGGGACAGGCTGAGAGAATTGAGGCTGCTCAGCCTGGAGAGAAGGTGGCTCTGAGGAGGCCTTAGAGCAGCCTTCCAGTACCTGCAGGGGACTACAAGAAAGATGGAGAAGGACTTTTTTACAAAGGCTTGTAGTGACAGGATGAGGGGCAATGGCTTTGAGCTGGAAAAGGGGAGATTTAGTCTGGAGATTAGGTAGAATTTCTGTCTAGTGAGAGTGGTGAGTCACTGGAACAGACTGCCCAGGGAGATTGTGAATGTCTGCTGCCTGAAGGTGTTCAAGGCCAAGTTGGATGAGAGCTTTGAGAGAGCTGGTATAGAGGAAGGTGTCCCTGCCTATGGCCAGGGGGTTGGAATTAAATGATCTTTTATGGCCCCTTGCGAGCCAAACCATACTATGTTTCTGTGAAAGCAACAGAGGATGTTTTCCATCCTGTCACCCTCCACTAAATCAGATGCTTTGCCTGGCTCTTCTTCTACCCTGGTACCTGCAATAAATACTCCAATGGGAGATTAGAGGCTGACTGTTTATCTCCTTGTAAGCACATTTCTTTGTTGTGTCTCTATATTCTAATCTTCCTTAAAGACTTTTAGTGGTTTTCCTGCGAGAAGCAGAGATTCTTCTTCTTCTTTTTTTTTCTTTGCATCTTTTTTTCCTTTTTGCAATGAAATAAGATACGTCAAAGCCCATCTGTGAACTACCCAGCAGGGTTGTATTAATTCATTAATACACTTCTCTCTCCTTTGAGCAGCCCCCTATCTTCCTAGTTTCTCACTGAGCTCCTTATTTCATCTCCTGAATAAGTGACCTAATTGTTGGCTCGAAGTCAAGAGGAGCTGCTGGCTGCTCACTAGTTTGGAAAACAGGTGTCTTTTTTTTTTTCCAGGCTCCTATCTGCAGACAGCCACCTAAGTACAGACAGAACAACTTCCAGATTTTGGTTAAAAAAAAAGAACAAAAATCCAATCAAACAACAACAACCAAAAAAAAAAAAAAACCAATACACCCCAACCACTCTTTCATTTTTTTAACTTTTACACTAGTTTCAACTTCAGTTTTCCAACTGCAGCCATTTGGTGGAAAATCATCCTCCTGAGCTTCTTCTGCAGGGCAAAGTGAGAGCAGAGAATAGAATAGAATCAACCAGGTTGGAAGAGACGTCCAAGATCATCCAGTCCAACCTAGCACCCAGCCCTACCCACTCAACTAGACCACAGCACTAAGTGCCTCATCCAGGCTTTCCTTAAACACCTCCAGGGATGGTGAGGTTTGTGGAAGGACAACAGATAATGACAGAACTTTATCTGGGCAATTTAAAACTTCTTTGTCTCTGCTAATTTCAAGAACTGGAAAATTAAGTAAGTCACCAAAATCTTGTGCTTTTTCTCCTCCTCGATTTTGACCTCAGAACATAATTGCCTTTCGTCATGCCTGCAGGGCATGGGCTTGTAGTTATCATTGTGTGCTTAATCAAACCCTGAAATAGCCTTTAAATTCCACCTCTTCCTGGCTGCTGGAGACTTGTTGAGCTCTGCTACACTCAGAAGCACGATGGTTGTGGATGTACTTTTAAAAGAGAAGTGTGGGATGATGCTTTTTAATTAGATTTGATATGCAATTTTCCCAGCAAAATCATGTTCTGGCTCTGAATTTTCAGAGGGAAATTTCAAGGCATACTTAAGGGCACTGAAACAAAAGTTGGAAATGTAAAGATTCATGTTCACAAGGCCTGTACATGGTTTCCTCTGCCTAGCTAAATGACTGCCTGTTCCCAAAGGCAAACACAAGGTACTGGGGGATGAGATTTCGTAGAATTATAGAATTGTTAGGGTTAGAAAAGCCCTTTAAGGTCATCCAGTCCAACCATTCTCTAGCTAAACATGGCCCACAGCACCGCACCTCTGCCTCTTCAAAACACTTCCACAGATGGGGATTCAACCACATATCCTTGGGCAGCTTTTTCCACTCTATGAGTGGGTCCAGGGGAGGTCAAAAAAATGATCAGAGGGCTGGAGCACTTATCCTATGAAGACAGGCTGAAAGAAGTGGGGCTGCTCAGCCTGGAGAAGGCTCCAGGGAGGCCTTAGAGCATCATTTCAATATCTGAAGGGGACCTGCAGGAAGGCTGTGGAGTGACTGTTTAGAAAAGGCTATGGTGAAAGGCTAAGCCAGGGGAAATTTAGGCTTGAGGTGAGGAGAAAGTTCTTCACTGAGAGAGCAATTGGCTGCTGGAACAGGCTGCCCAGGGAGGTGGTGGAGTCGCCGTCCCTGGAGCTGTTCAAGGCAGGATTGGACATGGCACTTGGTGCCATGGTCTAGCCTTGAGCTCTGTGGTAACGGCTTGGACTTGATGAGGTCTCTTCCAACCTTGGTAATACTGTGATACTGCGACAAGAGATGATGGTTTGAAACTGGAGCAGGGGATTCTGAGATTGGATATAGGAGGAAGTTCTCCGCAACGAGAGTGGTGACACACTGGAATTTGTGTTTGCCCAGAAAGGACAACTGTATGAAACCTTCAGAACTCTCCAGAGAAAGCAACAGATAGGAAGAAACTCTTCTCTTTTGCTTAAGTATCAGAGACTGTCATTCAAATACCTGTCTGAAAACCTCAGCCTTCAAATGTCTGTCATCTAAAGCAATTGCTTCACTTCACTGGAAAACGAAAAGAATTCCTTGAGAGTTAATTTTACAAGTAAAGTACCCAGACCTTGAATGCCAGCCACTTTCAGCAAGTAATATGGCCAAAGTGTAGATCATTAAAGGAATAACTGTGATTTTTTGTGGTGTTTGAGACACCACAGCTCCTTTGAGTCTCTGCCATAAATAACAACAGAGGATTTGCTCTTTCCACAAGCTGTAACACTGTGAAAGTTTTATGAAGAAGCCTGAGACTGTGTTAAGATCACAGATTCATAGAATGGTTTGGGTTGGAAGAGACCTTAAAGATCACCTAGTTCCAACACCCCTGCCACAGACAGGGACACCTCCCACCTGACCAGGCTGCTCAAGACCCTGTCCAATCTGGCCTTGAACACCTTCAGGGAGGCAGCATCCACAGGCTACCCGGGCAATCTTTTCTAGTGTCTCTCACCACCCTTTCTAAACTTCAGTCTCAATTTCTCCTTTTCCAGCTCAAACTATTACCCCTCATCCTGTCACTACAAGTCTTTGTCTGAAGTCCCTTCACAGACCTCTTATAGGCTCCCTTCAGATCTGCTACTCTAAGATCTCCCCCAAAGCCTTCCCTTCTCCAGGCTGAGCAGCCCCAACTTTCTCAGCCTGTCCTGATGAGGGAGGGTTCTCCATTCCCTGATCATTTTTCTCACCTAGTTCCACCACGCCCTGCCCTCTGATGAGCACTCTGATCATGTTCACGGCCTCCGCTGGACCCACTGCAACATTTCACAGTATCACCAAGGTTGGAAGAGACCTCACAGATCATCAAGTCCAAGCCATTACCACAGAGCTCAAGGCTAGACCATGGCACCAAGTGCCACGTCCAATCCTACCTTGAACAGCTCCAGGGACAGCGACTCCACCACCTCCGTGGGCAACATCCTTCTTGTGCTGGGGGCACCAGAACTGAAAGCAGTGCTCAGAGTAGAGTCTCACAAGTGCAGAGTAGACATGGGGAATCACCTCCCTCATCCTGCTGGTCACACTTCTTATGCAGCCTAAGGCATGGCTACCTTCAGGGCTGCAAATTACCATTTCTGGCTCAATGCCAGATCAAGGTCTTGAGTCCTCCCAGAATTGCAGCCCATTATATGTTTTTTTTTTTTTTCCATTACCCTGCTCTATAAACACATGATGCAGATGTAGCAGGCAACATTGGAATTTTTGGGTTCCACATGGCAAGATGAGACTTGGGGCTCTTTACTCAGTATATCTCAAAGGCCACTAATTTTCAGAAACCAGTAGTTGCTCATGAGCAAAAGCAGTGAATAAAGCCCACAGACAACCCTGTCCCCAGGTGCTGGATGAGGATTTCCACAGCATGATATCTACAAGCTCCATCTCAGAAGCCAAGACTAAGATCATTTTTCCTGACAGACTACAAGAATTGCAAGCAGGCTGTGGCAAGCTGTTCTTTATAGCCCTCTGAACCAGGACTCTCCCTAAAGTCTGTAACACAGCTGCCCCCTGACCACAAAAGTTCAAGGATTTCACCTCAAACGCAGAAGCAGCCTAAAAAGAGCTTTGCAGAAGCAAACATATTCATCTGAACAGCAGATGAACTTTATTTACTTTCCCTCAATATTAAAACTAAAAATCTTTAGGAAAATTAAATTGAGGAAAAATTAGATTGAGCAGCTGAGGGAACTGTGGTTATTTAGTCTGGACAAAAAGATGCTGAGGAGAGACCTGATTGCTCTCTACAACTCCCTGAAAGAAGCATAAAGTTAAAAGTAATGAACTGGATGAACTCCACAAGATGGTTCAATGCTAGGAAATACAACTAAAGACTTGAGTGATGATGACTTCTAATGCACCTCTGCTTTCCTTCCTTCCTTCCCCTGCAGATATACAACGAGAAAGAGCAGGACTTTGTCAAGTTCCAGACAGAGAGCACTGCTGGGGCACCAGGGCATGCCCACTTAGTTCAGGCACACTCAGGCTCTGCAGCTCAGCAGCAGATGCACTTTCCTTTATCTGTGAGAAGAGAGACAGGAGTCAACACCACCAGACAAATGGTCTCTGTCAACTGGTGGAGAGAGAATAACACTGACCTAAGGTTTACACAGCCCCAGCTTTGACCTGCCAGGACAGAAACTGAGCTGGGCAGGTTCAGTGAGAATGAGTAGGTGGATGGGTGAGGTTGGGTATTGTTAACCCCCAGTAGGAGTCTCTAGACCCCAGTCTAGGGTCTGAAGTCCCCTCCAACCAGACTGAGCCTATCACCAAGACCTCACTAGACATCAGGCTGCAGCAACTGCCAAATCTTTCTGTACTGTTGCTCCCTAAAGGTTTCTGAAGGATTCTTCCAAGTTGAAAGCAAAAAGGCACCAGGGAAAGATTACCAGAGAACTATTTCTGGGAGATCAGGGGTTAAATGTCTAATGTAATTATGTTACATTACCTGTGACTGCACTTTCTAAATACAAAGAGACTTTTATCTAACAAAGAATTCATTCTGAGCACTTCGCTTCCCCGTACTTATTTCAAGCACTGTTCTTCTAGAGTTATTTATAATTCAGTTCTAGAAGTTTCTGCTTTTTATAAGATTTTATCTATTTTATCATTTTTAATATTCTAACTATCTTGTGCTTTTGGGTGTGAGGAAAGTACTCTGCTGTCACTGCCCTCCACTTTTGGAGCACAAAGGAAAAACTTCATAGAAAAAGTGCCTGGAGCACTGTTTCCAGCTCCAGGGCCCCCAACACAAGAGAGACATGGTCCTGCTGGAGCAGATATCATACATACACAAGAGTTTTACCCAGGATAGGTCCTCACAGACTAAAACATTCCCCAGAAATTTAAACAGAAATAAAGATTTAACATTAAAAATATGGACAATAAATGGAGAAGTCTGTTTCCAGATGACAAAATCCTCAACTCTGTAATTATGAGGAAAAACTTCTTCTGTTAAGGCCACTTTAAAAAAAAAAAAAAAAGTCAAAGCAGCAATCCAGAAGAAATGAGCTTGGAATCAAAACCATGCAGTACTGAAAGCTCAAAAGAGACATGGCAGAAGTGGGGGACATCAAACTAAGTGAAACTATGCTTGCAAAAGTTGGAAAGCAGCAGCAGTACTTTTGCCATAGGAAGGTCAAAGCCCACAAAAATCAACCTCCTACAGTCATTCAAGAACTCACTGCAGTCCGTGTTTGGAAAGAAGAAACAGATCTACTCACAACTCATAGAGAGAAAGAGGTGCTTTTGGTTCAATCCCCAGCAAGTTTGCAGATGGCTCCAAGATGCATGCTCTGGTTGAGACACTAGAGTGTGTCTAGTTCAAAACATCACCCTCATCCTGTCACTACAAGCCCTTGTAAAAAAATCTCTCCCCAGCTTTCTCGTAGGCCCCCTTCAGGTACTAAAAGGCCACTATAAGCTTTCCACAGAAATAGCTCCTCTCTAGGCTGAACAACCCCAACTCTCTCAGTCCGCCCTCACAGGAGAGCTGCATCAGCCCTCTGATCATTTTTGCCATCTAGTTCCACCACCCCCTGCCATTGGCAGGGACATTTCTTAGTAGCCCAGGTTGCCAAAGGTCCCATCCAACCTAGCCGATATTATTCAACACGCTTCTGAAAGAGAATGAACTCAAGAACTTCATCTCTTCGGTATCATTTCAATGCGCTTCTTGATGATCAGAAAGAAAATAAACTCAATGCTTGCCAAATCTGCAGCAGACACCAAAAAATTGATGAAATGCTAAGTAATGACATGGACCTTGTCAGTTCTGCAGATTGATTTCTCCACAGTCTGAGCAAGATCGTGCTTTAACGCAAACGCAAGTCCACGTAGGAACGCAACAGGATGGGAGAGCACAGCCTCACAGGCAGCAGCTTTGAGACAAAGCTGCTGTCATGATTGATACAAATGTGAAGGCTACACAGTGACTCAAAGGGCAAACATGATCTCTGAGAGTGTTAGGAGGTGAATAGCAAGCAGAAGTGGGAAGATAGCACTGCCTGGTTGTATAGAGTCATATACAACAATTCTATACAACTGTGTGGTTGTATAGAATTATAGAATAGCATGGATTGGAATGGACCTTAAAGATCATCCAGTTCCAAACCCGTACCATGAGCAGGAACGCCTCCCACTAGACCAGGCTGCTCAAAGCTTCATCCAGCCCAGCCTTAAACACTTGCAGGAATGAGGCACCCACAATTTCTCTGGGTAACCCGTACCAATGGAGTGATAGTCATGCTGCTCCTCACAGTAAAGAACTTCTTTAACCATCATTGCAAATAAAAGCCTGACACTGAGAGACTCTTTGGTCTCAGCAGCTTTGAAGGCAATGGAAAAGTGACCTTCAAATATACTAAGATTCCTGGTCTTGTGAATTCTTAAGCTCCTCAGAAACCTCAAGAGTCTGGAGTGATTCTGGCTTTGGACAAGTTCATCACAGCATGGAAGAAGTTGAAAGTGACTTACAGAGACCACCCAACCCAACACCCTTGCCAAAGGAGGGAGACATGCAGCAGCTTGCCCAGAATCACAATGTCCAGGTGGTTTTAGAATCCTTCCAAAGAAGGAGACTCCACAACCCACATGTACAGCCTGTTTGAGGGTTCCAGCACCCCTACAGGAACAGGTCATCCTCCTGTTCAGACAGAACCCTCTGGGTTCCAATCTGTGCCTGTTGCTGGGCACCTCTGACAAAAGCTTAGTACCGTTACAGGAATGTGGGCACTGTGATGTCTATACTTCAAAAACACTTGTCAGAAACTTTGAAATAGTTTGGAAAACAACTCAATCAATGTAAAAATCACAAACTTAAATGTTCTGGACAGCCACTTTTGTAAGTGAGACACCAACACTGCTTAGTTCAATGAGTACAAGACAGTTGCAGCCTGCACCTGCTGCTTTTGCATTTCCTAAACTAAGAATAAGGAGAGAGGAAAATAGAGGAAGCTCATCAATTCAGCAGAGAGATGCAAGCAAGATGCAAGAGGCTGGAAGTTGAAGCCAGGACAATTCAGGCTAAAAATCATAGAATCATCCAGTCCAACCATTACCTAACTCTACCATATCCAGTACTAACCACAGAATCACAGAATTGGTTTTGGTTGGAAAAGACCTTTAAGATTGACCAGTTCAAGAATTGTCTAACTCTACCAAGGCTGATAATAAACCACGTCCCTCAGCACCACATCTCTGCCACTCTGAAACACCTCCGGGGATGAGGATTCAACGACCTCCCTGGGCAACCAGTTCCAGGCTTTGAGAACTCTTTCAGACAACAAATGTATTTAAATCTCCAACCTAAACCTTCCCTGGTACAACTTGAGGCTGCTTCCTCTCATCCTTGTAACTAGAGAAAAGAGCATCACACCTCTGTCTCTTTGAAACACTTCGAGGGGTGGGATTCAACCACTTCTCTGGGAGGCTGTTCTAGTCTTCCAGAACCCTAATCAGCTATATATTTTTAATAGAGTAAGTAATTTAAGATGGAACAGTTAACCTAAGTATATAACTCACAGATTCAAAAATTGCAATGGGTTGAAAGACCTTCAAAGGTCATTGTCTCCAATGCTCCTGCAGCGAGCAGGAGCACCTTCAACTAGATCATGCTGCCCAGGTCCTCCAAGTCTGATCCTGCATGTCTCCAGGAAGGGGGCTTCAACCACATCTCTAGGCAACCTATTCCAGTGTTTCACCACCCTCATTGCGAAGAGCTTCTACCTAATGAACAACCTAAATCTCCCCTGCTCCAGTTTCCAAACATTGCCCCTCATCCTATCATCACAGGGTCTTCTAAACAGTCCATCTCCAACCTTCCTGCAGGTCCCTTTCAGATGCTGAAATGCAGCTCTAAGGTCTCCCTATAACCTTCTCTTCTCCAGGCTGAACAGCCCCAATTCTTTCAGCCTGTCTTCACAGGAAAAGTGTTCCAGCCCTCTGATCATCTTTGTGGCCCTAAATGATGCTTTCCTTTAAGTCCCTCAATAATGACTAAATACTTTCTTGGAAGATGTGTTACAGCTTAAACAGTAAGTAGGGTAGTCTGATTCAGAAATTCTTGAGTGACATCTCTATGTGCAAAAAGTCTGCCATGTTGACCACAGAAGTCTCTTTGTATTGTCTGAAACTTTGAGAGAAAGAAAACAGGAAGAGAATGGGACATTTGAAGTGTAGAGAGTAGGACATTTAGAACATAGAGACCACTGAATTTATTATCTGAGACTTCAAAAACCAAACCAACAACCAACCACAAGAAATAAAGCCCTTCAGTCAGTGCTTATCCAGATACCATCTGTGCCTATCCATGCACAGATTTGTGCCTTGCCTCTATCCAGCACTTGTGAATAGACAAAAAAAAAAAACCAACCAACATTCCAGGAGAGCTTCTTTGCATTCCTAGGAGTAAAAGATTTGATGGAGAAAGAAGGGAATTGCTTAATGCAAACCAGCAGATGGGATTTCAGTCAGGAGGCTGGCTTTGTTTTCATAATGAACCATAATCTGTGTAATCTAAAACAGTTTTTATTCAGAACCATAGAACTGTTTTGCTTGGAAAAGACCTTTAAGATTACCAAGTCCAACAATGACCTAACTCTCCTGAGTCTGGTGTTAAATCAAGCCCCTCTGTCTCTGTCTCTTTAAAACACCTCCAGGGATGGAGATTCAACCACCACCCCAGGGAGCCTGTTCAATTCTTTGTAATCCCTTGAGATCAACAAGTTTCTTCTCATTTCCAAACTAAATCTCATCTGGCACAATTTCAGGCAATTTCATCTCACTCTGGTAGTAGGGAGTGAAAAAATAACCCCCACCTGACTGAAACCTCCTTTCAAGGAGTTGTAGAGAGCAATGAGGTCTCCCCTCAGACTCCTCCTCTCCACAATGGGCAAATCCAATTACTGGGGGAACTCCTCACCAGACCTGTTCTCCAGACCCCACAATGCAGGCAGGTGAGCAATTAAATGCTATGGCAAGAAGTCAAGAAAAACACAACTGACATTGAAAATGGGAAGTGCAAAAAGTGACTGTCAAGTATTTTCAAGGCCAAGAGAGGTGATTTTGACCCTTTACTCTGCTCTTTTGAGACCTCTACTTCAAATACTGCATCCAGTTCTGGTGTTTCCATCATAAGAAAAGCAGCACTGCTATGTGGATAGGCTGAAGGAGCTGGAGTTGTTCAGCCAGGAGAAGGGAAGACTCTGGGGGGACCTTATAGATGCCTTCCAACACCTGAACAGATTCTACAGGAAAGCTGAAGATCAAATTTTCATGAGAGTATCTAGAGACAGGACAAAGGGGAATGGTTTGAAGCTGAAGGAGAACAGGGTTAAACTGGATCTTACGAAGAAGTTGCCCAGGGTGGTTGTGGATGCCTGCTTCCTAGGGGTGTTTAAGGCCAGATTGGCTGAGGTCTGAGGAAACAAAGTGTAGTCAAGAGGTGTCCATGTCCATGGCAGGGAAGTTGGAGCAGATGATCTCTGGAGTCCCTTCCAACTTGAGCTGTTCTATGATTCTACAATATTGCTTACTGTTTTGCTCAGGTCCCATAATCAGGCTTCAGCAACACTGTACATCTACTTGTGACTCCTCAGCATACTTAAATTCCTATCATGTTCATAGAATTATAGAATTGTTTCTGTTGGGAAAGCCCTCTGAGATCGAGTCCAACCATCAGCCTTACACCACCATGGCTATTAAACCATGTCCCAAGGTGCCATGTACAGACATTTCCCAAACACACCCAGAGATGGCAACTCCACCACCTCCCTGTGCAGCCTCTTCCAATTCCTGAACGTTTTTGCAGTACAAATCCCAGATTCCTGTTTATCCATATGTGCCCCTCTTCTCAAAGTTCATCTCCATGTTAAAAATAAATGGCTTTCAAATGTAGGCAGCTCCATACACAAACACTCTGCTTGTAAGAGTCACTTCATCTGTAAATAGCAGCAATCAATACAGCCAGTAAAGAACCCAAACAAATTTCTATGATGAATCCTTAATGAAGGCATACTTTGGTAATTTTTATTGCTAATATATGATTGATTTACAGAATACATCACCACCTAGGCACTGGAATTTGCTGGAGCCACATCCTGTATGGAGTCTGAGTCAAAACAGGAGCCAAAAGTCAATAACCCATTTCACACAAAATCACAGAGAGTTGGAAGGGACTACAAGAGATGAAGTCCAACATCCCTGCCACAGGAGAATCACCTAGAGCCTGTCACACAGGAATGCATCCAGGCAGGTTGTGAATATCTGCAGAAGAAGAGACTCCACAACCTCTCTGAGAAGCCTGCCTCACAGTGAAAATACATTTCTTTGTGTTTGCTGGCAACCTTTGTCCTGTCACTGGACATCATTGAGCAAAGTCTAGCTCTAACTTACCACACCCTTTCAAATCCACCCCAGGGTACCAGTGGCCTTCTTAGCCACAAAGACACATTCTGCTGGCTCATAGGCATCCTTCTGTACACCAGGATCCTGATTAATCTAAACCACAGTGAACACACTGGAGGAATTCTATCCAATTTTGTGTTACAACAGTCAAAACTTTCAACTAGGTTTCATTTAAGCCAATGCAGAATTAGTCACTAACTTCAACCATCACCACCAGGTCCCTTTTCCCTACACTGCTCTCCAATAGGTCAGTCCCAAACCTATACTGGTTCATGGAGTTAGTTTTATCTCCAAATGCAAGACTCTACACTTGTCCTCGCTGTATTTCATTCAATTTACCACCAGTGTGGTCCCTCTCCCGAGCTGGATATGGTGACGAGAGTCTGACTCTTGTGGTGCAATTACTTCTCTCAGACTATCAATTATAAGCCACCATTGTTACTGCAAAATGATCCAGGAGGCTTCCTTGCTTATCTTCCACTCTTCATTGCCAGAACACTGAGAGTAGAGATTTGGAAGAAGACTGGCAGACTAACCTTGCAGATCCCTCGAAGAGCAGAGCTCCTCTGAAATCAAAGCACCCACTTGGGCTCTTTTGTTTGGAATCAATGAACATTTTCCCTGCCTTTATTGCTATTCACATCAGGGAGCAATGATTGACTTCTGCAGTTGCCCAGGAGAAAAGGCACCAAACAGCTTTCCTTGGGATGAATACTAATTCCAGCAGACAGGGAGAAGATAGGCTTCCCTCTCCAACACAAACAGGATCTAAAGAACTTATCACTGATATTCAGTGAGGTTTCAGGAGAAGTCTAAAGTAGAACAACAGAACCATTTTGGTTGGAAAAGGCCTTTAAGATCATTGAGTTCAACCACTTTCTAGCTCTACCAAGGCTGAGACTAAACCATGACCCTCAGCACCACATTTCTGCTTCTCTGAAACACCTCCAGGGATGGGCATTCAACCACCACACTGAGGAGACTGTGACAGTCTTTGAATACCCTTTCAGCCAGGAAGTTTCTTCTAATCTGTAACCTAAACCTCCGCTGATGCAACTTGAAGCCATTTCCTCTCCTCCTATCACTTGTTACAACAGAGAAGACATCATCACCCACCTGGCTCCAACCTCCTTTCAGGGAGCTGTAGAGAGGAAGGAGGTCTCCCCTCAGCCTCCTTTTCTCCACACTATAAAACCCCAGTACCCTCAGCCACTCCTCACAGGACCTGTTCACCAGCTCCACAAGTTAATTTCACCTGTGTGCTAGTTTGAAGCTAGCTAGAATGTTTGGGTGAGAAGGATTAGATTACAGGCTGTGGAAAGGAAACAATGGTAATGTCTACTTCACTCATAGGCTTGCTGAGATGTATAAGAACAAGAACATAAACATAGATAAAGCAGTCACTGTCTGGGCTTTGGGCTGAATTTCTCTCTCTCTAACCTAACCTGCTGCCTGTGTGACTAATCCATCTGCTTCTTAACCTCCCTGGCCGACCCTCAAAACTACCTTAAGCATAAAGCAAGATCTTGAGTAAGGTAAAGGGGTAGGGGGAAGGGTGGTTGAGAGCCCCTTCTGGGGACTCAGGTTTCTGAGAGGGCTATTGTGTTTCTGTATTACTTCCTAACCTGTATATTTCTGTGTATACTGTAAATATCTGTTTGTATATTGAGCTAAGCTTTAAATACAAAGCTTCATTCAATTTCCAGAGCTGCTGAGTCTAGTCTGGGTGATTTTCCACACTGGGGAGGTGGGTAACACCCAAACCATCACAACCTGTTCCCCACAAGATCCTTTGCCAGCTTTCTGGCCCTTCTCTGGACACACTACAGCACCTCCATCTCTTTCTTGTAGTGAAGGTCCCAAAAGCAACCTCAGTACTCAAGGTGTGGCCTCACCACTGCTGAGTGCAGAGGGACAATTCCTTCCCTGGTCTTGCTGGACACACTCTAAGAAGACAGGTTCATATGGTTACACAAACCAAATCTAAAATGTTTGCTTACTGCTACAGACAGAAAAAAATAAAAAAGGTTATGGGTTTAGAGTCACGCTGGGGAAATAATCCCACACTGTTAACTTCAGATTGATGTCATGCAGCAATCTGGGTCAGACTTTACATCAAAAGCTGATCACAAAAGATCTGAGATGATCAGAGGGCTGGGCATCTCCCCTATGGGGACAGGCTGGAACAGCTGGGGCTGTTCAGCCTGGAGAGGAGAAGGCTCTGGCAGAACAAGAGGCCTTCTTGTACCTGAAAGGTGCCTACAAGAAAGCTGGAGAGAGACTTCTGACAAGGGTTTGTAGTGACAGGCCAAAAGGCAATGGTTTCGAGCTGGAAGAGAGATCTAGAGTGCAGATTAGGAAGAAATTCTTTCCAAAAAGGTAAGGAAGGCGGCGAGACACTGGTTGCCCAGGGAGATTGTGGATATCTCCTCCCTGGAGGTGTTTGAGGCCAGGTTGGACAGAGCTTTGAGCAACCTGTTAGGGTGGAAAGTGTCCCTCCCCATGCAGGGAGGTCAGAACTAGATGATCTTCCAACCCAAACAACTCTGTGTTTCTATGTGTCTACGAAAATAGCAGAAGTTCAGCAGCAGAAGCATCACAGTCCTTCAGCTGCTCAGTGAGGTGACTCTCCTATCAACTGGGCTACTTTCAGAGAAGATCTGAAAGAACATTTTTCTTTTCTGCTTTTGGTGACTTTTAAGAGATGGCTGAGAACCAGCTTCTGTGATGGAAAGGTCTACAAGGAAAGACCTCTCCTTCTTTCTATTTCCTCTTAGCTCTTTCCGTGTTTACAAACACCACCTATGAGGACAAATGAACAAAATGCAAACAGAGGAGGAATGCTTAGATCCCTTTTTGCAGAAGGCCAAACAACTGCAATAGAGACAGCAATAATCAAAAACACGCCTGAAAAAAGTAACAGCCACAAAAAAAAAGCAAAAGTCAGATCAATTGCTTAGGCCTCTCTGCACACAGAAGTGAAGTGAGGTGAAGCGAGGAAGTTTAATTCACTGAACTGACTAGAATTAAATTAAACAAATAAGCCATCTAAAAAGTGAGAGAGGAGCTCCTAAGAACCTGGCTGGAAAGCACACTGTTACAGCAACTTGAAAATCAATTGCCTTATATCTTTTCCCATTTCTAACACAAAGGCAATGCGCTCACACCTTCCTCTTCTACCTCTTTCCCACCTAGAATCAGAGAACTGTTTTGGTTGGAAAAGACCTCTAAGATCATCTGGCCCAACCATCAATCTAAGACCACCATGACCATTAGATCATGGCCCAAAGTGCCACGTTTACATGCTTCTTGAACACCTCCAGGGATGGCGACTCCACCAACCTCCCTGGGCAGCCTGTTCCAATGCCTGCCCACTCTTGCAGCAGAGAAATTTTCCCTAGTATAGAGCCTAAACCTCCCTAGCGCAATTTCAGGCCATCTCCTTTCATTCTAGCACCTGATACTGGGGAGAAGAGACCAACCTCCACCTCAGTACAACAGGTTGCCAGGGAGGCTGTGGATGTCCTCTCCCTAGAGGTGTTTAAGTGCAGGCTAGATGGGACCTTGAGCAATGCAGTTTAGTGGAAGGTATCCCTGCCCATGGCAAGGGGTTGGAACTAGATGATCTTCAATGTTCCTCCCAACACAAACCACTCAATGACTCTACAAACTAAGAAGCTGAAGACTACCAGTGGTGGAGAGCTTGGCTCTGCTGGGTGAGCCTGCCCATACTCTGCATTATAACCCTCTTTAGAGATGCACAAAAGTTAGCATCATGTTCCCTAGTGATCACCTGCTGTTTTGTCTTTGGGCTCCTGCCATATGAATGGCAGCGACAACCATCTCCTGGAAGCCCTTACTTGTAGGCAAGAGCATTCAGAAACACCACTGATAACTTCCCAAGTCCAGGAAGCTGAGGACCTCATCCATGCCCGCTTGCCATAGGCCAGAGCAGTGTTTTCTGTTGTAAATTAAGTAGCAGTGTAGCTTTACTCCTTGGCAATGAGAGCAACTACATCTCTGCATCTTCATGGTCTTGCACTGGACCAACTCCTCAATTTGCCAAAGGACTCTCTAGATGCTGTTAATCACCTATCAAGTTTCAAGGGACATAATGATTTCTCTACCAGCATTAGCAGGCGCAGGCATTGCACAGATGGTGGGAGCAGAAAACAAGGCAGAGAGAAGAGGCTTCTTTTTATTTTTATCCTCACCTTGTGCTGTAGACGTTCATCTCCTTCAGCTGCATCCTCACAATTATTTTCAAACACTGGACAGGGCCTAGATATCTGCTTTGCCCCCCTGCCCTAGGCTACTACCCAGTGCTGTCCTAGGATTACACCCCTGCCCAGCCACAAGTGGCATTGCTGTAAGTCAGCTGCCAGAGCCTGCAGGCACAAACGTCTCCTCTTTCATGGACTTCTTACCACAACACACTTGCATTTGCCTGTTAGGCACAGAATGATTGCACTGTGCTGGAGCTCACCAGGGCTTGGTTAAATGTCCCCAGGCTTCTATTTCCCACAGATCAGCATGGCTAAGATGGCACAGCAGCTGCCTTGGCAACCCAGAACAAACTGAATGAGCTGTTGACCCCCAGTGTAGCTGCAAATATGGCAGCTGAGTGTTTGGCAACTTCCTCTAACCCTGCACACAGAGAGAGATTGACTGCTGTGGAACCCTTAATGTCTCCAGAAACTATGTGCTGGTGTCAGAGTTGTCAGCTACCTAATAGAGTTGACTCTTCTTTCTCCTGCACCTTGGTTCTGGGCCACAAAAGCACTATTGATCCATGTGGGAGAAGGACATTCACCAACCCCAGGTAGCCCTAGGCAGTGTTCCCAGCAGCAACTTCTCAGTCATACCTGAGGGTCATTGCTCTCCTGTAAGCTGGAAAACAAACTTTACGGTTGTCTTATCTTGACCCTTCAGGTAGCGCTGTGCATAGGCTCAAATCTTCCTTTCTCTACCATCCTGCTTCTGCAAGGGAATTTTGTTCCAAATGAAAGGCTTAGGTGTGTGTTTGAGAACTTGCCTACAGCTCTTTGATTTAATTTGATGGTGAGAGAAGTTTGGGGTTCTTTTGTTCTCCTTTTAATCACAAGTTCCTAGAATCACAGAATGCTAGGGATTGGAAAGGACCTTCCGACATTAAGGTCAAAGTAGGATCACCTAGGACAAGTCACACAGGAACACATCCAGATGGGTCTTGACAATCTCCAAAGACAAGACTCACCGACATCTCTGGGTAGCCTTTTCCAGGGCTCCCCCACCCTTACAGTAAGGAATTCTTCCCTCACATTGAGGTGGAACTCCTTGGGTTCTACTTTGTGTCAATTGGCCCTTGTTCTATCACAGGACACCACTGAAAAGAGAATAGCCCCTTCTTGACACCCACTCTTCAGATACCCATAAACATTTATAAGATCTCCTCTCAGCCTTCTCTTCTCCAGACTATACAGACAGAGAGAAGAGGGCAAAGGAAGGAAATGAAGAGATCAGAAAAACAATTCAGAAAATACAATGGCAAATGACAGTAGCTCCATTCCCAGCAGTACTCAAGGCTGCTCAGTGACCCTGCAGTTACCTGTCACCAACATGCTAGCAGGATGGAGAGAGGCAAAATCTGAAAGAGATGAGAAAATAGGTGCCTGTAACTACACTGTTTGCTCCAGCTTCCCAGATAATGTCTCATTTCAGCTGCTCAGAACAAATGCCAGCACAAGGTAGTGGCTTGGTGTTTGCAATTTCTCTGGATATTGACTTTGTTACCTTGACTTGCTCCCAGCATACGTGTTGATATAGCAACATGAGGACCTTAACTAGAGTCTGAAGACAAATTGCAGTCCCCAGTTGAGGTTATTTTACACGTTTATGTAGGCTCAGGTTCCACAGCCTTTGAAAGCAGTTCACCATTTTTTTGATCCTGCAGTGCAGTGAGGGACAGAGCACTGCTTAGGGGAGGTGACTCTGCCACTTTGCTCTGCGGTAAGACCTCACCTGGAGTACTGTGTCCAGCTCTGAAGCCCTCAACACAGGAAGGACATGGACCTGATGGATCAGGTCTAGAGGAGAGCGACAAAAACGATCAGGGGTCTGAAGTACCTCTGCTATGAGGACACGCTGAGGGAGCTGGGGCTGTTTAGCCTGGAGAAGACTCCAGGGGGACTTAACAGTGACTTTCCAGCACCTGAAGTGGGCTACAAGAAGGTTGAAGAGGGATTGTTTGCAAAAGCCTGCAGTGAGAGGATAAAGGGTAATGATTTGAAATGAGAGGAGATTTAGATCAGATGTTAGGAACAAGTTCTGCACCATGAAGGTAGTGGACCACTGGAACAGGTTGCCTAGGGAGGTGGTTAGGGCCCCTTCCCTGGAGATATTCAAGGCAATGCTTGACAAGGCTCTTGGCAACCTGATCTAGTGAGGCTGCCACCACTAACTGCAGTGGGGTAGGACTAGATGACTTCTAGAGGTCTCCTCCAGTCCAAACAATTCTATGATTCTACTGTCCTCACCTTGCATACCAAGGGCTGAAAGGATTATGACCCAGGTTCACAA
This sequence comes from Tricholaema leucomelas, assembly GCA_013400475.1. Taxonomy (NCBI): domain Eukaryota; kingdom Metazoa; phylum Chordata; class Aves; order Piciformes; family Lybiidae; genus Tricholaema lacrymosa; species Tricholaema leucomelas. Next base: position 85,027 of record WAAF01012404.1, on the reverse strand, counting down.
AGAGCAGTCAGAAGAACTACCACAGGATGTCAGCCAAAAGCTGATGCTCATCTCCATGCTGCATCTTCCCAGCCAGCCTCAGCCTGGCAGTGCAACCAGCATCTCCAGTAACCTCACTGTTGCCACAGTAAGCATGTAAGCATCTTGTTCCCACTCACCAGCCGTCTCAGTCTTCAAATCCCAGTTGGATGGGGCCCTGAGCAAGCTGGTCTAGTAAGAGGTGTCTCTGCACATGGCAGAGAGCTGGAACTAGATGATCTTTGAGTTTCCTTCCAAGCCAAACCATTCTTATCATTCTTCTGATTTTCATACTAAAGACAGCACTGTATCAATATATGAAAGAAGATAACTCCACACCAGTTGAAACCAGGACAGCACTCAGGACTGGTCAAGAGCCCACACAGGAAGCATCATGCAGGGCATGCAGATAAGCAGCTAGAATGCATACCCCCAGAAACACAAAGCTTTCCTATTAAGCATTATCCCACAGAAGCTTCTTCACACCAAGGAAGTTGATAAGAAATCCTCTAGCTTTCAGAGAAGTTAAGAAAGGATCAGATAATCACTTGGCAGGTAGGAGGACATGGATTAGTTCACTTCTGTAGAGAAGAGGCAAGGTATGAACCCTTCACTGAAAAACAACAAAACAACCTACAGCCTAAGGTGAAGGTAGAATAGTAAGTTGCATAGCATACAATAGTTTAGGTTGGAAGGGACCTTAAAGGTCATCTAGTTCCAACCCCCCTGCTTGGACAGCGGTACTTCTCACTAGATGAGGCTGACCAAGGGCCTGGCCAGCCTGGCCTTGAGCATTTTCAGGGAGGGGGCATCTACAACTGCCATCAGCAACCTGTTTCAGCATCTCACCACCCTCATTGGAAAGAATTTCTTCTTAATTTCCAGTTTATATATCCCCTCTTCCATCTCAAAGCCATTGCCCCTCATCCTATCACTACAAGCCCTTCTAAATCAACCCTCACTAGCTTTCTTGTAGCCCTCTTCATGTACTGGAAGGCTGATCTAAGGTTTCCCTGAAGACTTCTCCAGGCTGAACAGCCCCAACTCTCTCAAGGCTGTTCCCAAAAGGGAGGTTCTCCAGACATTTTTGTGGCTTCTTCCAGACCCATTGCAACAGTTCCATGTATTCCTTGTGCTGGGGGCATCAGAACTGTACACAGTACTTCCAATTCTGCAGGAACTAAAAACATGAATCCCATCTTCTTGGATGTGGGCTGGCATTCTAGGGGTTAACCAGAAAGCAAATATTGATCAAATTCAATCTATCCCATGCCCATTGAGAGGGTGCAGCTGCCAAACAACTCTCTCAGCATGTAAGGAGAATTAATAGTGCCAATAGTCCTGAATAAGCTGACAGCAAATTTCTACCTTAGCAGTCAAATTCATTTCAACACTTCATTATCTTCTTACCATTTTAAATAATCATAAAAAATACAATATTTCAGGAAGATAATAAAGCACTTTTCCATGATCTCCAGCACAGTTCTATTAATACACATCCCTCAGACTGCACAGCTTCTCCCTGGAAGCCTCACATGAGATCCATGCAGTGATTCATAAAATGGATTGGGTTATAAGGTACTTTCAATATCATCTCCTTCCAGCCCTGCTGCCATGAGCAGGGTCAGCTCCCACTAGACCCTCTTGCTCAAGGCCTCATCCAACCTGACCTTGAACACCTCAAGGGACGAAGCATCCACAACCTCCCTGGGCAACCTGTTTCGATGTCTCATCACCCTCACTCTAAAGATTTTCTTCCTAATCTCCAACCTGAATCTGGCCTCTTCAATCTTACAGCCATTGCCTCTTGTCCCGTCACTAAGAGCCATTCCTTCCAGTCATGTTTGCCCTTGCTCCTTCACAGGCACCTAAGGCACTTTTTCACCATATTTTGAACAGATCTCTCTTGTTGCACCCAACTAACAGGGCAGCACTTTTACACCTATGGTAGTTTGAGGCCATGAGCTACCCAGGACTGGACAACAGAAGTGACTCTTACCCCTTTTAGAGAGCAAGAATGACAACAGTGCACATCAACTGGAAGTTTAAAGAGAGGTTCTACTTACTAGTACATATATGCAGAAGACAATTAGGCAGAGTGGGTACATCCACGAGCTAAGCCAAAGCCATCGGACTAAAACCTTCTAGACTCCTCCACCCCTTCTACCCTCGGTGGGCCTGAGAGTAGGCCAGAACTGCGCCCCCCCACCCCACGTTAGGCCTACCAGGCCTCAGCAGGCCGCGTGACGCAGCTGAAAACTCCCCGCCAGCTAGGAGCCATCTGCTCCACAAACCAGGAGGTAAGAAGGAATGCCGCTCTTCCTGGGGGCAGGCGTGAAGGGAGGAGAGGGGAAAGAGAGTGATAGCAGCCAGGGACTACCTTCTAAGCTGGGAAACCAGAAAATGGAATAGAATAACAACGTTACAACATGCTGGGACACCCAGATCCGTCCCCTGAGATGGATCTTGGTCAACGTGGTTTTCTTAGGGGAACCTGGCACCCTTCATGCCATGACAACACTGCACACTACTCTTTAATTGCCTCTGAACAGAGGCGTTCAAGGAAGCCCATGGCACTTTGAAACATGCCCTAATGTCCACAGTGGTATTCAAGGTGGGGTCTCACCAGAGTAAAGGGGCAGAAAATCTCCTCTCTTGCTCTGCTGGCCATACTCCTCTTGATGAAGCCCAGAATATAGTTTGCCTTCCAGGTTTTGCTTAAATCCAAGTACTGTAAGCCATCACAGTCCTCAAGCCCAGCTCTTACTTAGTACTACCAGACCGTTAGGGAAAGCAGAGGATCTATATTTTTTTTCCCCTAGCATAACATGCACCTGGTTTTCTGCTTTCCTTGCCACCCAGGTGGATTAAGAAAGCACGCCTGTCAGGTTGGTGCTGTTCAGAACGTACAGCCTTCAGAAGAGCTGGCTGAGAATGCTCTGACAAAACTTATTCTCTCATCAAAAAGTGGGGATCTGTCAAAACTAAATATGTTCTTGGGAAGAGGGGTAAAAAAAAAATCTGAAAAGGCTTTCTGGGAAGAAAAATGCCTAAAACCCAAAAAACTTCCAAACTGTCAAAATGTCCAAGGTAAACATTTTCTACACGAAGACACAAAACTAAACCCAAGTGCTTTTTCAGTTCCTAACATCTATTATTTTACTGTTTTCAATCAGGTCTTAAAAAGTTGAGATTAGAAGGTGGTGCTTCCAGATACCGTAAATCAAACATTTTCACTGCTGACTGAATATCAGGAAGAAATTCTTTCTGGTGAGGGTGGTGAGACATTGCAACAAATTGCCCATGGAGGTTGTGGATGCTGCCTCCCTAGAGATGTTCAAGGGCAGGTTGGATGAAGCTTTGAGCTACTTGGGCTAGTGAAAGGTGCCCCTGTCAACAACGCTAGAGGGGCTGGAACTAGATGATCTTAAAGGTCCCTCCAATCCAAACCATGCTATGATTCTTTCTGGCCCTTTTTGAGGACTGGAGTGACGTTAGGTTTGGGTTTTTTTCAGTCCTTAGGCACCTCTCCCATCATCATTCAAAAATTATGCTTTGACTTCTGCCCTTTTCTTCACTCCCAAATTTTGCACTGATTAAAGCCAAGAGACCAACATTCCAAACAGGATGTGAAAATTTGTCCTTTTTTCCCTCCTCTGGTTCTTCTCAGCAGATAGGGAATCTGCACCACAACAGTCACAACACAAAGTCACACTCTGCTGAGTTCCTTTAGGATTAGGAGTTTCCAGAAGAAAAACATCTCTAATGAATGTTAAATATGAGAACCAGGAGATGGTAGAAGTTAAAAAACAAGCATGTTTATCATAAATTTCCATTTCTTAGGAAACATCAGTATTAAAAATCCCCACTGCCCACAGCAAAATCTTCCTGCAAATCATACATTTTAGGAACTAGTTGCAGCGTAGGAAGAGATCTTCTATTTTTTTTCTTTAATCTGATTTTATTTGGGTTTTTTTGGTTGGTTTTTTTTTTCTTTCTTTCTAGTGGAAATAGCCTTTTTTTTTTCCCCTTGCCTTTCTTTTTTTTTTTTTGAACAACTACAACAGAAATCAGCTGAAGCAGCTTTAGCAGCAACGAAACCCATCGCAACCCTTCTTCCTGTGAGTTAAAATTACCACTGCCATTTTCATGCCATGCTTCTGACATTTGAGACATCTGGGGGGAAAAAAAAAAAATAGCAAACCAAATCTTCCTTTCCAGCTCCTGCTAAAGTCTGACTCAACTGGGAAAACCTCAGCTGTAAGCATCCACCTGGTTGTTCTCCATCAGTGAACCTCCCCAGGAGGTTCTTGCAGAATTTTACTCTCTTAAAGTGTTTTGTTTTCACATCTCATAGTGTCCTGGGTCAGGGCTGGGCTGGGCACTAACCAAGTGCCAATGGCTCTCTACTAGGCCCTCTTCCTTTCCAAAGGGAAGAGAATGGGAACAAGGGAAAGATATTTACAGGTTGGGAAAGGAAATAAATCTATTTAATGAAAATAAGAACATTAAAATAGATACAAACCACTGTCAAACACAACCCAATGATGGCAATTGGTCCCCATCACCACTGATCACTGATGCTGTGGCAGAAGTCCCAGACTGACTCAGAAGCAGATGGGAACTAGATTGAAGATCTGGATTCTGGAACAGGATGCCAAAACTCATGAATCAAGACCAAGGGCAGAGGGGACAGAAACCATCTCAGTTGCTAACCACTGAAGATGAGGTTCAGCCTTCATGATCCCTCAAGCTTTGCACCAAATACGACACCCATAAGATGGTGGTCAGTGTCGGATTACCTAAGCTGTTCACTCTCCCCCCACAGGTGTGGCTTTTTACTCTGCATTCCCATGCAGTACACAAGATGTAGCAGTGCCCTGGTCTGCAACCCAATCCTTGGCACTATCTCTGCTCATCAGCATCCTCACTGCTAGAAGCAGTCACTGTGTGTGAAAACGTTCCCTGAGCTGGACTTCCTGCAGACTAAGCTGGAAAGCCACAGCACTGACCAGAATCAGTTCTGGTCTATCTCCAACCAGGAAATTTAAGTGAATAATTTCTTCCTGCACTTCCTATGAGGCAGAACACACCTCAACAAAAGTTAGACAGTTTGGAGAGCAGGAGTTTGCAGAAGTGCAGTGACTATCACACTCAGTAAAGCCTGGTTGAACAGCTGGGCTTCTGACAGCCATATTAATAATTCATTGTCTCTTTCAACATGAGGAAATAACTGCCCAGAGAGGCTGGGGAATGTCCTTCTCTAGACACTTTCATCAGCCATCTGGATGCGTTCCTGTGTGACCTGCCCTAGGTGATCCTGCTTTGGCAGCAGGGTCAGATTTGATGATCTCCAGAGGTCCTTTCTTACCCCTACCATTCTATGGTTCTGCAAAATGTGACATGGTATAAGCTGAGCTGACAGTGAGTATCTGAACATCAGTTTCTTCAGGCAACTTTTGGTGCAGATGATGTCAGCAAGTTATGGCATAGATGTCAGCTCCCAGGATTGACAGTAATGGGCAGCTCCAGCAGGTCCCAGCTGCTAAGCAACTTGAAAGCCTGAGTTATTAATGTTGCTGCTGATAAACTCCCTTCTCTGTCCACAGACATGATGGCTGTTGCACTGGGTTTGAAGGTACAGCCAGTGCTGCTCATGTGATGAGCACCACATTAAGGCTGCTTTTAATGAATGCACAGCTCATTCTCACTATTCCTGCTAGAACATTTTGGCTCAGCAACATCCCATCCAGCTCAGAAACTGCTCTAAATCTACAATATCAGCTGTGCCAAAACACTCAGTTACAACTAACTTCTCTGTAAGAGAGAATCCTCCACTTTCAGCCCCATCAGAGAGCAGGGAACATCAGATCCAGTGTAAAGGACAACGGGGATAGCCAGGTTCCCCCACCTCTGCTTTTCAAGGTTTTTATGGTTCAGCTGAGCAACAAGTTTGCAACCTAATTACCACAATGGAAGGTGATGATGAAAGAGAGATGACATCCCTGTACTCAGCACTGGTGAGGCCACCACTTGAATCTTGGGTTCACTTTGGGGCCACTCACTACAAGAAAGACATTAAGGTGATGGAGTGTGTCCAGTGAAGGGTAACAAAGCTGGTATAGAGTCTGGACAACAGATCTGGTGAAGAGCAGCTGAAAGACTGGAGTTGATCACAGTGGACAAAAGGAAGATGATGAGAAACCTTCTCACTCTCTACAACTTCCTGAAGGGAGGTTGGAGCCAGGTAAGGGTTGATATATTCTGCCTTGTTACAAGTGATAGGATGAGAAGAAATGCCCTCAAGCTGCACGAGGGAAGGTTTCAGGAGGATATGACAAGCAACTTAACTGCAGAGGTTCTCAAAGACTGGATTAAACATCAATTCCCCATTCCTGGAATAGAATAGAATCAACCAGGTTGGAAGAGACCTCCAAGATCATCCAGTCCAACCTATCACCCAGCCCTATCCAGTCAACTAAATTCCAGAAGTGCAGAGATGTGCTGCTGAGGGCCACAACTTAGAACCAGCCCTGGTAGAGTTAGAGAATGGTTGGACTTAATGACTTTCAGATCTTCGGTCCAACCACAGTGATGCAAGATGAGATCAGCTCTTCCTTCAATCTTTGCCTCACTCACAATGCAATCACTGATTTGCTCTTTGCCTGGGGCAAAGTCCTGCAGCTTTCTGTGAGCTGAGCACAGGGTGGAACCCACAACTCCAGGGCTTTATTAGTACCAACCCACTAACTAATCAACACCATAAAACAAAACTCCCCAAAAGATGACAAATTATATGTCTAAAATCATCTGAAGCACAAACTAGCAGCAAAAACTAACACCTTCTGTCTGTCTCTTGTGGGAAATGAGATACCCCTTTAATGTCATTTATCTCCAAAAAACCTGCACGTCTCCAGAAGCAGCTGCAATTTCAATTCTTTACCAGCCTCACTCCCTGTCTGCAGCAGAAGCTTTGCAGATGTGATTCAATTCTGACAAGAAGTTTGGGTGGGGAAAAGAAAAATAAAGGACTTAACAGGGCTCTGGTTTGATTGTTTGTAACTTCAAGATTAAATATGCACATGGACTGCAGGTTTCCAAAGTTCTTTAAAACACAAAGAAAGTTTGCTGATGGCACCAATCTAGGAGGAGAGGCTGAGACCCTCCATCCCCTCAGGCTGTGTTGCCATTCAGTGAAATCTGGACAGGCTGCTGAGTTGAGTGGGGAGAAACTGAATGAAATCCAACAAAGACCAATAGAGTCTTGCTTCTGGGAAAGAACAATGACATGGATCAGTATAGGTTGGGGGCTGACCTGCTGGAGAGCAGCTCTGGGGAAAGGGACCTAGGGGTGCAGGTGAAGGATGCCCATGAGCCAGCAATGTGCCCTTGTGGCCAAGGCGGCCAAGGGCATCTCTGCGATGAATTAGGAGTGTCAATAGTAGGTCAAAAGAGGTTCTCCTTCCCCTCTACTCTGCCCTGGTGAGGCCACATCTGGAATATTGTGTCCAGTTGTTCTGGGCCCCTCAGTTCAAGAAGGGCCTCAGGGAACTACTTGAAATAGTCCAGCACAGAGCCACAAAGATGCTGACGGCAATGGAACATCTCCCTGCTGAGGAAAGGCTGAGGGAGCTGGGGCTCTTTAGCCTGAAGAAGAGAAGCCTGAGGGGTGACCTCATGTTTATGACAATGTGAAAGTGTGATGGCTTGGGTATTCCCTGCCCCCCACCACACACACACTTTGAAAATCACCCAGGCTAGACTCAGCCAGCTCTGGAAATTTGAATGAAGCTTATATTTACAGCTTAGCAGAATAGACAAGCAGATACTTACAGTATATACAGTTATAGACAGAAATATACAAGGTAAAAGGTAATACAGAAACACAACAGCCCTCCCAGAAACCTGAGTCCCCAGGAGGGGCTCCCAACTGCTCTTTCACCTTCTCCCACCCCTCTTTACCTTACCCCAGTCCCAAGGAAGAATGGAGGTTCAGCCAGGGGGTTAGGAAGCAAAGTGGATTAATCAGAGAAATGGCAAAGAGGCCATTTTTCTAGAGAAAAAAAAAGAAAAATGCAGCTCCACACTCCCCAGCAGAAGAAAAAGAAAAAGAAGTGCCTTATCTATGTTTGGTTTCTTGTTCTTACACATCTCAGCAAGCCTATGAGTGAAGCAGACATCACTCTTGTTTTCCTTTCACAGCCTGTAATCTAGCTCTTCTCACCAAAACATTCTAGCTAGCTTCAAACTAGCACAGAAAGGTAGTGCTGAGAAGATGGAGCTAGGCTCTCCTCAGCGATGCCCAATGATATGACAAGGAGCAGAGGAGATTCTATGTGAACGTTTGGGAAAATCGTTTTCACTATGAGGTTGCTGCCCAGGGAGGTTGTGGAGTCTCCTTCTCTGGAGACTTTCAAATCCTGCCTGGATGCATTTTCTGTGTGACAGGCTATTGGTGATCCTGCTCTGGCAGGTGAAGTGGACTAGATAATTTTTTTGAGATATTTTTCCAACCCCTAACATTCTGTGATTCTGTGGAAAAAAGGAAGAGGAATGCTGAGAACAGTGAGACATCCCTCCACTCAAAAATGAGACTGGAATGAGGAAATCAGGCCAGAATATCTGTTTGGGGTTTTTTTTTTGTTTACTTGTTTGTTTGGTGTTTTGTTGATGTGTGTTTGTTTTCTTGCACAGCATGACAGAAATTCCTCAGGCAAATTAAATCACAATTGTTGGTGTTCAATTTGATGATATTTCTTGGTGCTGCACAAGTGGAACTAATTATCCATGTGAAAAAAAAGGTAAGCCACATTTTGTCCAACAGCACAGGAAGAAAAATCCACCCTTCTGAACTCAGATTTGCTAGCAGGCACTTAAGAATAGAGAAATACTGTTTTCATCAGGAAAGATGACTTAGAGTCATAGAACGGTTTGGCTTGGAACGTATCTCCAAACACCATCTAGTCCAACCCTCCTGCAGTCAGCAGGGACATTCTCAACTAGATCAGGTTGCTCAGAGCCTTGTTGAGCCTCACCTTGAATATCTCCAGGGATGGTTCTACCACCTCCATGGTGCAGAACCTGTTCCTAACATCTGATCTAAATCTCCTCTTATTTCAAACCATTGCCTCCTGTCCTGTCACTGTAGGCCTTTGTAAACAGTTCCCTCTGCAGCCTTCCTGTAGCCTCCTTCAGGTACTGGAAGGGAGCTATTAGGTCTCCCTGAAGCCTTCTCTGTTCTAGGCCAAACAACCTCAGCTCCCTCAGCCTCTCTTCATAGCAGAGGTGTTTCAGACATCTATTTTCCTGGTCTCCTCTGGACCCTCTCCATCAGGTCTATGTCCTTCCTGTGTTGAGTGCTCCAGGGATGGATGCAGCACTCTGGGTGAGGTCTTACCAGAGCAAAGTGGCAGAATCACCTTCTGGCCATGTTGCTTTTGATGCAGCCTAGGCAGGTGAATGTCTTATCAGCAAAAAGAGCATTTTTGCTCAACAGATTCCTGAGGAGACATCTGAAGAGCTGGGCAGTTGATGCACAGCATGCCTTTTCTTCCTAGTAGCCCCTAGAGGCTACTCTGTTACCTGTTAGGACTTCTGAGCTCAAAAAAAAAAACCAAAAAAACACCATCTGCATCATGACCTCTGGTACAACACCAATGCTAGAGGAAAACTCAGACCCATGCCTTGTTTCAGAGAATTGCAAATGGTAGGGGCCACTGAAGATCACTGTGTCCAATCCCCCTGACAGAGCAGGCTCACACAGAGTAAATCCCACATAAATACATCCAGGTGGTTTTGAGATGCCTCCAGAGATGGAGACTCAACAAACTCTCTGGGCAGCTCTGCCACCCTCAAATGGAAGGAGTTTTTCCTTATGTTTACACTGAACCGCTTATGTTCCAGTTTGTGTCCACTGCATTTTATACTGTCACGGGACACCGCTGAGAAGAGTCTTGCTCCATCCTCCTGACACTCACCTTTTAGCTATTGTTCAGCATTTATGAGATACCCCCTCAGGCTGCTCTTCTCCAGGCTAAACTGCCCCATCTCTCAGCCTCTCCTCCCAAGATAGGTTCATCTGTGGCATCTTAGTGGCTCTCCACTGGACTCTCTTCAGTAGTTCCCTGTCCATCTTGAACTGGGGAACACAGAACTGGACACAATACTCCAGATGTGGTCTCACAAGGGCAGAGCAGAGAGGAAGAAGAACACCTCTTGAACACACTCTTCTTAAAGTACCTCAGGACACCATTGGCCTTCTTGGCCACGAGAGCAGATAACTGGCTCATGGTCAACACGGACTCGCATGCCCTTCTCCCCACAGTTTCCTCAGAGCTGCTCTCATTCAGAGCAGCTATTTTTAAGGAGTTTTTGCTCTTCTGAACACTGCAGATATCCACAAAAGTGCCAAACTTCTGACATCTTATTTACATCTTTCCTACCTTCCAACAGCTTTCAGCACCAGCTGAAGTGCTTAACTGCTTTTTGTGATCTAGCTGCATCTCCCTTAAACCTGCCTATGTGTCTTCACCTGAGCAGGAGCTGTGTGCCTGATCAGTAGGCAGCTCAGCGAGTCTGTGTGCAGCTCTTCTTGTGCTAAGGGACTGCAGCTGAAAAAAACCCTGAGATATGCAGAGTCCATCTCCTCTCAGCAGATGTGCCCAGCATACCTGAACTCCCTCCCCAGCACTGCACGCTGCGCAGACAGAACCATCTTTGCCCTCACATTAACATACCTGGCAGCTAATAGCAGAGCCAAACAACTTCTCAACACCCTACCCCTTTGTTGCCCAAAGCACACCTATAAAAAAAAAAACGAGAGGCTCTTGAGCTGAGCCCAAATGCCTACCCAGTTAATGTAGCTGTCATTTATCTCAATGCTTCTGACATTACTGTGACACTCCAGCATTCTGGCAACAGCACCAGACCTGGTTAGGCATCAAACAGCACTTCATGATTTTTTTTTTAATGACCTTGACTATACCCTCCCAAATCCAGGTTGTTTCCCAAAAAATTATAATAAAATTACAAAGTTTCAGCAAAGCCAAAGTTTACAGATTCACAGATTGAACTGGGTTGGAAAGGACCCTCAAAGGTCTTCTTGCACAATCCCCCTCCAGTCAGTAGGGACACCTCTAACTAGATCAGTTTAGCCACTCTGCTGTTCTCTTTCCCCATTTAACCATTGCTGCAATTGCATTGCACGTTCCCAAGCAAACAAAGATGACACAGGTGACACACTCTCTGCCTCAAAGAACTTAATTTCTGACACATATTGAAACAAAGAGCAACAGTTCAAGCATGAGAGGGCAAAGGGTCACCCTGGAGATGAGGGAAGAGACTGTTGGGAGAGCAAAAACATAGAGAGAAAAAAAGAAGTTATCCAGGGTTGGGTTTTTATTGCACAAAAAGCAGCTCAAAAGAGGAAGAGAGTAGGTAAGGGAGATGAAAAAAATGATTCAGTGACACAGAAAGCAGAAGGAAAGAAGAATCTCCACCAAAATGGTAGAGAAGAAGAAAGCCAGTGAAGAGATTGATGAGAAGAGGCAAGCGGTGTGGACGTGAAGAGCATCCTCCTGGGTCCCACTCAAAATATCAAGACAGTTTTAGAGCATCTACAGCACATTTAATGCCTGGCACAAAGGGTTTAGGGTGACCTTGAATATGGAGATCTGTTTAAAGGACCATGAGCTTCCAATATACAGAAAACAAAAAGAAGTGGTTTGGAAACAACACAGCCGAAGTCCCTTGCACTCCCCTCTGCTGTTAATTCAAAGCCTCCTTCCTGTAGCTCTTCCTTTACTACGTATTTACTAAGTGCATTAACATAAATGGTAGCAGAAGATTTATTTTTAATTAAAAACAGAGAGAAAGAGGCCTAAGCTTCCTGTTCTTATTGCCAAGCCTTTCATGACTTCATTAAAAAATAAATTTTAAGCTTCACCTTTAGTAGCTATTGTAATGGAACCATTTTTCATCAACTCACCAAAATTCCTTTCCCATTCCTTGTACTCAGAATGAAATGCAAAGACAAAAAAAAAAAAAAAAAAAGAGTGTGGTTTTTTTTTTCCCTTCTGCAAAGCAGAGCCTTCCTCCAGTGAGGAAGCAAAACAACTAAATTATTTAACTGCTATGTATACAAGCAGTGAAAGGAAAATTAAATCATTAGCCTTCTTCAAAAGAGGAAAAGAAAGCAATCTCTCATCAGATACTTGCTTCTTCAGCTATGAATGTTGCACTAATTATACTCAAAAGCACAAAACAAGATTATTAGAACAGGAGATGTTTTCTAGCACTTTGAAAATTGAACTTGTCTGTCTCCCAGGTCTTCCTTGCACTGCCTGAGTCTCCCAATAACTGACATCTCCCTGGCTTTCAAAGAGCAGCATGTCACCATGACCCCACAAGGGGTGAGGGCAGAGGTTGAGCAGCCTCTGGGGATCTGAGCCAGGGATTCGTGTCAAAAGAGCACCACAGCATTCAAAGGAAGTTGAGCCAGGGAGTAGAACAGAATCATGGAATGGTTTGGAAGAGTCCTTAAAATCATCTAATTACAATCCCCACACCGTGGGTAGGGACACCTTCCACTAGATTTGGTTAATCAAGGCCTCATACAACCTGGCCTTGAACACCTCCATGAAGAGGTCAACCACAACCTCCCTGGGCAACCTGTTCCAGTATCTCACTACCCTCACTGGAAAGAATTTCTTCCTAATATCCAGTCTAAATCTCCCCTCTTTCAGCTTCAATCCAGAATATTAGACACACATTTGATCTCCCCTCCTGTTATCATAGAATGGTCCAAGCTGGAAGGGATCTCCAAAGGTCATTTAGTCCAACACCCCTCTGCAGTCAGCAGGAACATCCTCAACTAGACCAGGTTGCTCAGAGCATCATTAAGCCTCACCTTGAATATCTCCAGGGAGGTGGTTGAGACCCCTTCCCTGAGCAACATGTTCCAGTGATCCACCACTCTCATAGTAAAGAACTTGTTCCTAACATCCAACCTAAATCTGCTCTTCTCTGGTTTGAGGACAATGCCTCTTGACCTATCACTGCAGGCCTTTGCAAACAGTCTCTCTCTATCCTTCATGTAGGTCACCTCCAGGTGCTGGAAGGCTGCTATTAGGTTGCCCCAGAGCCTCCTCTTCTCCAGGATGAATAACCCCAGCTCCCTTAGCCTATCCTTGCAGCAAAGGTGCTCCAACCTCCTGATCATTTTCAGCTCCTCTGGACTTGCTTCTCAGGTGCAGGTCCTTCCTTTATTGAGGGCTTCAGACCTGGACACAGTACTGCAGGTGAGGTCTCACCAGAGTAGAGCAAAGTGGCAGGATCACCTCTCTGGATCTGCTGGCCATGCTGCTTTTGATGCAACCCAGGATGCCACTGGCCTCCTGGGCTGCAAGTGCACACTGACTGCTCATGTCCAGTTTCTCATCAATCAGCACCCCCAAGTCCTTTTCCACAGGGCTGTTTTCTATCACCTCATCCCCTATTCTCTATGGATAGTGAAGATAGTGAGCTTCAGCCCTGGCACAGAACCCTGCACTTGCTGTTGCTGAACATCATTGAGGTTCACCTGGGCCCACCTCTCCAGCTTGTCCAGGTCCCTCTGGGGTACCAACCACACCACTCAGCTTGGTGTCATCTGCAAACTTGCTGATGGTACTCTTAATCTCACTATCTACATCATTGCTAAAAATATTAAACAGCACAGGTCCTGGTATGGACCCCCAAGGAACACTGCTTGTCTGCTGTCCCTCTGCCTTCACTCCTCCTGGCAGTCAAGAGAAGGATATGTGCCATGCACCACCAGAGTAACGTGGGCTGTTTCCTACAAAGGTCAAATAAATGGCACCTTTCAGAAGCTGCTTCCCAGTTAATCCAGGCTTCCCAACACTTTTCATGCATATCAACTGCTGTTTACACCCATTCAAAGAGCAGCTCTGAGCTACTCCAACACTTGCTCTACAAAGGAGAGCTAAATGGTAAGTAACTGCAAACATCTAAGCAGAATGAATACCTGCTTTTTCCTGAAGGAAGAGGCAGGAACAGAAACAAAAGGGTATTAAAACTCCAGATAAACATAGGAGGGATTATGATTGCCTTTCAGACTGAAAACATCATTTGTTTCAACGAGAGTAATTCAAATCAGCAAAATGAGAGCTGTTTCATTTGGTACCCACATCTACATTTCATTGCAAACTATGAAGTGCAGAAGGCTAAAACCTATTTTTCAAGGTAGTGCAGTGTGAAAAATGCAGGTTACAGTGCTAAAAAAATAAAATACTCTCACATTAATGTTTTAATTCCTTTTATTTTAGCACCTAATTCAAATTATGCAATCACTTCGGGTGGAAAAGGCCTTTCGGATCATCCAGTCCAACCATTATTGAACTCTATCAGGGCTGGTGGTAAACCAGGGCCCTCAGCACCACATCTCTGCCTCTTGGAAACACCTCCAGGGACTGGGATTCAAACATCTGTGAAGTTTAACCCAGTCTTTGAGAATCCTCTCAGTCAAGAAGTTTCTTCTCATATCCAAACTAAATCTGTCCTGGTGCAACCCTGAGGCCATTTCTTTTCATCCTATGACTTCTTCCTAGGAACAAGAGACAAAGCCCCATCTGGCTCCAACCTCTTTTCAGGGAGTTGTAGAAAACAATGAGGTCTGCCCTCAGCCTCTTCCAGACAGAACAGTGCCAGTTCCCTCAGCTTCTCCTCACCAGACCTGTTTTCCAGACACTTCACCAGCTTCATTGCCCTTCTCAGGACCTGCTCTAGCACCTCAATGTCCTTCCTGTAGAGAAGGCATCCTCTGTATCCGCATCACAGAACAGCACCAGCTTTTAAACAATGACCAGAAATTTCCTAAGTGCCTGCTAGCATACTCAGAAAGTGATTCTCAACCCAGCTGTGCTGACATGGAACACAGCAGGAACTGCACCATGTGGGGGGGGTTTGCTTGCAAACCCAAAGGGAGACAGACCCTTGGAGAGATGCCAGCTATGCCCAGAGGTGCAACATAGGGCCCTGCTTCCATGACATTTGTAGCTCTGAAAGAGATATGACTCAGGCAACCAGTTGGTCTCCAGATCATCTTTCCTGGTTTCCCTGAGGGATTCTGGCTCAGTGCCATTCAATGTAGTGTCAATTGTCACAGTGAGGCCTCTGAGCAGCTGCCAATCAACAGCTGCAGGGCAGGGTTCACCCCAGCAGCGTATAGCAAAGCAGAGTCTCCTCCAGATACAAGGCTTCTATCTGGGTGAAATGTACAATATTCACCTGAAGTAATTCTTTCTTTGGAGACGTGGGAGTTCTACACCTGGCTTTAGTTCTTTGGACACAGTCCAGAAGGATGATTAATGATTGGGCTTAATGATCTTGTCTATAAGGACAGGCTGAGAGAGTTTAGACTGCTGAAGAAAAGGTTTTGGGGAGGTCTTAGAGCAGCTTTCCAGCATCAGAAGAGGACCTACATGAAAGTCCTTACTTTGTACAAGGGCTTGTAATGATAGGATGAGGCACAATGGATTGAAGCCAGAAGAAGGGAGAATTGGAGATTAGGAAGAAACCCTTTCCAGTGAGGGTGGTGAGACACCGGAAAAGGTTGCCCAAGAAGGTTATGTATGCTCCCTCCCTGGAGATGATCAAGACCAGGTTGGTTGAAGACCAAGATGGACAAGGCCCTGAGCAACTTGGTCTAGTGGGAGGCATCCCTACCCATGAAGGAGGATTAGAACTAGATGTTCTTGAAGGTTCCTTTCAACCCAAACCATTCTAGGACTCTATGATATCACTGGTTACACAGACTACTTTTCTGAGTAAAAACCAAGTATCTCCAAGTGTTGTGTGGGCACTCCAAATCCACACAGGGCTGATGAGCAAACTGCAAGTGGGTGCGAGCCGAGGCACACTGATGCACGAAGGCAGGGCCATGCGAGAATACAACGTATGCAAGAACGAGATTAGAACACCACAAACATCTCAGTCCTAGCACAGATCACAGTCACACACAAAGGCCAGGACACTGCCACAAGAATCAGCATATGATTACACGCATACAAACTGTTAGTCTTGCCCCTGCCATGGGTTTCAGGCCCAGCAACAACTTTGTCCCAACATCTAGGTAAGGTAAAGGGCTTAGGATAGACCAAAAGCCACCAGCCACACTGGTATGGAGGGTTACCTCTGTGTGGACAGCCTGGCCACAGCATCCCTCTCAGAGCTGAAGGCCCTTCACCAGCTTTGTTGCCCTTCTCAGGATCCTTCTTGAAGTGACAGGCCCAAAACTGTACCCAATCAAGATGTGACCTAAGATGTGACCTCATCAGAGCTGAGTACGAGGGGCAATCATTTCCCTGGTCTTGCTGTCCACACTATTCCCAATCCAGGCCAACATGCTGTTGGCCTTCTTGGCCATCTGAGCACGCTGCTGGCTCATGTTCAGACAGCTGTCAACCATCATCCCCAGGTCCCTATCTGCTGTCTCCCTATCCCCAGTCCCAAGCCTAGAGTGTTCATAAGGTTGTTGTGACTGAAGTGCAGAACTCTGCATTAGGCCTTGCAAAATCTCATACAGGTGACCTTAGCTCATTGATCCACCCTATCCAGATCACTTTGCAGAGCCTTCCTACCCTCCAGCAGATCAACGCTTCCACACAGTTTGGTGTCATCTGTAAACTTGCTAAGGGTGCACTCAATCCTTTTTTCAAGCAGAGAGGTAAAGCTGCCCCAAGATGACAGCAGCCATGCACTTACAACACTTTGCTTGTACAAGAAAACTGTTTTCAGCAGAACTCATTATTTACAACCCTTCAAACCCCTCCACATAACACAGCAAAAAAGGTTAAGATCTCATTCCCCCAGTGGCTTCTCAAGGTAATTTGACAATGGTAGAGCACTGTTCTTGTTTGTCAGTTTACTACAGACCCTGCCACATCACTGGGGGTGCTGTGGACACTCGACCACATAGGCTTTGGCACTGCCTGTCCTCATGTGTCTGTTTCTGGCAAGAGATGGTTTGCAACAGCTTTTATGATATGGTAGCAGAGATAATGTTTGTCTCTGCCTCCTCACATGAAAGCTATCCCCACTTCCCCCATCACATGTGGAAAATGTGACCCAAAGCAACACCTTGGAAATTTGAAATAATGGCTGTAATCCTCAGAGTTTGATCTTGGGAGACTGGAGCTGCCCAGAGCTCCCATAATAAGCCATCCAGCAATGATATTACCTTGCTTCTGGCAAAGGCCGCTCTACATCAACCCCAGAGCACCAAAGCTCTGCCTCTTCTCTTGGACCCAAGAGCCACGTGATGTGGTTTGTCTGAATCACCAAAATAAGAGCAGATCAAATCACGCACTCTAAGCACAACAGCCAAGCAGAGCCCTTTGTCTCCAACAACAGGACAGCAGCACATAAAAAGCTGGAGTGCTGGGGCAGCATTTTAAATACAGGATGACAGCCACCACAGATTGGGAAGCCATCAGCAAGGGCTCACACCTGCAGGCTTCAGCAGCATGCCACCATAGCAACAAGGAGAAAAGCATGGATGGAGGTCTGTCTGCTTCCTGCCACTTTGCACGTCTCCACGGATGCCATGCACGTGGAGAGCCCCCCCATCCTCAAGAAGTACTGGGAACAACACTATGAAGGGGAAGGCAGAACAGCATATAGGGAGAGGCTGGGAGAACTGGGGCTGCTCAGACTGGAGAAAAAGAAGGTTCCAGGGAAAACTTAGTACCTGAACAGGGTCTATAAGATAGATGGAACTTTTTACAAGGGCTTGTAGGGATAGACCGGGGGCCATTGGCTTTGAACTTGAGAGGGGGAGTTGTATACTGAATATTAGGAAGATTTTTTTTTTCCAGTAAGAGTGGTAAGACACTGTTGTCCAGGGAGATTGTGGATGCCCCCTCCTTGGAGGTTCTGAAGGCCAGGCTGGATGAGGCCTTGAGAAACCCTGTCCAGTGGAAGCTGTCTCTGTCTGTGATGGTGGGGTTGGAACTAGATGATCTTTAAAGGTCGTTTTCAACCCAAACCATTCTATAATTTAATGATTTCAGCTTCTCCTACCCAATCTCTGCTCTTCTGAATACTCTAGCTGCAAATAGGAGCTCTTCTGAAGATATAAAAGACAGCCCAAACCCTGCATATGCAAGGGGAAACCTCAGTGTAATCAGAGTGGAAGCAGCAAAAATGTAAATGCAGGCAGACAGAAGCAAGGCTGTCTTTTCAAACAGCAACATCAAATTTGAGACTTCTAAAATGAGAGGTGGAAAGGTGTCACCAAGAACAGATCAAGGCCTAAACCAGTGTGTAAGGGCAGCTCTAATGTGACAATTAGCCTGAAATAGCACAAAATCTACTCGAAGTCACAAGATGCCACATGGAATGTCTGTTACTGCAGCTCACTCCTTCATGTTGCTACTTGACCCCACACAGGTAAAGCTCAGTTGGGCACTTTTGGGCACAGAACCAATTCCCTTCCAAAGTGCATGTCAGGCATATAGAGCACAGAATCACAGAATGTTAGGGGTTGGAAGAGGCTTGCAGAGATTATCTAGTCCAATATTCCCATCAAGGCAGGAGCACCTGGGGCAGGCAATACAGGAATGCATGCAGATGGGTCTAGAAAGTCTCTGGAAGAGACAACTCCACAACCTCTCTGGTCAGCCTGCTCCATTATCCTTACATCATGAAGATGTTTGTCCTCATGTTAAAGTGGAACCTCCTGTGTTTGAGCCTTTGTTCTTTGTCTTATCACTGGGCATCATTAAAAAGAGACTGGCACCTTCATCTTGACACCCACTTCTCAGCTATTTATAGACATTCCTAAGATCCCTTCTCATCCTTCTCTTCTGCAGACTAAACAGCCCCAGATGTCTCAGTCCTTCTTCCTAAGAAGGACCTTCACTCCCTCAATCATCTTCACAGCTCTCTATTGGACTCTCTCTAGTAGATCCCTGTCCCTCTTGAACTGGAGAGCCCAAAACCAGACACAGTATTCCAGGTGATGATGAGCTCCTGGATGAGACAAGCAAGAAGAGGGTTGTCACTGTGGTGTTTGATTTTGGAAATGTCAATCTGAAGGCTGTATGCTTCTGAGCAGTCAGTCACTTGAGAAGTAGCTGTGTATCATCTCCCACAACAATCCCATCATCAGTGGTGGTGTTGCTGTTAATTACTTAAGTTTAACTACAAAACTTAATGAGATGCATCAATTTCATTTGATTTTTCTTTTTTTTTTTCCCTCTTCCAAGAGTTTTACCCTGAACATTAAACATTATTCAGCTTATTAAGAAAAAAAATATCAAATCACTTTAGCACAGTCATCTTAAGGGACTCGCATGTTTTAATCATCAGTTTTAATTAGGCTAAAAAGTAAAGGATGAATCAAGGCCCTTTTTTGAGGCGCTCTCAAAAGGCACACAAAAAAAAAGGTTCCATTCTTTATTTGACTGAAGTGCACATTATGCTAAAGTGTTAATGAGAGCAAACGAGAGAAACTGAAATCAGTCTCCTGCTAATTATCATAATTTGTAGTGGAACACTTTCCTAATTAATAATAGACTTCTAGAGACAGCTCTGTTGACAAATAGACATGCTGCACTCTTTTAGCTTCCTGTCCTCTCTCCTCTGTGCTGATGTACGCACCAAAGTGCTTACAGACCTCTTCTTGTTACAATCAGGTTACCATCAAGAGCTTGAATATTCTCTGAGTCATCTAGAACTAGAAGAAGAGTGTGGCCAGCAGGTCAAGGAAGGTTCTCCTGCCCTTCTACTCTGTGCTGATGAGACCACATCTGGAATATTGCGTCCAGTTCCGGGCTTCCCAGATCAAGAGGAACAGGGATAAACTAAAGAGTGTCCAATGGATGCTAGGAGGATGATGAAGGAACTGGAACATCTGATGAGGAAAGATCTGAGGCTGTTTAGCTTAGAGAAGAACAACCTCAGAGGGAATCATTGATGTGTAAAATATTTGAAGAAGGGCCCAGCCTCTTTTCAGGAGTGTCCTGTGATAAGACAAAGGGCAATAGATACAAACTGAAACCCAGTAAGTTCCACCACAACATGAGGAAAAAACTCTTTACAGTGACAGTGCTGGAGCCCTGGAGCAGGCTGCCCAGAGAGGCTGTGGAGTCTCCTCCTCCAGAGACTTTCAAGACCTACCTGGATATATTGCTGTGTGATCTGCCCAAGGTGATCCTGCTTTGGCAGCAAGGGTTGGACTGAGTGATCTCCAGAGGTCCCTTCCAACCCCTACCATTCCATGATTTTATAACTCTGATTGTATGACGCTGCCCTGCTCCTTGTGAGTCTCCAGTAGAGGACACTGACATTTCAAGATGGAGGAGGTGAGGAACAGCAACACAGTTCTGCAGTCAGATATTCACTGAATCAAAGTACTTGCAGCCAGTTGTACTGTACAAGTTTTAGGAAGCAATACATAAAACTCAGTGTATTATTATTATCCAGATTTTTTTATCTCTCAAGCCTAGAGCTTAAGGTGTTGCCCACATGCCAGCGGACACAAGTTGACACAACAGTCACAGAACGTCCAAATCACAGCACTGATAAGGGTCTGGAAGAGACTTCTGGAAATCATCCAGTCAAACCTACCTGCTAACACAGGGTCACCCACAGCAGATTACACAGAATCACCATGTCCAGGTGGGTTTGTAATCTCTGAGGAGGAGATGACTCCACAGCCTCTCTGTGAGGCCTTCTCCAAGGCTCCAGAACCATCACAGCTATGAACTTATTCCTTAACTTCAAGTGAAACCTCCTGGGTTCTAGTTTGTGTCTGCAGTCACATCAGTCAAAGCTATCAGTTGTGTCGTGAAAGGATGTTTCTCTGCCTTTGCTACCCACAGACTCCAGACATCACTGCCTCTGGGACCTTTTGCTGCCCCACTTCCATTCTTCTGGCTAAGCCACTCCAGCCAGACTTGTCCTACAATAAGCCTAGAAAAACATTAAAAACCGAAGGGCAAATCACCTCACTCAGTGTGAAACCCATCATGATGAGTCCCCACAGCAACTGCTGCCTTCTGCCACGTGAGTCTGACATGACAAACACTCATGTAGTTCTTACACTTGCAAAAGCTGTCCTCTAATCCATGCCAGCTTCAGCAATCAAGACTGAAAAGTAATCTACATAGAATGCAAACTGAATAAACATTTCCTCCTCAGATGTATTTCATTCTTAGTTACCACCCATTTATAATCTGTTTATTGTGCCCTAGTGTGCTCCAAGCTGATGAAGACCATTGCCTTCCATCCAGAACGTGTCTTCTGCCTGCCTTTTCTCTGGCTCCCCAAAACCCGCTGCCTGCTGACATCCACAAATGCCATTAAACACATGTCCTGGCAGCATTCATTAACTAATCCATCCCAAGATGTCAAATCAACTGAAAGTATTCCTCCAGTGATGCCCGCAGCAGCACAGGCCTACAATTAAAGCCTTTGCCTCACCCTTCTAAGACAGGCAATTTCACTTCATTTTAATTTAGTTTCATACTCTCTAATCTCTCCCAAAGCTCATCCCTTTTTTCATTGCTGTTGCAGTCCCTTCATCCAGTTCAAGTTTCTGTCACAAACCCCCCCAGCCCTTTAAGAAGTAGCAAGGGGCCAAGCAAGAGGAAGGGGCATTCTGAAGGAGCGTAGAAAGGCAGCAATGGAGGAAAAGGCAAGGAGAATGAGAAGTAACTGAGGGCTTAAGATTTGTGCCTGCAACATTCCAATCCCAATAGCTCTGGTAGGAGGTTTTCACACTACCTAACTGCACCAATCTCATGAGTTCCAAGTCATTACTTGTGTAACTTAGATTAGAAATGATTCATAGAATGCTTTGGGTTGGAACTCAACTCCCCACAGTGGGCAGGGACACCTTCCACTAGGCCAGGTTACTCAAGGCCTCATCCAATCTGGTCTTAAACACCTCCCTGGCAATCACGCAGGCAGAACCTCCAGAAAAGTGCTTTGCAGTACAATGTGGAAGTCCCCTCCCTGGAAATGTTTAAGGCAACACTGAATATCCAAGTGCAGTTGAGACACAACCACTCTGCCCATGGCATAGGGGTTTGGAGTAGATGAACTCTGAGATCCCTTCCAAACTAAGCCATTTTATCAGTTAAGCTAGTTTCAGTCAAGAGATTTTTCTCCTGGTTCAAGTTTCCTTTTGGTTAGCCATCTACCCCCTCCTACTCCTAAATGATTTAAAAGACCTAACTGGATTTCTTTTATATTGCTCAATTTTTCAGCTTGGCCATCAAGCATAAAAATCACATTTTTTCATGTGGGTTTCTTGGGGTTTTTTTTCCCCTCTCCATCCACTGCAGGCAAATGAAATGTAAGAGGTTTCCAGGAGCCCTCACAGAGTTTTCTTAACAAGCACATATTGAACATGTCTCCACCAAAAACCCAGCCAACAGCTGGCTCTGATGGGAAAAATCATGCTACAGTAGGAAAATGTCAAACCTCAAAATAGGATTTTTTTTTCCTTTTTATGTTTGGGTTTGGGTTTGTTTTTTTTTTAAATCATGAGTCAAGAGAATTATTCCCTCTGTGAAAGTTTTCACTATTTTTTATAAAGAGTCTTTAATGTCAAGAGGTTCAGAAACTATTTGCATCCTTTCATCTACATTCGCGCACTCTTCCTGACGGCTCCTCTGCTCTCTGTTAACATTGCTGATCCAAAAAGCAGGCAAATACTTAACATGAGCCATTAAGGGCAGAATTTCCTTCAAATTAATAGTTTCCCTAGATGAAGTCCTCAGAAATACCCAAAAAAAGCAAAGCTGACCAGGAAAGAAAGTCTTAGGGATGATGGATAGCCAGTTGAAGATGAGCCAGCATGTGCCCAGGTGTCCAAGAAGGCCACCAGTATTCTGTTCTGGATCAGGAAAACAGTGGCCAAGATTACCAGCAAAATAATTGGCCTCTTATAATAAGCACTGCTGAGGCCACACCTTGGGTATTCATTTCAGTTTAGGTCCTCTCATTACAAGAAAGACATTAAAGTGTTGAAACGTATCCAGAGAAGGGCAACAGAGCTGGTGAAGGGTCTGGAGAGAAACAGCTGAAGGAATTGAGGTTGTTTAGTGTGGACATGAGGAGACTGAGGGGAGACCTCATTGCTCACTACAACTTCCTGAAAGGCAGTTGGAGTGAGGTGAGGGTTGGTCTCTTCTTCCTAGTAATAGAATGAGGTAATAGAATTAGAGGAAATGGCCTGAAATTCTACTGGGGCAGTTTAGGTTGGAGACTAGGAAGAATGTTTCCTGCAAGAGTGGTCAGGCATTGGAACAGGCTGTCCAGGTTGGTGGTGGAGTCACCATCCCTGAAGGTGCTCAAGAAATATGTAGAAATGGCACTGTGGGAAGTGGTTTGATGTCAGTGTTGGTTTTATGTTGAAGGGTGGACTTAATCTTGGAGATCTTTTCCAATGAATACAATTCTCTGATTCAATGTCCTTTGGGAGAGACTGGAGCTGAGACCACAGTTCTGTGTTAGGAGACTCACAGATGCAAAATCCCTCAACAACTTCTCTCTTCTGCTTTTCACTTATCAAAATACTGCTCACATCTATGAAAGTGCCAGCTCTGAGGTTTCAGTACATGTCATGGATGAACACTCTGTTGTTGCTCAAGAAAGAGAGGGGCCCACATTTCAGACACACCAATGCAGATGCCCCATGTGAGGCTGTCAAGTGAAAACCATGGCATCCACAAAAAACTAGTAGAGAAATGTTTGCAAGGACTCTAGAATAGATGATTCCACCAACACCAGCAAGAATACTGCCATGGAAACAAAGGACAGAAAGGAAAAGATGTTGGCACAAGGGTGATTACACTGAACTAAAAGTGAAGGGTACTTCAACAGTACCTATGCTGCAAAGATACAGTGTTAGATCCTCCACAGTTCCCCAGAAAGAGGTCTTTAGCTCTTAGACTTTAGAACACGAGACCGATAAAGTTCTAGTTCCCCCAGCACAAGGAGAACATTGAATTTCTGGAGCAAGTCCAGAGGGGGCCACAAAGATGAGAGGGCTGGAGCATCTCCCCTGTTGCCTGCAACTTTAGAGCAACCTTCAAGTACCTGAAGGGGACTACAAGAAAGCTGGGGAGGATTTTTTTTATGGGGGCTTGTAATGATAGGATGAGGACAATGGATTGAAGCTGGAAGAGGGGAGATTTAGTCTGGAGATTAGGAGGGAATTCTTTCCAGTAATGGTGGTGAGACACTGGAACAGACTGCCCAGGGAGGTTGTGGATATCTGTTGCCTGAAGGCATTCAAGGCCAGGTTGGATGAGGCCTTGAGCAAGCTGATCTAGTGGAAGGTGTTCCTGCCCATGGCAGTGGGATTGTAACTAGATGTTCTTGGAGGTCCCTTCCAACCCAAACCATTCTCTGATTCTATGATCCCTGGATTTCAAGAGTTTTCCATTTTTCATTCTTGGTTTTTCAGACTGAAGCTTGTACTATCACCAGCATTAAAAATGGAGTAAAGCAAAAGCAGCACAGGATGCAAACAGTGAGAGAACCAAGCACAGCCACCAGCTAGCTACACTGCAAATCACAGCTGGGACATTCTACACACATTGAATCTGAGGCATTCAAGTTATGGTCCAACAGAAATACAAAAGCAGATTCAATTAAAATAATTCAGTTTCTATTTTTCAACAGTATATTTGGGGGGGGGGAGGGGGAATTAGGCTGTGAAAATTTCCAAATGATCTTCTGAACCGAAAAGGAGATTTGTCTGAAACAAACAAAACAACCTAACCAAAACAAAAAACCCACCACAAAACCCAAAGCAATCTATAACCCAACCCTGTGTATAAATCCACTGTGGTATCAAATAAATAAATAATGCAATTCACAGCCTGGGAGGATTTTTATTGTTTTGGAAAACCATATGAACTAAAGTCTCGGTTTACTGCTAATTCACTCTGCTGCAAACTCCTGCCCCAATGCAAATAAACTGTGTCCTTCAGGTCAGGTAAATGAAAATAAAGTCTTTACAACCCTCTCCCCATAAAAGGCAGCTGTCAAATTTGCAATATGGAGATGAAAAGCATTTGAAAGTTAAATCTGAAATCCCAGACTGCAACAACACCGTGCCTGCACTTCAGCACACTGTGCTGCATGGTTATTATTAAGCTCACGGTGCAATTTAAGTGCCATTTTGATCTTCTGTTTGAACAAAGAGGTGTCAAATTAAGGAAACTGGTGTCAAGTCCAGAAACCTGGGGAAAATGAAGCCCTTTCTGTAACAGCAGCCTATAGGGTTTCATTTCAGCAGTGCTCTTACATCATTGTAATGGGGCTGTGGCATTTGCCTCAGAGAATCCTACAATCATTTTGGTTGGAAAAGAACTTTGAGATCAACTGCAACCAAGTATTCGTGAATTGGCTTAAGTTCAAAGGGATCTTAAAGCTCATCCAGTTCCAAGCCCCCTGCCATAAACAAGGGACACTTTCCACTAGACCAGGCTGCTCAAGGCCCCATCCAACCTGCCTTTCACCACTTTGAGATTTAGAGACTCCACAACTTCTCTTCCAGTACCTCACCACCCTCACAGGGAAGATTTGTCTCCTATTGTCTAACCTAAATCCAGTTTCTTCCAGTTTGAAGCAATTACTCCTCCTCCTTTCCCTCCACGCCTTTGTCAAAAGTCCCTCTCCAGCTTTCCCATATTTTCTTTCAAACAAAGCAGTCTTCCAATAAGTTGTCCCCAGTGCCTTCTCTTCTCCAGACTAAAAAGCCCCAGCTCTCTCAGCCTGTCCCCATAGGGGAGGTTCTCCAGTCCTCTGATCATCTTTGTGGCTTCTGTTGGACTGGCTCCAGCAGTTCTTTGTTTTTCTTGTGTAGGTGCACCACAGCTGAACTCAGAACTCTAGGTGGGGTCTCACCTCAGCAAAGTAGAGGGTCAAAGTCCCTTCCCTACATTTGCTGTCCAGGACACAGTTAGCTTTCTAGGCTGGCACATTGCTGTCTCAGGTTGTCAGGGTGAGCACCTTGAGTCCTTCTCCTCAGCGCTGGCACTCTGTAATAAGTGATTTGATAACCCTAGAAAAGCACTCCCACCCTAATGGTCATGTGAGGTGCATGGGTGTATGAGTGTATGATATGTCTGCACTGCTAGGCTGAATCTGCATGGTTATACACCAACAGTCCCCATTTCCCTTCATGCTCATTTTTGACATTCAAGGCTAGAGAAGACTATGAAGCCTGCAGTTCTCTTCAACCTTGCTAGTGCAGAGAAGGGCAAGAAGTTGGGCCAGCAGATGTCATCCACATAAGCAAGCAGCAGGCAGTGCTGAACCAACTGCATATATGAAGGGATAATTTTTATTGCTTATTTTGGCTTCTTCTCCAAGGGCATTAAAGCTAATATGAGCTTGCAGACCATATCTGTTTTACAGCATTCCCCTAACCATTTTTATAGGTTGTCCATTAGGAGATCTGACAAAAAGGTGGGGGAGCACAATGAAGTGAATTTCTGCAAATCTCATGGAAGTGAATAGCCTGACAATGGAGACTGATCTCCCCAGCTTCTCCAGAGGAAGGAAGAAAGCCAAAACAGAAATCAGTCTTCATTATATGGATGTGAATGTGATGGAGAGTGCCCAGAAGATTGAAATGATCAGGGGCTGGAGCACCTCTGCTGCAAGGACAGGCTGAAGGAGCTGGGTTTTTTTCAGCCTGAAGAAGAGAAGGCTCTGGGGGGACCTTAGAGCTGCCATTCAGTACCTGAAAGAGGCTACAAGAGGGCTGCAGAGGGACTGTTTGCAAAGGCCTGCAGTTGCAGGATGAGCAGCAATGGTTTGAAATGAGAAGAAATTGAGATTGGATGTTAGAAACATGTTCTGCACCATGAGGGTGGGGGAATACTGGAACAGGTTGCCCAGGAAGATAACGGAGCCCCCATCCATGGAGATATTAAAAGTCAGGCTGGCCCAGGCTGTGCCAACCTGATCTAATGAAGGATATCTCTGATGTCCGCAGGGTGGGGACGGATCAGATGACCTTTGAAGGTCGTTGCCAACCCAAACCATTCATCTCTACATGCCCACCAAATAAGTTACATCTTCAAAATGACCAGGTTTAAACTAGCATCTCCCTCCAAGACCACCACAGGAACATCTTCAGGTTATTTCTCAGAGGTCAGAGAAGCTTTCTGATTTCTCATGACTTTTTGCCCTGAACACAGGTACAACAAAAAGTTCTCTAACACCAGTCTATGATCTGCACTGAACCTCAGGAGAGTTAAGATGCTTTCTTACATTCCTTTCTTCCTGCTAGAGAGACAGATTCCATCTGCCATACCAACAATCTCAGCTGTCACATCACCTCCTGCTCCAGCAACAAGTTATTTACTGTAGCTCTCTGTTTAAAAAGGAATCCACTAGTTACCCAGCCATCAACTAATGCTCAGCAAGGAATGATACAAAGAGAGAAACTGTTCTCTGCAGAGCTCTTGAAACAAAAAGCCTTCTTCCAAACCAGACAGCTCTGTAGTCAAGCCACTATCTTGCTTCACTGGATGTCCATTGTAATACAGAAGTAGTTACACCAGGTAGCAAGACATCATGTTGACACACTACTCATTCCTGTCCCACTTGGAGGTTCTACAGGGTTTAAGGGAGTGCTCAGATTTAGTCAGAGTATTATCATGGTGTGGATTTAAAGGGTGTAAAACAGTAGCTTTGTTTCCCAGAACAAAATCTGAATGGCAGCAGCCTGTTGAGGACCTCACAAACAAAGTTACCCCGGAGAGAGTCTCTGAGGAACAGACAAGATCATCTGCTGGGTTTGGTGTTTCAAGAGAGAGGGGGAATGAATTTTGACATCTTGCTTGGAAAGTGGGAAGGAAATGAAGGTGAGGGAGGGGGAAAGGCAGTTGATTACAATGTAAGCTGCAGAATGTGAGAGTAGTCACTTCGGCCTGGAGAAAACAGGGTCCAGAGAGACATTATAGGTGCTCTACCAGTACCTGAAGTGGGCTACAAGAAGGCTGCAGAGTGACTGTTTACAAAGGCCTAGAGTGATGAACTGAGGGGCAGTGATTTGAAATGAGAGAAGAGCAGATTTAGATTGGATGCTAGGAACAAGTCCTTTACCATGAGGGTGGTGAAACATTGCAACAGATTGCCTGGGGGAGCTGAGGCCCCATCCCTAGAGATATTCAAGGTTAGGCTGGACAAGGCTGTGAGCAACTTGATCCGGTGGAAAATGCCCCTGCTCACTATGGGGGGGAGGAGGGGAGTGGTGTTGCACTACATGACCTTCAGAGGTCCCATCCAAGCCAAATCATTCTATGATTCTATGCCTACCCTTACTTTCCAAGTCTCTCTCTTTCCCCACTGGCCTACCCAGCATGTCTTACTCCTTTCCAGGTAGCATATCTGGCTAACATGCATCTGAAATGTGTGTTTGGCTTCACACACAATGGAGTAGCAGTCTGAACATCATTACTGGGTAACAATCAATGAATAGAGCCATAAAAACTGAGGAACATCTGGCAGCTCTGCAGTTACCACCTCCACAAGACATTCATATTGCCATCTCCCAGTGGAAACAATCAAAAAAACCCACAGGAAAGTACAATGAAATAGACTTGGCACCTAAATTGGCTTTGAGTCTAACTCTTACAAAGGTTTGTACCTCACAGCTCCCACAGACTTCAAAACTCACCCTTTTTACTGCACTGCATTTTCATGAGTGCTACATAGACCGACTCTGCCTCCTTGCATCAACTTTTCTATGTCCTAAGCTTGTCCTTTAAGCTTCTCACTGTAAGAGCATTCCAGAGTGATACTGGATACGCCAGTGCCCCTCAAAAGCTATTCTTGATTGCATTTTGCTGATAGGCCAACAAGGGACAATGAAGCTCAATATGTCAGCACTCTACTAAGAGCTGGAGAATTTCACATCTGTCACATATTTACTACCCAAAAAAGAAAGTGGTTGTGTTTGTACTGAGGCTAGGACCCCAAGAAATAGAGTGATCACCAGATGCTCCATGCTTAAGAGTCTGTGTAGCTTCAAGTTGAGAGTCTGATCAGAGTAGATCTTAAATAATTAAGTCATTACAATTTGCAGGAACTGCTGGCTGGCTTGAGGATAAAGAACATAATTCAACAGCCTAGTGAGAGAAAGGCAGGAAGAGCTCAGATAAGTAACTGGGGAGCAGCCAGAACTACCAGGACAAAAGCACACCCAGGACAAAATCCACATTAAACCAACACCACCCTTGTCTGTGTCAGGAATGATGTGGCTATCAGAACCAGGGAAGGAATTTCCTCCTGTACTCAGTACTGGTGAGGCCATGTCTTAAGTTATAGACTCAGGTTTGGGCTCCTCACTACAAGAAAGTCATTGAGATGCTGCAGTGGATCAGGAGAAGGGTTAAAAAGCAGGTGAGTAGTCTGGAGACCAGCAGAACAAGTCTGGTGAGGAGCAGCTGAGGAAGCTGGAGTTGTTTAATCTGG
Source organism: Tricholaema leucomelas (assembly GCA_013400475.1). NCBI lineage: Eukaryota > Metazoa > Chordata > Aves > Piciformes > Lybiidae > Tricholaema lacrymosa > Tricholaema leucomelas. The sequence continues at coordinate 55,501 of WAAF01012404.1, read as the reverse complement.
AGAAAAGTAGGGTAAGGGAAGATCTCATTGCTTTCCACAACTCCCTGAAAGGTGGTTGAAGCCAGATGAGGGTTAGTGTATTTTCCCTAGGAACAAATGCTAGATGAGAGGAAATGTTTTCAGGTTGCATCAGGAGAGGTTTAGGTTGGATCTTCAAAGCAACTTTTTGTCTTAAAGGATTCTGAAAGGTTGGAACAGTCTCCCCAGGGTGATGGTTGAAAGCCCAGCGCTGGAGGTGTTTCAAGAGACAACTGCTGTGTGTTTGGAGAGGCAGAAATGCTGAAAGACCTGCCAAAAAAACTGCTCACAAGATCTCTTCAGCTCCCAAAATGGCTTTGTGCTGGAAGAGGGGAGATTTAGATTGAGAAGAAATTCTTCTTGATCTCCAATGTGGGTGGTAAGACACTGGAAGAGGCTGCCTGGGAAGGCTGTGGATGTCCCCTGCCTGGAGCTGTTCAAGGCCAGGTTGGGCAAGATCTGATCTAGTGGAAAGTGTCCCTGCCCATGGCAGGGGGGTTAGAAATGGATGATCTTGAAGGTCCCTTCCAACCTAAACTATTCCATAAACCTATGAATTTATAAACCTAGAAGCCTATGAATCTACATCCAGCCCTGTTTTGTCAGACATAAAGGTAACAAACCACTTTAATGTTTTTAGTGGCCATCTGATATTACAATACACAACTTCCAAACACTTCTGTCAGCAGGGCTTGGAGACTCTAAGGTGTCTGCTGACAGTACAAATTCATTATGTATTTGGCAGATGACCAAGAAGCCAATTTATTTATTTATATGTTTCCCCTCCCTATCAAATTAAGGAAAACAGCTACATATTATTAGATGATCTTTTTTTTCAGCCTTCAGAGTTGCCCTAGAGTTATTGTCAATAGTGAGGGTTTCTAATTGCATGTGGCCATAATGGGCCAGATTTCAAGTCACCCAAGTCACCTCAATAAAAGGAATGGATGCTCCACATCCTTTGCATTACTTCAGGTTTGGGTAGAGCAGTTCCTCATAGCTTTATTTATACAGAGACAGTGCAAAAATTATATGGAAGAGCACACACATGGAGGAATATCTCTATGTAAATACACAGAGACACAGAAATAAACTCACTGACCTGGATTTTCCTACAACTACTACTACAAACAGCAGCATTCTTCCAAACAGACTACAAATTACACACAAATGGAAAGACATGAAGCTGTTGGAGCAGGTCCAAACGAGGCCACAAAGATGATCAGAGGACTGGAGAACCTTCCCTATGAGGACAGGCTGAGAGAGCTGGGCCTGGAGAAGGCTCCAGGCAGATCTTAGAGCATCCTTCCAGTACCTGAAAAGGGCCTACAAAGAATCCAAAGAAGGACTTCTTACAACAACTTGTAGTGACAGGATGAAGGGCTTAGAGCTGCAAGAGGGAGATGTGGACTGGAAATCAGGAAGAAATTCTTTCCAGGGGGGGTGGTGAGACACTGGAACAGGTTGCCCAGAAAGGTTGTAGATGTCCTAGGGGCTTTTAGATGCTCCCTCCCAGGAAGTCTTCAAGGCCAGGTTGCATGAGGCCTTGAGCATCCTTGTCTAGTGGGAGGTGTCCCTGACTATGACAGAGGGGCTGGAACAAGGTGACCTTTAAGGTCCCTTCAACTCAAATCATTCTATGATTTCAGCTTCTCTTGTCCAACCTCTGTTCTTCTAAATGGTGTGGCTGCAAAGAAGACTCCCTTTGAAGGGGGCAGAAGAGGGGATGAGCCTTGGAACTAAATGGTCTTCATTCTAAGATGATTCTGTGAGCAGAGGTGGTAGCAAAATACTGTTTGTAGTGTTTAACAGGACCGGCCAAGATTCTGTAGAGTAGAGCTGAACCTCCACCAGAAGTACAGAGGGAATATCTGCTGCAGGAGCACCTGGCAGCACCTATGCCAGATGCTCCTTTCCAGCAGAGGAGCTGACACCTTAGGGAAAGAGAGAACTCTGCAGCAGCTGGCAGTTACCATCCACCCAAGGCTTTGTGGTGCACCACCTTGGTTTTCCTTGTGCTGTAGAGACACAGGGTTTGTTCATCTGCACCTGGAGCTGCCAAGGAGTTAATCTCCCAGTCCCTCTCTGACTTCACAGCTAGCACAGCCAGTCTGGCTGCTTTGCTTCTGAACTGGCAGGCATATTTCCCCTCTCTACCCCTTCAGAGACAGGAGCATTACACAACACTGACATACCAAAGATAACTTGCTTTTTTTTTCCTCCTCTGCTCTCTTGATGCTAAATCAACCCTTTCTGCAGCCTCCAGCGTTTCAGTAATAGAAATAAAACACTGCAAATTAACAACTGCAGACAGATCTTCAGCAATGAGAGATGCAGAGAGAGGAAAAACACTACAGGAAAAAAAGAAAAAAGAAAAAAAAGGCATTTAAATCAACAGCACTGCTGGCTGCTAATTGTTCTTAGAAGAGACTGAAGGGGAACAAGCTCCTAACAAAAAAAGAACCCAAGCACAAGGCTGCAGCTCTTAGGGCAGGGGAGATGCCCTCAGCTTGATCAACCCACAGTAAACATCAAGATATGAAAAATTCATCCAAAGGTAAGCCCAGGGAATGATCTCTTCCATCTTACACTCCAGCTTTCCCCAACGTACGTGTTCTTGCATGAGCTGCTTCAGGTGATCCTGCTCAGGCAGTGGTCTTGGACTAGATGATCTTCAGAGATCTCTTCCCTACCATTCTGTGATTCCTTGAAATCCTTCCAGGCTGAAAAGACCAGATTCAAAGTACATCTACTTGGATTCATCAACTTGCTGTGGGATTTGGACCAGATACTACAGACTCAGGATTAAAGTGGCATTTATTGATGACTCTAAACTCTGGAAATTTAAGAGCAACTGACAATTTCACTGAGCTTCTAAAATCCATCAGGCATCTCAGTTTGTACAAATGGCAGCACAGGAGTGAGTAATGGTACCTGAAGTACCTCACAGAATCACAGAATGTCAGGGGTGGAAGGGACCTCTAGAGATCGATTCCAAATCCCCACCAGAGAAGAATCATCTAGGGTTGGTCACAGAAGAGTTCATCCAGATGGGTCATAAAAATCTGCAGAGAAGGAAACACCACAACTTCTCTGAGCTGAAGCTCCAGGGCTTCAGCACACCCACAGCAAAGAAACTTCTCCCCATGCTGAGGTGAAACTTTCTGGGTTCCAGTTTGTGTCCTTTACTCCCAGTCCTATCACATTGTTCTAGCACTGACCACTCCCTCTGCCTGGGGAGAATCTTTAGCATCTTTGATGCTTACATGACACAAATTCACACTCCACCACATGTAACAAAGCATCCAACGCTAGCAGACAGAGCAGAAAGCAGCTCAATGTGGCAAATTGTCAGCAAATACATAAAAGCAGACGTTGCTCTGACTACAACTCCTCGAGTTTCTGGTGTGCACCCAACACTGCACTGTGGCTAAATCCTGCCAACCCAATCCTTTTTGCTCCACCGTGGGCAGACTGCAGCATCCACGTGGTGCTGGCTACAAACCTACTGAGCATCCCACAGCTTGGAGCAGAGTCATGGTTTGGTCCAGCTAAGCACTGGGCAGGGGGAAGAGGAGGCAGGGGGGACTGCACAGCACCAAACAATTTCTTGGAAGCAGGGAAATTCAAAGTAGGGAAAAGCTTCTGAACTCTCTGATATGCTTTTAATTTTCTGCCCTTTTCTCAGTGACTTTCCCAGATGAGTTCTTCACTGAGCAGCAGGAAATCTCTTCCAAATTCAAATAAAACCACATTACTGAAGAGTATAATCAATTCAAGGAATCATGAACATTAAAGGAACCAACTGAACAACAGTGAGCATGCCATGGAGTAATAAACATCAGATAGCTCCAAGATTCATTTAATGTGACTGTGGAGTTGAGAAAATGGATGTCAGAGATTTCTTCTACAGACTCTAGTTTAATTCTAACAATGAGCCTCTACTGCTCTTGCTGGGCCAAGGGTGTTCTTAGCAGAGGAAAACAGATTTGCTCAGATTTTGCAGGAGCAGGTTAGCAGCAACTGAGGAGGTGGTGCAAGAATGAAGGTGCCTATAATTCATGCCCTCACTCTTCTCTCATTTTAGCTTAAAATAGTTCAAAATGCCCTACGTATATGGATGAGAGAACTGGGTCCAGACAATCTTCAGAAGATTTTTGGTTTGGTTTTTTTTCCCCTCTCCAATTCCAATGGTTTAAGCTTAGCTGAACTGATTAGGGAAAGAAACAGGAGCGACATCCCACCTTTGGGCATATTTATCTCCAGAAAACAGATGTTACAGCTGCCTGCAGCTTTTGAAGCCTGGCCACAGCTCTCCACCCATATTGCTGCAAAGGGTGGCTCCGCCCTATCACTATGCATCTACCTTGTCTATGAAGATATCTTCAGGCCCTGCACTTATTCAAGTACTAAGAAAATAATAATGAAATTGCTTCAGTAGGTCAAGCCCAACCACTCCCTGATTCTACCAGGGTTGGTGCTAAACCATGGCATGATCCTCAGCACATCACGGCTTCTTGGAAACACCTCCAGAGATGTGGATTTTACCACCTCCCTGGGCAGCCTGTTCCAGCCTTTGAGAACTCTTTCAGTCAACACATTTCTTTTAATGTCCAACCTAATCCTCCCCGGCACAACTTGAGGCAATTTCCTTTTAACCATCACTCCCCTTCTACACAGCCAAAATGACAGGTTCTCTCCAACTCCTGGGAGCTTCCTGTAATCTTCATCACACAAAAGCTTTACCTGAAAGTTGGGCATTAACTAAATAAGGGGTAGGATTAGCAACTAGTAAATCTATCTCCATTTTCCCTGACAGGTAACAACACAGGAGATGAAAACAAAGAGGGGATGTTTGTCCACTGGAGGAAAGGTAAGCTTGCCTTTCTCTATTGCACCAGCCTCCTTCAACATTGACTTCCCCACATCAGTCCTTTTGGACCATCCTTTAGGTCCAGGGAACTAATTGCCTTCTCACATGAAGAGATAGTTGCAAAAGGGAAAATTCTGGTGGTGCTTCCTGGTACCTCTGGATATGGGCTAAGGAATACCTGTACCTGGATTAGTCAAACTTTGACCCACTACATTTCTCAGTCCTGGTTTCTTAGGGTTATTAACTTCAAAAGTTAATAACACACACACATATATAACATCATAGAGTCATAGAATGGTTTAGGTTGGAAGGGACCTCAAGGATCATCCAGCTCCAACCCCCTGCCATAGGCAGGGACACCTCCCACTAGAGCAGGTTGCCCAAGGCCTCATCCAGCCTGGCCTTAAACACCTCCAGGGAGGAAGCATCCACAACCTCCCTGGGCAACCCGTTCCAGTGCCTCACCACCCTCATAGTGAAGAACTTCCTCCTAACATCCAGTCTAAATCTCCCCTCTTCCATTCATTCTGATGTGTCTATTTGCAACAGTCACAGAATGGCTTAGATTGGAATCATTCCTATGGTCTGCGATGCCTCTGAACTAGATCGAGTTGTCCAAGGCCTCATCCAACATCTTAAACATCTCCAGGGAGGGGGCATCCACAATCACCCTTGGCACAGTATTCCAGAGTCACAAATAATCGAGTCAAAAAAATTGTGTCACAGACATTGCTTACAGCGATTGGGTCATTGCAATATTCCTAAAAGCCAGATATCCAACAGAAGTGGAAGAGCTCTGGCTCTGAAAACATCCTGCTGCAGCTGAGAGCATGACTGAAACCTATTCAGAGAGTACTTCCCTTGGAAGAGCCCACTTTTGATGGCTGTTGTTCATTCATTCTGCACTTAGCTAGGGCAAGGACTACTTGAGGACAGGGCTAGCTCACAGTGCTTACTAGCAAGGGACTATTGCAGGAGGTACACACCAGGATCAGCATGGATGACTAAACTCAAGGTTAGCCTGAAGCCTAAAAGAAAGAGACAGGCAGGCACTGCCTCAGAGGTCTTGTCATTCTAATGAACAAGGCATCCAGTACATGGCTGCTCTTCTTCCATTTCAGGTCAAGAGAGGTTCTCCTATCCCTCTACTCTGCCCTGGTGAGGCCACACCTGGAGTATTGTGTCCAGTTCTGGGCTCCTCAGTTCAGGAGGAACAGAGATTGACTGGAGTGTCCAACAGAGCCTAGGGGAATACTGAAGGGAGTGGAACATCTGTGTGATGAGGAAAGGCTGAAAGACCTTAGGCTGTTTAGCCTGGAGAAGACAGAGAAGATTTTATGAATGTTTATAAATATCTGAAGGGTGGATGTCAAGAAAAGGTCAGGCTCTTTTCAGTGGTGTCTTCTGACAGGACAAGGGGAAATGGATACAAACTAGAACATAGGAAGTTCCACCTCAACGTGAGGAACAAAAAATTCTTTGCTGTGAGGGTGTTGAAACATTGAAGAAGGCTGCCTAGAGAGGGTGTTCTTAGAATCATTCAAGATTTTCAAGACCCATCCTGTGTGACCTGCCCTAGGTGATTCTGATTTGGCAGAAGGGGTTTGACTTGATGATCTCCAGAAGCCCTTCCCATGCCCTACCATTCTATGATTTCTCTCAAAGCGTTTCATTGAGAGGAGGGTGAGGATTGCTGAAGCAACTTTAAATGTGACCTTTGCCTTTTACCTTCAACAAGCAGATTATTAGAGGTGTGTAGAAAGACAAAGAAATACTGAGAAAAGTGTTAAGGCATTCATAGACCCTTTTGTTTTCCCTCTCCAGCACCACCGGAGGCAGTTTCCTAGATGGTTATTTTTCCCAGCACACACACCAGTTTGGTCCCTCTGGTGCTCTTCCACACTGCTGCAGGCAACCTATCTTCTCTAGCAATTCATTGCTTGCCAGGACTGGAAACAAACACTCTTGCCATACTAAGGGTGTCTGTTATGTTCATTTGCACAGCCTGAATTGGAAAAAGTTCATGCCCAGTCTCCTGAGACATTTAATCTAAGGTTTCCAGACCAAATCAAGAGCAGATCAGGAACAACTAAACCCAGACAACTGTTTGCTTCTAATTCTGTTTTGTGTTAGGTGCCAAAGTCAGTTTTTCAGACAGATGATGTCTACATCATAACACCTATCCATCACCTAAAACTGGTAACTGCAAAGAAAAAATGTCCAGGACTGAGAACTCCTCACTTCCCAAAGCTACCTCTTGGTGATAAGATCCCTCTGGTACTTCTCAGGTCTGGTTTATTTACAAGTTGATACCCCTTAAGAAAGCTGCCTACCAAAAAACATTTTTAAAACTCCCAGTAAAAGATAATGGGAATTCAATGCTGGCACAATAATTCACACTTAGCTGCACAGAGGCCATTTGGCCTTCATCTTTGTGCCTGAATGTGCTGGGCATGAATTAGTGCACTGTAATTCACATGCTGGTATGGCTTAATCAACGCTACCAACAAAAAAATAATCATAATTATTAAAGTTAGAGTCCACAGACTTGGTCACTAGAGAGCAGAAAGCAGTCTTGGCAGGGAAAAGTCACAACTGAAATAAGCATGGGAGATCATAGGCCTATAGAGTAACACAACTCACCCCTGCCTGTTGCTGGAGAACTAACACAGGATCACAGAGTAGCAAGGGTTGGACGGGACCTCAAAATCATTAAGTTCAGCTCCCCTGCCAAGGCAGGTTCACCCAAAAATAGGTCCCACAGGAACACACCCATGTGGGTTTGGAACATCTCTCTGGGCAGCCAGGTCCAGTGCTCCATCATCATTAAAGAAGTTCCTCCTCACGTTTGAATGGAACTACTTATGTTCAAGTTTCTGCCCATTACCCCTTGTCCTGTCACTGAGCACAACTAATAAAAGCCTGGTCCCATCCTCCTGACACTCATCCTTCAAGTACTGATCAGCATTGATGAGATCCCCCCTCAGTCTTCTTACCTCAGACCAAAAAGCCCCAATTTTCTCAGTCTTTCCTCAGAATAGAGATGTTCCAGTCCCCTCAGCATCACTGAAGCCCATCATTTCTGCTGCTGTAGCTCTGAAAGAAAATTCTTCCCAACACCTAATCTAAATTGAGCTTCTTCCAGCCTGAAGCCATTGTGTCTCATCATGTCACTATAGACCTTCAGAAAAAGTCCCTCTCCAGCTGTCCTGTAGCCACCTTTGAATGCTGGAAGACTAGTACAAAGTCTCAGGTGTTCTACCACTCTGTATCATGTGTGTTAATGTCTGTTAACGAGCTTCTAGGTAAGGATGACTTTTGTGAATCAATTTAAACCATAGTCACCAGCCTTCTTCTGCATTTCAAACCCTGCAGCTCCAGCTTCATTGCAACCAAAGTGCTGTGCTGCTAGCCCTGGGCTGCACATGCTGAGCAAAGCATGATTTGGTATGGATTGAGAGATCCGGGGCTGTTCAGCCTGGGGAAGAGAAGGCTCCAGGGAAACTTTAGAGCAGCTTTCCACTATTTGCAAGGAAGTTATAGGAAAGTGACTTCTGACAAAAGCTTGCAGTGACATTAGGATGGACAGTGGCTACAAACTAGAAAAAGTTTGATTTAGATTAGATATTGGGAGCCAACTCTTTGCCATGAGGGTGGCGAGGCACTGGAACAGATTATCCAGAGAAGTAGTGGAGGCTCCAAGCCTGAAGGTTTTCAAAGCCATGCTAGATGAGGCCTTCAGCAGCCTTGTTTAGTGGAAGGTGTCCTTGCCCTTGCTGAGAGTGCTGTAACTACATGGTAAGGCCCTTTCTAATCCAAACCACTCTATGATTCTGTGACAGAGGCTCAGATCCATCTTTAAACTGTGATCTGAGTTGAAGGACTTTGTTCAATTTTCCTTGGTTAGAGCTCTAGGTTCAGCAAGGGTGCAGCAAGCATCTCAAAAGTTTTTGTCCTGTTGCTTTTTTTCGGGGGTCCAGACAGTAATTATGTGTACGGACAGCTAAGGGTACTTAATTTTTGATAGAAAATGTTCCTCCCATCACCTAATATTCTTTGATTCTATGACAGGCAAGTGAAAAAATAGGACAAGACCTTGCCTCCCTCCATAACAAGAAATGTGTGGGCATGATGCTTTGGGACATGGTTTAATGGCCATGGTGGTCTCAGGTTGAAGGTTGGCCTCTGTGATCTTAGAGGACTTTTCCAACCGAAACAGTTCAACGATTCTATGAACACAGGAAGATGCCTTGGACAGATGGAGCTGCTGTCACTGAAGGAAAAAAAAACACACCTTATCAGAAAATCCCTTTAAAATCTCTGTCCTTTTTTAGTGTGAAATTTCAACATGAAAGAAGTAGGTCCACACACAGCCCTCTGCACTGCTTAATGGCTTAAGCGAGAATTAAATGGTCTGTGGAGTCTTTGCAAGGCTGAATTTCACCCTCTATCAGCTTATAGATTGGTCAGTCGTCAGGTGGGGAACTTAATACTCCCAGTTTTAGTTCAGTGCTGCTAATGAAAGCACTGCAGTCTATCTACAGAGCACAACCACCTCCTTTTATCAGGAAAAAAAAACCTTCCTCAGCCACTCATTCCATGAAGGAAAAAAAGGTGGCAAGGCTGCAGGTAATACAAATTGCCAAGAATAGCAAATATTATAAATATTTCAAGGGTGATTAATCTTTTAAAACAATGAAGTTAGGCAGAAGCCTGGAAGTCAACTTGGCTATTTCACAACTAATAAAACATGTCTCTGGTATTTCATTTTTGACTATATAAAGAGCCTTGTAGTAAAAAGGCAATTATCCACCATTCACTAGCTAACATAACACTTGTACAAGTAAAAAAGAAACACAGGATGTATTTTAGGCACTGACAGTCTTTCCACTGCATTAAAATAGTCGTGAGGCAAATGTTCAGCTCCCATTAAGCAGCACTCTGTCACCGAGGACCAGCCTGCTACCATCATCTATTCCCTCAAGAAAGATAACGCTGCTTGCTTTAACACAGTCATTGTCACCAAGCAACTAGCCCTGCTGCTCAGTAATAAATATTTCCACTGTTCCCACAGAAACTGGCTTGGCATTTGGACCTGCTAATGCCTAGAGAGATCAGCTTGACCTTCCAGCACTGTCTTCTCACAAAGGCATAGGGCTCCCTCCCTACAGTTGTCTCCCAGAAGATGCTGCAGGAGCACAGGAGGTCAGAACAGGACAGCAGGCAAGGCTCTCCTTCCAAGCTGCAACAACTTGAAAGGACCTCAAATTTCATATTCTACTCTGCAAAGGATAAATTAGTTCAGTCTCCATATCAAACTAATTCTCCTATGGAGAAACAAGATGTCATCTGCCCCTTAAGTGCATGAAGGTTGCTTTGCAGCTATGCCACAACTGTGCATAAACAAATTCTTGGGGGGCAACTCATTCTTTGCAAGTTGGGCAGGTTGCAACAGTAACCCTGCTTGTTTGAATCACAGAAGGCATTGACTTGGAAGGGACCCGCAAAGGTCATCTTGTTCAACTCCCCCTGCAGTGAGCAGGGATATCTCTATCTAGATCAGGTTACCCAGGGCTCCATCTGGTTCAGCCTTGGATATCTTCAGGGATGGGGCAGTATTTCACCACTCCCATTGAGAAGAACTTCCACTTGATGTCCAACCTAAATCTACCCTGCTCTAGATTCAAACCGTTGTCACTAAACGGTTTGGTGTCAGTCAAGTCCCTCCAAGTCAGGCACCAGGCTCCAGGACCTGGAATGGCCTTTTTAGCTTCAGCTCAGCTCTATCTCTATAAACTTATTAAACAAACAAAACAAAATCTTTGCTGCACCTCCAAGCTGCTGTCAGATCAGATGACTCTCATCCAGCCTAACCCAGCTGTAACAGTACTACTCCAGTGTCAGGTGACTCTTTTTTGTCCTACAATTTCAGCCAGCTCTTGGTTATGTTACTGCCTAATTTCTTCAAGCTTTGGGCAAGCATTTGGTTCCAGCCTCAAAATCCCATTGTGCACGGGGAGAAAAAGATTAAGAAACCAAAGCAATCAGAGCAATGCCTAACTAATCCTAGGGATCAGTAGCAGCAAATAGGCTGCAGTCCATTAACCATTGCAAGGGTCAAGAAAAATAACCCCCACACAGCTGCAGGACCAAGGAGGAACCAACCTGCACAAATGACACCACACTTGCCCAAAGAGAAATTAGGAGGTTGACAGCTTCTTCCCACAATGCTACTGCAGGGCAAGAAGCACCAAGAAGCACTGGAACAGGCTGCCCAGTGAGGATGTGGAGTCTCCTTCTCTGGAAACATTCAAAAGCCACCTTGATACATTCCTGTGTGGACTACTCTAGGTGATCTTGCTATGGCAGGGGGGTTGAACTCTACAATCTCTGAAGGTCCCTCTCAACCTTTAATGCTCTGTGACTCTGTAATTCTTTTGGTTAGATAAGACCTAACACAAGAGAGATGTGAGCCTGATAGGGCAGGTCAAGAGCAGGAGCACAAAGATGATCAGAGGGCTGGAACAGCTCTCCTAAGTAAACAGGGTGAAAGTCCTGGGGCTCTTCAACCTGGAGAAGAGAAGGCTCCAGGGAGAACTTAGAGCATTATTTCAATATCTGAAGGAGACCTACAGGAAGACTGAGGAGGGACTGTTTAGAAGGATCTGTGGTGATAGGACAAGGGGCAATGGTTTGAAACCGGAGCAGGGGAGATTTAGCTTGAACATGAGGAGGAAGTTCTGCATAATGAGAGTGGTGAAATACTGAAACAGGTTGCCCAGGGATGTTATTGAGACCCTGGCCCTGAAGACATTCAAGATTAATATCACCTTGGGCAGCTTGATCTAGTTGGAGGTGTCCCTGCTGACTGCAGAGGAGTTGCACAAGATGACCTTTGAGAGTCCTTTCTAACCAATGCAGACTATCAGTCTGTGTGAATCAAGTCCAGTCCCTTACCTGGCTACAACTACCTGTCGGAGTTGTAAAGAGCAATGAGGTCTCCCCTCAGACTCCTATTCTCCAGACTAAACAACCCCAGGTCCCTCAGGTGCTCCTCACCAAACCTGTTCTCCAGACTACCCTTCCCTGAACCTGATCTGGTCTCTCAATGTTCTTCTTGTAGTGAGGGCCCCAAAACCGAACCCCAGACTCAACAAAGGGCCTCACCAGTGCAGAATACAGGGGGACAATCCCTTCCTTGGTCCTTATGGTCACACTATTGCTGATCAAGGCCAGGACGTTGGTGGCCTTCTTGACCACCTAGGCACACGCTGACTGATCTGATATGCAACACAGTTCTTTCTCTACTGGGTAACTTTCTGGCTACTCTGCCCCAAGTCTGGAGCCTTCATGGTGCTGTTGTGACCCAAGTGCCAGACCTGGCCCTTGTTGAATCTCATACAACTGGCCTCAGCCCATCAATCCAGATTGTCCAGGTTCCTCTGCAGAGCCTTCCTATCCCCAGGTAGATCAACACTACCTCTCAGCTCACTGCCATCTGCAAACCTGCTGAAGGTGCACTCAGTTTGCTCATCCAGAACATTGATAAAGATGTTAATGTTAAATAGAACTGGTCCCAACACTGAGCCTTGGGGAACACCACTTGCAACCAGCCACCAACTAGATTTTCCATTTGCTACAGCTTTCTAGGCCCAGCCATTCAGATAGTTTTCTACCCACTGAAGCATCTGCTCGTCCAAGCCATGAGCAGCCATGAGGTCACCATGCCTGATTTTATTGCTTTTGTATCACCTCTGCAAGAGAGGGTGAGCAATTTGTATTCTTGATTTTATCTGAGTAATCATTAATGGTGGCCCATTTTTGGATTTGAGCAACAAGAGCAAGAGAAGCACTCCTCCTTTGCTGCCCACTGTGAAGTTATGCAGACAATACAATCCTTATAAAGGATTAATTTTCATATAAGTAATGTCAATCTGATTGCATAGTAATGAGCATTGCCTCCAACAAGCCCTCAGTTCTTTTCCAAGGTCTAAAGTAAGTTTCTTGTTTGGAACCATACAAAATGCCACCACACAGTGATGCCTGTGACCTCCTTCCTGCCCTGTTCTTGTAGCCCTTTGCATTCTATTCTTACTTCAGTCCAGCAGTCTGCAAGTTTTAAATCTCAGCTCTCAAGCACACATGTGCATGACAGCAATGTACGAGAGCAGGTGTAGGTCTCTCCATCTGAGCTGCTGCCTGTCACGTCCATCTCATTTCCAGTGAACTTTGACAGGGTTCATCTGTAGGGAAAGAGAAATCTCTTTGTTTGAGGTCAAGGGGATGAAGGCTGAGGAAGAGGAGAACAGCTGCTCATTCCAGAAAAAAATGCCTTTGGGAAATCCACTCATTATAGGCAAAGAGGGTCAGTTTGCTCAGGTATACATGAGGAATGCTTTCCTGGGGGTCCAGGCTTTTGGATTGCTTTGGAAAAAGCTTCCAAACAGAGGTAAAAAGGAAGCAGAGGTGCAAGAGCCCTCACACAAAGGATGACAAAGACTTTGAGGTTTTTTATTGTTGCTGGGGTTTGCTGTTTTGTTTAATCATAGAATGGCTTGGAAGAGACCCTGAAGATCAACCAGTTCCAACCCTCCTGCCATGAGCAGGGACACCTTCCACTAGACCAGGGCTGCTCAAGGGCCCATGCAACCTGGCCTTGAACACCTTCAGGGAGGCGCCATCCATGATGTCCCTGAGCAAATTGTTACAGTGAACAAGTTAATTCCCTGGCATTGTTGCTTTGTCTCTTGCCTAATCCCCTAATTGTGTATACCAGGCTGAGTTTTACCCAACAGATGGATTCACAGGCTTTGCCAGAGCTTAGAAAAGGGAAGATCTTTCCAGCAGCCTCCACACTGGTTCAAGCTGCGTTACCTACACAAGCTGTGAGCTATTTTCCATTCAAGCAAAGAAAGCATCCACTGCTCAAATCTGCCATTATCTCAAGTACTTCACAGGGTTTCAAGGTTTTTTTCTTAGCTATGATTCAGAGCAGTCCAAGCAAAACTAGACAGTACAGTGTCTATATATACACAGGACAGAGCAGATTACCATCACTGCCAAGAAACTGCAAGGATTCATGACTTCTACCTCTTTCATTATTTCTCCAGCTTATCAACACCATAGTATTGTACCAGGCCAGGATCCTGGAAAATTACTTTTCATCTTGCAGATCACTGAAATCATCCACCCTTTGACTCCACATCTGTCACCACAAGCCATGACACATAATCTACTCCAAGAAATGACACAGCTAAAAAACAAACAAACCAACAACAACAAAAAAATCCCACCAAAACAATACCTAAAAAGAAAGCCCAAACCAAACAAAAAAATCACAACAAATTTATGAGATTACTGGACTAACAAATATATCAAGAATATAAATCCCACTGCAGATGAAGGGACTTTGTCATCAACTGCAAACAGAGAATAGGAATGAGAAGAAATGACCTGAAATTGTGCCAGGGAAAGTTTAGGTTGGAGATGAGGGAAAATTTCTTTGTTGCAAGAGTGGTCAGGCATTGCAACAGGCTGCTCAGGGAGTGGTGGAGTAACCATCCCCAGAGATGTTCAAGAAACTCATGGACATGGTATTTTGGGATGTGGCTTAATGGTCATGGCAGTCTTAGATTGAAAATCGGACTTGATTATCTCAGAGAGCTTTTCTAACTGAGACAATTTTATGATTCTGTGAGATGCAGTGAGGTCAGACTGTAAAAGCAGTTGATATCCACTCTGGCAATCACTAGAGAAATAGAGTTAATTCCATCCCATAAGGCAGAGAATGCCAGTGCTTCAGTCCTATTAGACAAAATACAAAAGCTTTTTGCATGCAGTGAGAGGGGATTACAAAAATCCAAGCTGAAGCCATTGTCCCTCCTCCTGTCATCCCATGACTTTGTCAAAAATCCCTTCCCTGCAACCCTGTAGCCCCCTTCACATACTGAAACATTCCTTGAAACCTTTTCTCCAGGTTGAACATCCCCAAATTGCTCAGCCTATGTTAACAGGAGAGGTGTCCCAACCATCTGCTCATTATTCTGGTCCCTTCTGGACCACCTCTAACAGTTCTATGATTTTCACCAAGCATTTATAGGGATCAGAACACATCTTGGTCAGATGTGTGATGGTCACATTCAAAAACTGCTCCAAAAGCCACAGTAGGCACCCTGTATATTTACTGTGAGAAAGAGCTTAAAGGGTAGAAATGTTTGCAGGCACCTAGTTTCTGCATCTCTGGTGTTTGCTCATCTGTAGTGTAATAGGGCTCCTAGGATACCTGTGACATTTTCATTTGCTGTAACTATCAGGCAAGATTTTTCCACCCACAGCAGCAGGGCACATTTAAACCAGCACTGCCAGAAGCATATTTAAATTGTTAATTGCTGTAACCCTTCAGATTGTTTAATTATAAAGATCTACAAAAGCATTTACCATTTCACTTGCCTAGAGAAGAGTGGAAAGCACCTTTCCTTAACAGGCTCCTTCATTCCACCCTAACTGCTTGACTTTGATTTTCCAGTCACAAGGAGTTTTGCTGGAGGAGCAATAGGATGGAGAACTTCTGTGCTCAGAGGTGTCACGGAATCATAGGGGTTGGAAGGGACAACTGAAGACCAAGTCCAATGCCCCTGGCCAGAATAGGATCATCTAAAGAAGGCCACATGGGAACACATCCAGACAAGCCTTGAAAGTCTCCAGAGAAGGAGACTTCAGCACCAGTCTGAGCAGCCTGTTCCAGTGCTCTGTCATCCTCAAAGTAAAGAAGTTCCATCTCATGTTCAGATGGAACTTTCTATGTTCAAGTTTATATCCATCACCTCTAGTCCTGTCGCTCAGGAGCCTTGTCCAGCTGAGGAGGAGAGCCATAGAGTGGCTTTGGTAGGCACACAGCATTCAGCCACAATCAACTTACCACAAGCTTACATACCCCTGCAGCCCAACAGCTGTGCCTGACACTGTTGGCTCTGTTCTAAGATGCAGCCCATCTCCACAACATGGTGCTACAACTCACGACTCCACTTTGCTTGGTAGGCTACACGGTGTGGCAGTCCAACCAGCTATACTGCTTTTAGTTCCTCTCATCTCAGAGGCACTGAGACCATTATGAGAGCCTCCATCTTGCAGCAGAGCATGGACACATATACCTCAGATCTTGAAAACAGAGCCTGTCATGATGGTGGAGATCACCTCACCCTGGACCTGTAGCTAAAAGGGGGCCATGCAGCCTCATACTGAGCAGTATTTGCAGAAGGGAAATTCATGTCCACGAAGGGGCCAGAAGAGGCAATCTCAGCAACACACAGACAACAGAATGGGTTTGTGCACAAAGAAGAAAGAGTCTGCCTTTACTCAGTAGCTAAACTCAAGAGAAATCTTGATGTATGAGTGAAGTTCTTTGTTTAAGCCTTAATTAGTCATAAAGAAGCCTAGGAAGTCTTAAGACTTGGGGTGGAAGTAGGGAGAGAAATCAACATCCTAGAAAAAAAAACACAGCATTATGTAACGACACCGGCAAACCCCTTCCCCCTTTTCTGTCCTCTCTCTTCCCTTCCCCCAGACCAATGTACACCAGCTTCACTCACCATGGGCTAAGGGTGTCAAAAGCATAGTGAAGAACAGCAGCTGTGATGACCACATGACTGTGAAGGAGGCCTTGAAAGTATCCCAGCAAAGGAGGCTTCAAACAAAACAAGGTGAGAGCAGTCCTGTGGCACTTGCTTCCAACACTCCAACTGCTGGCCTTCGATTCACATCCAAAAGGGGAAAAAAAATCCAATTAAAAAAAAAAAAAAGGAAAAAAAAAAAAAGGCAATCCCACAGGCAGTATCCAGAGTCTGAGATCTGAAAGTGAGCAGAAAAAAAAAAAAAAAAGGCAGTTAGTAAAACAATTAAGTAGAAGTTTTTAGCCAAGTTTGAGTGCTTTTCTTTGCTGCCAACAGCTGTAAAGGCAAAAAGTCCTTTCCACCAGGCCCTTCACATGCATGAACATCACCTTAAGTGCAGGAATTAAATCTGTCCCTGTGCACACAGAGCCTGTCTGTGCATCACCAGGGTTCTGCCTCCTCAATCAATGCAAGGCTGAAGACACCAGTTTTGAACACTGATGCCCGCAGGTCCAATGATGTCATGGGCTCGAAAGCTGATTAGGAGAAAACAAGTCCATACTATCATGCTATGTACATGAAGCTTCTAAGATACGCCTCAACTCTGCTGAACCTGTTTGGGTGTCTAGAAATCACCAAAACAGAAGAAACAAAACAAAACACCAAAAACCAGCTGAAAGGGGTTTAGCTGCTGAGAAGGATCTGTGCAGATTTATAGAATGTTTTAAGTAAGGAAGGACCTCAAAGACCACCCAGTTCCAATCCCACTACTATAGACACTTCCCACTAGACCAGGTTGCTCAAGGTCTCACCCAACCTAGCCTTGAACACCCTCCAGGGAGAGGGCATCCACAACCTCCCTGGGCAACCTACTCCAGTATCTCACCACCCTCACTGGAAAGAATTTCTTTCTATCATCCAGTCTCAATCTGGCCTCTTGCAGCTCAAAGGTCTTATCCGAAAGCCTCTTTAACCTCCTATCTGAGCAGAATCTGGAGCAGACTTCAAACCTGAGCAGAGACTAAGAGTCATCCTCACCCTGTATCTTCTTTCTGTGGTGACAGCCAGCGAGGCAGTTAGTCACTCTTAGTTGAGCTCCACAGTTAGTCATTGAGGGATTAAAAATCATGGTCTTATCCATCCCACAGGCTTCCAGGAAAGCATGGGGAAATGTGAATCCATGCTTGAACAATACTCTCACTGAAGGGGAGAACCCATTCCAGCTTCCCATCATTTTAATCTCTCAAGAAGAGGCTAAATCACTACAGTGACTCAAATTTGGCTGGCAAAAAAACAGCTCTATAGAGTTAAACTATGGCATCTATTTGAGCTCCCCACTGGCTCTGAAATGATGATAAAATATGAGGAATTGAAAAGTACCTTTCCTATCTGTTTTGAACTCCCTACACTCTGCAGCCTTCACAGCAGAGGTCTAATTAAAAACCTCTCCAAATATCTCTGATCAACAGAAGTTATTCTTCTCTGAGCAAAGAAGCTGTTTTCGCCAACTTTTCTTCTTACCCTAGACCCAGTCTGAGCCAAAAAGCCATATGAAAATCTGAGCTGCATGCCATCGTGATGTGGGGATATTGCTGCAATGCTTGCATGACAAAGTGGCCTTTGTTTTGCCTCTTATCTCTGCTGATCAACTAAATCAAACCCTGCATTGTTCAGAACCAGTGTCTATGAGGAAGCTGCATTTTTGTTCTGATAAATATATCTGCTTGACCTGCCAAGATTTTATTCTCCCAGTCTGCTGGAGTCTTCTCTTCAGTCTATTCTTGCAAACTGTTCACTCAGCTATGGCTTTTAGTTTCCAAAGCTTCTTTTCCCAGCTCCCTAACCAGAGTGACTAAAAAGCCCAAGGTCAAGATGCAGTCAAGTGTCCTCTGTATAGACATAGAATGGTAGGGGTTGGAAGAGATCTCTGAAGATCATCAAGTCCAATCTCCCTACCAAAGCAGGATCATCTAGGGCAAATCACAGGAATGTATCCAGACAGGTATTGAAAGTGTCCAGAAAAGGAGACTTCACCACCTCTCTGGGCAGTCTGTTGCAGGGCTTCAGCAGTCTCACAGTAATAAATTTTTCCTCATGCTGAGTTTGAAGTTCCTGGGTTCCACTTGGTATCCATTGTCCCTTGTCCTCACACAGGACTCAAATGAAAAGAGCCTGGCACCTTCTTCTCTATGCCCACCCTTCAGACATTTATAAACATGAAAATATCCCCTCTCAGTCTGCTCTTCTCCAGGCCAAACAGCCCCAGGCTTCTCAGCCTTTCCTCATCAGACAAAATGGTACAAAACATGATAGGAAATAAAGTAAGATGACATAAGGCAGAATAAGACATAGAATGGTAGGGGTTGAAAGGATCTCTGGAGACCAAGCCTGGCAACTGAAACTTTGCCTGAGCTGGGATCAGCCAGAATTAATCTCTGACAACATTTAAAGCCTGTTTTTTAAAAGGAAGGACAAGATTCTTGGACATTTTAAACCATACATTTTAAACATTGACCAACTTCTCCTGGTCACCAACTGGATGAGGCACTTAGTGTCATAGTTTAGTTAATTAGGTGTTAGGTTGGACTCGATCTTGAGAGTGTTTCACAACCTGGTTGATTCTATGATTTCAGGAGGCTACCAGCACACACCAGGCTATACCAGTGGCAAGACTTGATGCACACATTGTCTACGGTGTCTTCTGTTTAAGTTTTAGAAGTGAGAAGACTTTGACAATATAGACTTTGAAAAGCTGTCCAGTGAAGTTCCCATTGACTAGAAAAGGGGAATGATAACACTCATTTTCAAATGGAAAGTTAAAGAAGATTCATAGAATGGTTTGGATTGGAATACACTTTAAAAATCATCTACTTCCAACCCCTCTGTCATGGACAGGGACATCTTCCACTAGATCAGCTTGCTCAAGGCCCTGCCCAACCTAGATTAGGCATTATGAGGATTTTTTCCCCCCTGAGAGTGGTAAGGCACTGGAACAGGCTGCCAAAAGAGATTGTGGAGGCTCCAAGCCCCAAAGTATTGAAAGCCAGGTTGGATGAGGCCTTGAGCAACCTGATCTGGTAGAAAGTGTCCCTGCCCATGACAGCCAGTTGGAACTAGATAGTGTTAGAATTGTCTTCCAACCCAAACCATTCTGTGATACTATGAGATGGAGGAAAGCTATTCAAGCACAGCCACACATCCCTGAAGTAAAAGCTCAGCTAGGCAGTGCAGGAGTGGATGTTTGCTTTCTGATTTTTATTTAGTTAAGCTGAATCAAGTTCTGCATAATCTAAATCTGTTAGAAAGAGATAACATTTTGGTTGCTGCAAAAGGGTTTTTTGGGTGTAATCTCAAGAAGTGAAAAATTAATTTTACTATCTATCCCAGAGACAGATAATTGTCAACAAAATGTTTGCACAGTAGCCTCTAAAATTATCGTTATCTGTCTATGCATTCCCATATGACAGGATTCAAGGATTTGTTCTCTGGTCTCATGAGCTGAAGGTGCATAAGCAAAGGGATTTACCTGCTCTCTGCAGAATTCAACCAATACTTTGAGGGGAACTAATGTATTAGAAGCACCAGAACTGCAGATAAACATTTTATCCTACTGCAAAGAGCTCCTGGGCAAAATAGAGAGGACAGGAAGAGCTCCACATTAGGCACCACTTACTCCAGTTCTATGTCTGACTAAATAGAATCATAGAATTGTCTAGGGAGGAAAAAGACCTTTAAGATCATTGAGTCCAACTATCAAACCAACACCACCATGGACATTAAATCATGTTCCAAAATGCCACATCCACACTCTTCTTCAACGCCTCCAGGGATGATGACTCCACCACCTCCCCAGGCAGCCTGTTTCAATGCCTGACCATTCCTGCAGCAAAGAAATTTGTCCTAACATCCAACCTTAATGTCTCCTGGTGCAACACAAGGTCATCTTGCACCCTGGCTTCCTCTGGTGTCTCCACGGCAGGTTAAACACTTCCCAATATTCCCAGTCATGCTTTCCTTTCTGTCAAAGTAGAATAAGCCAGAGATGTGGCCTGCCAGGCTGTGTCTGCACACCATGGCTGGCACTACCATGCCCTCAAGCCTTCCCCTGTAAAGACTGCGGCCCATTAGGCTTCAGCTCATGCAGAAACTTGAATAGATCCAAAACATATTTGGAGAAATGCCAAGATCACTTAACAATGTGGGGCACTACAAGTTATAAGTAGGGTTGTATTCCATAGAACCATGGAATAAATTGGGTTGGAAGGGACCTTAAAGGCAATCTAGTTCAAATGCGCTGCCATAGGCAAGGACAACTTCCACTAGGCCAGTTTGCTTTGCTCATTCCTGACCACTCATTTGGTAAAGACATTCCAGTAGAAGAGAAGGCTTAGAAATAAGCCCAGGAAGGAAACAGGTAGCATTTGATGTCTACAGAAAAAAAAAAAAAAACAAACCTGCAATTTAAGGTGAGAAAAACATAGAATGGTTCAGGTTGGAAGGGACCTTAAAGATCATCTAGTTCCAAACTTCCAAGTGTCATGGGCAGGGACATCTTCCACTAGACCAGCTTGCTCATGGTTATATCCAGCCTGACCTTGAAAACCTACAGGGAGAGGCATCCACAACCTCCCTGGGCAAACCTTTTCCAGTGTCTCACCACCCTCACTGGAAAAAAAACTTCCTAGTCTCCAACTTAAATCTCTCCTTTTCCTGCTCAAAGCCATCATCCCTCATCCTGGGACATCCCTTAGTGTGGAGAAGAGAATGTTCGGGGGGGACACACCTTGTTGTCATCTATAACTACCTGAAAGGAGATTATATCCAGGTAGGGGTTAGTCTCTTCTCCCAGGCAACCAGCATCAGAACAAGAGGACACAGTCTCAAGATGTACCAGGGGAGGTTTAGGCTGGATGTTAGGAAGAAGTTCTTTAGAGAAAGGGTGAATGGCCTGTCTGGGGAGACAGCAGAGTCACTGTCTCTGGGAGTGTTTAAAAAGAGACTGGATGTGGCTCTTGGTGCCATGGTTTAGTTGATTAGATAGGGTTGGGTGATAGGTTGGATTCAATGATCTCAAAGGTCTTTTCCAACCTAATTCTGTGATTCTCTCCTGCCCTTGTCAAAAGTCCAACTCCACTTTTTTTGTAGTCTCCTTTTGGGTACTGGTAGGATGCTCTAACATCTCCTTGGAGCCTTCTATTCACCAGGCTGAACAACCCACAGCTCTCAAAACTGGACCCCATAGTAGAGGCTCTCAAGCCTACTAATAATTTTTGTGGCCTCCTTTGGACCTACTCCAACAATTCCATGTCCCACTTATGCTGGGGGCACCATGACCGGAGGCAGTGCTGCAGGTGTGGTCTCGGCAGAGCAGAGGGGCAGACTCCGCTCCCTGTCCTGCTAATTTCACTGTTTTTGATGCATCCCAGCACATGACTGCCTTTTGGACTGCCAGAGACCATTGCTGGCTCATGTTGAGGCCAAGTCATGTTTCTACAGTCAAGTAATCAGAGCATGTGTGGGAGCTGGGTGTCTGCAAAGGAACAGCTGGATGGAAAATGAGTGGAGCAGCCCTTGTTGGTATTGGTCACACAACCCCAGTCTTGCAGCATTATGAGATGCAGGAAGAAGCCTGCAGACTAAAATTTGGATTAACTCCAGGTAAAGAACAGCCCAAGAGAGAAACTGGAGCACTTCTCTAGGACCTATTCAGTGCAGAGTATGACACTTATGGATGCAAGGACAGGATATACCACCAGAATGAAAAAGTTAAGAGCTGCACTTGACCTAAGAGGTTTAGACTTGACCAACAATAATGACACAGTCTGCATTGATTTAAAAGAAAGTTTTGCTCCTCACTGACCTTTCTGCCCATGGGGCTGCCCTTGACACTCTCACAGCCTGATCTGCTGCCATGCATCACTCAAACCTGACTCACTTGCTGGCATTCCCAAAAACTCATCTCAAAGTAGTACTGACAGAACAAGAGAAAGCCAAAAGGAAAACTAAGACCTTGTGGTGTAGAGATGAGCAGTGAAATACTTGTCAAGGCATTGCTCATAAAAGAGCATTAAAAATACACTGACAAACTCAACATCTCCCCAAGTCTGTTCTTCAGCAGCTGATGTCAAGCAGCACATGGAGCATTTTCTAAGCTCATCTGTCGGAAGTCTACAGGGAAGGTGGAAAAGAAAAGGAAACCAGTTCTTCTGGTGGGCGAACAGATAGGATGACTTTAAAGCAGCATTTAGAGCAGCACAAACCAGACTTGTCAGAAAATCACATAATTGCTGCCTTCCTCCAAACACAAGCATCTGTACCTGCACAGAACTGGACATTCTCCTTCTCAGAGAGAGTTACAGAATCATTTTAACTGGAAAAGACCTCTAAGATAATTAAGCCTAACCATCAACCTCAGATCACCATTGACATAAAACTATGTCCTCAAGTGCAATGTCAACATATTTTATGAACACCTCCAGAGATGGTGATTCCACCACCTCCCTATGCAGCCTCTTCCAATCCCTGACCACTCTTGCAGCAAAGAAAATTTTCCTCATCTCTATCCTAAACCTTCTCGGCATAATCTCAGGCCATTTTCTTTCATTCTATCACCTGATAGTAGGGAGAAGAAACCAACCCCCATCTCACTGCAACCTCCTTTCAGGGAGTTAAGTCTAACCAACCAGTGTTCATTCAGCAGCTCCTCACCAGATGTGTTTTCCAGACCCTTCACCAGCTTCATTGCCCTTATCTGGACATGCTTCACCTCCTCAATGTCTTCCTTATGTTCAGTTTTGGAGCCCCCACTACAATATTCAAAGTATTTCCTCACTGGTGCATGACCACTCTTTTGGTAAAGACACTTCAGTTAGAAGAGAAGGGGTAAAAATAACTCCAGGAAGGAAACAGGTAGCATTTGAAGTCTGCAGGAAAGAAATAACTGCAATTTAATGTGAGAAAATCATAGAATGGTTTAGGTTGGAAGGGACCTTAAAGATCATCTAGTTCCAAACTTCCAAGTGTCATGGGCAGGGACATCTTCCACTACACCAGTTTGCTCAAGGCCATATCCCAACAGGGAGGGACATCCACAATCTCCCTGGACAACCTGTTCCAGTGTCTCACCACCTTCAATGCAAAAAATGCCTTCTCTCTCTTCAGTCTAAATCTATCCTCTTCCAGCTTAAATCCATTGCCCCTCACCTTATCACTGCAATCTCTTGTAAATAGTCCCTCCCCAGCCCTCTTGTAGCCCCCTTCAGGTACTGGAAGGCTTCTTTAAGGTCTCCATGGAGCCATCTATTTCCCAGACTCTCTTTTAAGGAAAGTCACCTTTACAATCACTTCCATCAGGAATGGCTGAATAAAAGAATTGCTGCAACATGTATTTGCTTGTTTTTTTTTAATCTAACATTAACAAAAAAAAACCCAAACAAACGAAAAATCTTCACCCTTCTCCATCTCTATTCCTCCTTTCCCATATATCAAATCCTTTTCCCTGTCAAGCGCTCAGAATGTGGCTCCACAGTCCCTCTGCAGTGGCAGCAAGACAAAAGGCCACGGTAAAGGTCACGAAGATTTCACTGATGGTAGAATGCAGGGAAGCACACTACACTCCTGCCATTTCAGTGGCACCACGTGCACTTTCACTCACAGGTACTCCCTGAAGTTACCAAAGAGGTTATTTACAGACAGATAGTTCCATGAGCATCTTTAAGAAGTCAAAAACACGTTTCTGAGATGCATCAACTGATTTCTCTGTAAACTTTTATCTGTGGCTTCATTGAGTCCATAAATAAGTCAGAGGAGGGTGTTGGTCTCTTCTTCCTAGTAACAACTGAGAGGACAAGATGAGGGGGAGGCTTAGACTGGATATCAGAAGAAACTTTATGACTGAAAGGGTTCTCAGAAACTGAAGCAGGCTGTCCTGCTGAGTGAATCTCCATCCTTGGAGGTGTTTCACAGAGGCAAAGATGTGATGATTAAGGACATTGAGGTGCTGATGCAGTTGAAAGAACAAAGGTGATGCAGAGCCTAGAGAATAAGACTTATGAAGAGTACCCGAGGGAACAAGCACCGTTCAGTTTGAAGAACACAAGTCTGAAGGGAGCCTCTTTTGCCCTCTAAACTACCTGAATGGACAATCTGGAGACATAGGAGCTCATCTCCTCTCACAGATAGTGACAGAAGAGGAACTCAACAATCTTAATGATCTTTTCCAACCAAAATGATTCTCTGATCCTAGGAGAAAACTTGTGAGCACCCGAAACAATCCCATTTCATCATCAGACACAGCAACAATTACAGCAGCATTCTAGAAACTCTTGGACAAGGGTTAAGCTGCTTCTCAAACATTTATTCCATCCAGATAGCTCACCAGATTTCCCAAACATTTTAGTTTGCAGCCCATCTTTATAGGAGGGAAAAATACTACAGAAACAAGCTCTCCTTGCTGCACTTCCAACTGTTAGTGTGTGGTAGCTCCTTGCACTAATGAACATTTCAGCTTTCTTTGCAAGTTAAATTTCTCCATACAGAGAAAAGCTGAAAAAGAGAACTGAAATACAGCTCTGAGGTGAAGTAAAGTGGTGTTAAATAAACAGAACTCAACACAGAATCAGAGAATCCTAGAATTGTTTTTGTTGGAAAAGACACCTCTACTCTGCCCTGGTAAAACTACACCTAGAATACTGTATCCAGTTTTGGACTCCCCAGCTTAAGAGAGACAGGGATCTGCTGGAGAGACTTCAATGAAGAGCTACAAGGATGATTAAGGGATTTCAGACATCTCTCTTATGAAGAAAGACTGAGAGAACTGGGACTGTTTAATCTGGATAAGAAAAGGCTGAGGGGAGATCTTATCAATATCTACAAATATCTGAGGGGTTGGTGTCAAGAGGAAGAGGACAGACTCTTTTCAGTGGCACCTGCCAATAGGATGAGGAATAATGGATATAAGCTAGAACACAGAAAGTTCCACCTCAACATGAGGAGAAACTTCTTTACTATGAGGATGCTGGAGCCGTGGAACAGACTGCCCAGGGAGATTGTGAAGTCTCTGTCTTTAGAGAGTTTCAAAGCCAACCTGGAGCTGTTTGTGTGACCTGCCCTAGGTGATCCTGATTTGGCACAACTTAATGATCTCTGGAGATACCTTCAAACCCCTAACGTTCTGTAGATGCAATTCTAGATGTCACAGTATTAACCTTCAAACAAACACCACCGTGTCCATTAAACCACATACCAAAGTGCCACGTCCATGCATTTTGTAAACACCTTCACAGATGGTGATTCCACCACCTCTGTGGGCAGCCTCTTCTGATAAGACCTGATCTGGAGTTCTACGTTCAGCTCTGGGGCCCCTAACACAAGAACAACACGGACCTGATGGAGGAGGGCACAAAGATGATCAAAGGGTGGAAGCACCTCTGCCACAATGACATGCTGAGAGATTTAGGGTTATTGAGCCTGGAGAAAAGAAGATCCCAGAAAGACCTAGCTACATTTAATATCTGAAGGAGTCCTACAGAAAGGCTGAGGAGGATGAGTTTAGAAGGGCTTATATGGTGTGGAATGGAACAGAGGAGGTTTAGGTCAGACATTAGGAGGAAGTTCTTCACTATGAGAGTAGTGAAATAGCGTAGGAGGTTGCCCAGGGATGTGTTTGAGGCCACATACTTGGAGACCTTCAAGGTGAAACTTTATGGGGCCTTAGGCAGCCTGCTCTAGTTGGAGATGTTCCTGCTGACTGCACAGGAGTTAAACAAGATGGCTTTCCAGCATCCTTTTCAACCTAATTCATTCTGTGACTCTAAAATAGCAGGATTTACAACTCAATTTGTATAGGAAGCACCACTCCTGGCAATGCTGAATCTTCTCAACCTTCTCTTTACTTCCACTCCTGTCACTACTTGCTCATGTAACACTTAACAGTAGTAAAAAGAGGAAAGAGAATCACTTGAGTAATTGTTCTGAGCTCCTTAAGAGAGATGTTGAGATACTGGAGCATGTCCAGAGAAGGACAAAAAAGCTGGTGAAAGACCTGGAACACTGCCCTGTGAGGAAAGGCTGAGGGAGCTGGGGTTGTGCAGCCTGGAAAGGAGGAGGCTCGGGGGTGACCTCATTGCTGTCTGCAACTACCTGAAGGGAGGTTGTAGCCAGGTGGGAGTTGGTCTCTTCTCCCAGGCAACCAGCAACAGAACAAGGGAACACAGTCTCAAGTTGTGCCAGGGGAGGTATAGGCTGGATGTTAGGAGGAAGTTCTTGACAGAGAGAGTGATTGGCATTGGAATGGGCTGCCCAGGGAGGTGGTGGAGTCACCATCCCTGGAGGTATTCAAGAAAAGCCTGGATGAAGCACTTAGTGACATGGTCTAGTTGACTGGATAGGGCTGGGTGCTAGGTTGGACTGGATGATCTTGGAGGTCTCTTCCAACCCATTTGATTCTATGATTGCAGTGAAAGCAGCAAAGCTGTGATCCATTTCCTGTCTGTAAAATATGCCTCCAGTGCCGCTTTATCCTGCTCTTGCTTACTGCTCCTTTCTCAAATGGCTTGGAACAACTATCACTTGCTTTGCCCCCCTCCCCCCCCAGAAAAAAGAAGGTAATTTCCTTCATTTTTTGNGATGTTAGAAGGAAGTTCTTTACAGTGAGGGTGGTAAGGCACTGGCACAGGTTGCCCAGGGAGGTTGTGGATGCTTCCTCCCTGGAGGTGTTTAAAGCCAGGCTGGATGAGGCCTTGAGCAGCCTGCTCTAGTGGGAGGTGTCCCTGCCTATAGCGGGGGGTTGGAGCTGGATGATCCTTGAGGTCCCTTCCAACCTAAACCATTCTATGATTCTTATGATGCCTGTTTAACTGCTTCACCCCCGTTTAAAACCTACTGCTCTTGAAAGAATTAGAGTAACAAGAAGACATGACCTAGCTACACAACTCCATGCAAGCATCAAACAAAACCAAAGCAGCTGGTAAATGAGATTAATGGCAAAACTGGGTGAGGAACACATTTGGATAAGAAAGTTATCTACCAAAAAAAAGTTTAATTGTCTTTCATATCTGTTGTGATGTAATAAATGTCCATTAATGTTTAGCAGCAAATTGGGTTTTAATGATCATTGCTATTTTTGGCTGGTGGGTGACATGGAGTTTAAATATAACCCAGATTTATGTTTTCCAGCAAGATGACTTTCATGGACAACTCTCCTTGACTTAACCTCTTTACACCCCACAAGATATTTAATATAATTTTATTTCTAATAGACTGGGAGCCAATCAGATGAGAGCTGCTGCACTACCAATGTTTCCAATGAGAAATAAAATCAATGAGGTTTATGCTGAAGATAAGTCTAAGTGATTAGTTAAGTGGAAGTGCCTTGGAAAATACCAGGAGAGTTACAATATTTAACCAAATAATGCAAACAGAGTAGAAGGAAAGAATCTGTGGAAAAAATCCTGATGTTACATTGCAGAAACAGTAGCCCAAATTTGGGAGTTCTTATTAGCAGTCCAACCATCAACCCAATACCATCAAGGCCATTAATCCACAGCCAAAAGTGCCATGTTCATCATTTATTATCTAACTCCACCACCTCCCTGGACAGCCTCTTCCAATCTCTGACCATTCTTGTAGCAAAGATTTTTTTCCTAATTTCCAACCTAAACCTCCTCTGGCACAATCTCAGGCCATTATTTTTGTTCTAGCACCTGATATTAGGGAGAAGAGAAATCCTCACCTCACTCCAACCTTCTTTCAAGGAGTTGTAGAGAACAATAAGGTCTCCCCTCAGCCTCCTCTTCTCCAGACTAAACACCCCCAGTTCCTTCAGCTGTTCCTCACCAGACCTGTTCTCCAGACCCTTCACCACCTTTGTTGTATGCAGCACTCTGTCCCAATAAAACTGAGAGATAACCAAGAGATGCCTGCAGAAGGATAAATGTTGGATCTACACTTCCAGGTGTGCTATCTCCCAGCAAACTGACTGCAGAGAAGCCACAAAACAAGCACTAGGCCAAAGAACAGAATAAAAAGCATTTACATTTCCCTACAGCAAGAGTTTGTGCAGTGATAACCACGAGCCTCTTTTGCCACATTTCACCATTTCAACAGCTGCTGCTGTGCATTACTCAAGAATGCAGCCTCTTTGATCTTTGGGGGAGACAAAACTGAATGAGATTTGATTATTGCACTCACTTTCTGCACAGAATACTTTTGTTATTTATATTCTGCTAACAGAGGTCACCATCTAACCTAAACCCTACTTATGACAGGTTCTGGGCATTCCCACAGCTTTTCTATTCTTTTCTTCCCTCATATTATCCAGTCAACAAAGACCGGATGGAAGACACTCATTAGCAGAGAGTACAGGTGGAAAGCATTAGTGGCTGGTAATGTCCACCCATCCTCTTCAACACTGAAAGCAAGGTTCAATTGGTATGTGGACTACTTCCAGTTCAGTTGGTATGTGGACCACTTCCAGCTGACTGATAATCAGTGGTACTTAAAACTTGTCCCCTCCCTGGAGGTGTTCAAGACCAGGTTGGACAAGGTCTTGAACAATATGGGCATCTGGAAGTTCTCCCTGTTCCTGATGGGGGTGTTGGAACTATATGGTCTTCAAGGTCTCTTCCAACCCAAACCATTCTATGAACCTATGATCCAATGAACAGCTCCTTCATCCCTGAAGAAGCAACGCCTCCAATGAGAGCAACTGAACTCAGTCCAATCTCCGGAATAACATTCTGCACTCCCTCTCAGTACTTTGCAGTTGCCATAATGTTGCCTCTCTCCAAAGGATTATTTTATAGATCTGGACCTGGAGTACTGCATCCAGCTCTGGAGCCTTCAACACAGGATTCACATGGACTTGTTGGAGTAGGTCCAGAGGGGGGCCACAAAAATGATCAGGCGGCTGGAGCTCCTCTACTGTAAGGACAGGCTGAGGAGTTGGAGAAGAGAAGGCTGCAGAAAGACCTTAGAGCAGCTTTCCAGTAGCTAAAGGGGCCTACAAGAAGGCTGCAGAGGGACAGTTTCCAAAGGCCTGAAGTGACAGGATGAATGGCAAGAGTTTGAAATGAAAGGTTTAGAGTGGATGTTCGGAAGAAGTCCTTTACCATGAGGGTGGTGGAACACTGGAAAAAAAGTATGTTCCCCAAGGAGGAAGTTGAGGCCACATGCATGGAGATAGTCAAGGTCAGGCTCAACAAGGTTCTGGGCAACCTGCTCGCTGCAGGGAGGTTGGACTTTAGAGGTCCCTTCCAACCCAAACTGTTCTATGATCTTAGGGGTTAGGAGTGAACCCAAGTTACTTCCCAAGCTGCTACTTAAGCACTGAGGCTCCATTAGCGAACTGAATAACACATCTCCAGTAAACACTATGGAAATGAGGCAATACCCTCAGCAACCCTCTTAGTGCCTGCACAACAGTTGGAGGACAAGGCTACAGTCAAGCTCTTATGAAATGCTGCTAAAACTTTGAAAAGAGGAGAGCTGAGCTGTGTGTGAAGATAGGCTGCCCTGAAACACACACTGACAGCTCTCCTTTCCTAACAAGGAGCATCACCCCATCACACACAACAGCAATTTGCATTACCAACCAAAGAGGCCACCACGCTGGAGCTGAAAGTCAACACTGCTCCTGGTACTACAAAGGAAACATTTTGTACTAGAAACTCAGGACGGATCAAATATTTATAAAATACAGATCACATACACTCCTCTTTCCTCTTTTGAAGTGAAACAAAAGCCAGATATTTCCAGCTGAAACTACAAGAGGGATCTTAACCAAACAGAGTGTTTAAACCCAGCTGGAATTTCCCCACAAGCTCCTCCTGGCATTGCTATCATCCATGTGGTGACCAGTTCTTCACCAAAGGCACTGGCCTCTAATTCTTGACAATTTATATTTACAGACAAAATATTTACCTTTTGCAAATGAAAATAGTTACCATAGTGAGCACATGTGCTTTTTAAAGGCTACTACAAAGCTTTTGCACATAGCAGACAGTTTGAACTAGATGGTCTTTAAGGTTCCTTCCAACTCAAACCATTCTATGGTTCCAGCCCAGTGCAAGATGCTACATCTGAGACAGGGCAATCCCGAGCAAAAACACAAGCCGGTGAGGAGTGGCTCAAGAGCAGTCTCAAGTAGAATGACTTCGGGGTGACAGCTGATGAAAACTCACCATGAGCCAGCAATGGTTGCTGGCAGTCCAGAAGGCAGCTGTGTGCTGGGCTGCATCCAAAGCAGTAAGAGCAGAGGGGATTCTGTCCCCCTGCAGCACTGCCTCCAGTTCTGCTGCCCTTGCTATAAGGGGAGGCTGCAAAAGTGATGAGAGGGCTGAAGAACTTCCCCCATGGGAAGATGCTGAGAGAGTTGGGGCTGTTCAGACAGAGAAGATAAGACTCCAGGGAAACCATAGAGCAACTGCCCAGTACCTGAAGGGAGCCTACAAGCTGGTAACTTTTTACAAGGGCTTGCAGTGACAGAACCAGGGGGAATATCTTAGAGCCGGAAAATGGGAGATTTAGACAGGAAATTAGGAAGAAATTATTTCTAATGAGAGTGGTGAGACACTGAAACAGAGTGCCCAGGTTGGTCATCGATGCCCCCTCCCTGAAGCTGTTCAGGGCCAGGCTAGATAAGGCCTTGAGCAACCTGGTCATGCAGAAGGTGTCCCCGCCCATGGTGTCTGTGCTGGGACTAGGTGGCTTTTAAGGTCACTTCAAACCCAAGACGCTCAATGATTCCATAATTTCTATGACTCTAAACAATAAAATATTTTGGTTAGTGAAAGACTGCAATTAATTAATTAATTCCTTGAGTGCTTTCTGGTAGAAATTAATTGCAAGGACAAGCAGAACAAACACATTTAAGAGAATTGTCTTGGGCAGCTGAGCAAGGGATGTGAAACACTTGCCCTATATTCTTGCCTCATAGCTGAGGATTACCAGCCACCAGGCAAAAGAGAAATGCATCTGTTTTGAAATTTGTCTGTGTGCCTGCCTCAGTAAGCCTCCAATTAGACATATTTCATAATGGCTCATTACATAGTAAGAGTTGCTAATAATCCACAGGAAAACAGAAAACAGTTCTTACAATATCAATTCTCCCTAGTGTCAGGTGATAGGAGGAAAGGGCATGGCCTGAAATTGTGCCAGGGGAGGTTTAAGTTGGAGATGAGGAAAAGTTTCTTTGCTGCAACAGTGGTCAGGAATTGGAACAGGCTGCCCAGGAAGGTGGTGGAGTTGCTATCCCTGGAGACGTTGGAGAAATGTGTGTACGTGGCACACTGGGACATGGTTTAATGATCATGGTGCTCTTACATTGATGGTTAGAACTGCTGATCTTAGGGGTTTCTTCCAACTGGAATGATTCTATACACAGGAGATTATCTAAAATCCCAGAGAAAAAGAGAGAAAAGAAAGGAAAAAAAAAAGACCAAGGCCAAACCCTGAAACTTTCTCAACATCGTTTTTTTTCCCCAAGAAAACCCACCCCTAACTGACTCCCTCTGAAATTAATGGATTGAAATTAATCTTCCAGATAAATTACTCCAGGACTAGAGAGACTGTATTCAACAGCAGTGCTCTCACGTATAGCTTGCCAAACTGAAGTAATGAATTGCTCTAACATTTTACATTTTTAAGCACATATTTAACTTAAAATAATTAAGAAAACAATGTTAAACTCATGACTTGGTCACAGGCATCAGGTGCAACTCAAAGCCATTTCCTTTCATTCTATCACTCATTCCTAGGGACGCGAGACCAAAAACCACCTGAACCCCACGTCCTTTCAGGGAATCATGGAGCAATGAGGTGTCCCCCCCCTAGCTACCTTCTCTCCAGGCTAAACCACCCTGGGTCTCTCAGAGTTGCTTCTCACTACACTTGTCCCCCTTCAGCACATTCATTGCCCTTCTCTGTAGTTACTCCACCACCTCAATGTCTTTCTTGGAGTGAGGGCCCCAAAATTGCACCCTAAAGTCAAGACGTGGCCTCGGCAGTGCTCAATACAAGGGGACAACCACTTTCACAATCCTGCTGGCCACACTGTTCCTGTAGATATCACATTAGATTCTAAAGAAGTAATGAAGCACCTCAGGCAACTGCAAGGCAAATTAATTACTCTGATGCATAGGCCTGTCTCTTTTGATATTTTGCAAGTGACACTTGCAATATCAATACCTAAGTGTAGTTATGTTTGATATGCAAAATGAATTTTGGAGAAGGAGGAAGGAAAATTTTAGTATCTCCTGAAATGTGAAAAGACCATCACATTGCTCATCCTCTGTAGGACAGGGTTTCAGAAAACACTGCTCTGATGCTAGCTCATCCAAGGTCACTTTCAAAATCCCACTGATTTCTGTAGGAAGAAGCACAAGACAGAGCGAAACCTTGGAAAACATCCCCCTAAGCCTAGCAAACAGCAAATAAAACCTTCATTATTTAATGTCATAGTGCAATAAAGTATTTTGTTCCATTACCTGAAAAGCTACTCATGATAAAAAAAAAAAAACAAACAAAACTTTTTACTACACTTTTAGTTTGATTTTACTGTAAAAGGAGTAAAGACTCCAGGGGATAAACAAAGACAAATTAGTCGTAAACTTTTTGCCAAAGCAATCAGTCGTTTGTTCATTTTGTTCTTCCCTAAAAGGGAGGTTCACAAGGGCAAAGCAGGAACACTGGGCTTCAAAAGTAAGCAAAATTGGCAAATTGTGCAGAAAGCTAGATAGTGTCATTGTTTAGCACTTGGCACTAGCCTGGGTCTGAGCAAGCAAGAACACAGATCGCCTGTGATGGGAAATCTATCAGATGGAACAGAGTCAATGAATGAATGGCTAAAAGTCTGACATTAAGATCCTTTCATCCACTGCTTACCTTCTATCTACCTCACTTTCACTTCCAAAGCAAACAGACCCCTAACAGGTGATGTTTGAATTGAAAGAAAATTGTATTTCAGATTGCAGGATTCATTCAGACAAAGGGCATCTGATCATCTGGTGTCCAAACTGGCTGTCAGCAAAAACAAGCTTAGACTCATACAATTGTTTTGGTTCGAAAAGGCCTTTAAGATCATTGAGTCCAACCATCAACACAGAGCACTGGTGCCATTAAACCATGTCCCAAAGTGCCATGTCTACATGTTTCTGGAACACCTCCAGAGCTGCTGACTCCACCACCTTCCTGGGCAGGCTGTTCCCATGCCTAACCACACTTGCAGCAAAGAAAGTTTTCCTGTTATCCAACCTAAACCTCCCTGGCACAATTTCAGGCCACTTCCTCCCACCCTACCACCTGATACTAGGGAGAAGAGATCAACCACCACGTCACTCCAATCACTTTTCAAGGAGTTGTGGAGAACAATGAGATCTCCTCTCAGCCTTCTCTTCTCCAAGACAAACCCAGCTCCCTCAGCTATGCTTCATCAGACCTGTCCTTCAGACTCTTCAACAGCTTTGCTGCCTTTCTCTCTAGCACCTCAAGATGAAAAGCAATGCCTAAAATTCATGTTGTCCACAGTAGCAATTTTCCATTCAGGACTGTAGTAGAAAGAGGGAGGAAAGGGCGCATTCTGAGGGCAAGATGGTGCAGTTTGCTTCCTGGCATCACCGTTCTTTCCAGCTGCACAGTGTCCCACTGCCTTCACCCAAAGCACACATTTGATGCAAGCGTGGCCAGTCTAATTCAGCAGCGCAACCTTCAGAAGCCCTGGGAGGAAGAGCGCAGCCAGGGCTGTCTCGTTACAGAATCAAACAAAAAAAGCATTTGTAAGTTGGATGTGATCACCAGGAACACTTCAGCATCAAACACTTCAGCATCAAACACTTCAGAAATCTATATGTATCAAGCCAAAAGACTCCATGCCAGAAGATTTCAGGCTGTAGATAGCTCCAGGGAGAGCCCAAGTGGGACACAGTTTGCTGTTAGAACTTTCTGAAGGAGTGCATGGTTGATTTCTTTCTCCTGCCACTGATGTGGTGCTCAGAGCAGCATTAAAAGATAAGATGGAATGGAAACCCCAAAACACCTCGCATCATCCAGCTTCAGTCACAGCTAGAGGGAGACAAAGTCCTCTAATGTCAAAGGTCGAGCCTTCTTCACCTGTGAGAAGTCTTGTTGAGTGCCGGTCACATATTGATAGCAGGCAGCAAAAACACCTTTTCAAGGAAATCAGATTGGGAAACTTCCAGGAACTTCCTTCCCTTTTACAACTTTCCTTCTTTCAAAGGACCTTCCAATCTTGAGACAAACACACTCCACTTCAGACAAGAACATGAGTTGCTTTTACAAGTCATGTCATGTGAAAGGGAAGGAGCTACCTCATCTCAGACAGAAGGACATCAATCCAAGTGACTTTCCAGCAGAGCTGAATTTCACTCTGAGGAACTAGAGGCCCCTAGCTCGTGTGACTGACATACAGCAGGAACTTCCCCCAGAATAAGAGTGGTAGGGGTTGAAAGGGACCTTTGGAGATTGAGTCCAATCCCCTTGCCAAGGCAAGGTCACCAAAAGGTGGTCACATTCAAAACACAACTGGATGTATCCTTATATCTCCAGAGATGGAGACTCTACCATCTCTCCAGGCACTTTGCTCCAAGGCTCTGTCACACTTAAGTTTAAAAAGCTCCTCCTCATCTTTAGATGGAGTTTCTTATGTTCAAGTTTGTGCCTACTGCCCCTGTAACTCCTGATGTCTTATCACTGGGCACCTCTGAAAAAAAAAAAGACTGGCCCCATCACCATCCCTTGAACTATTTCCAAACATTTCTGAGATGCTCCTCTCAGACTTCTTTTTTCTAGACTAAGCAGCCCCAGTACTCTCAGTCTTTCCTCACAGCAACTCCCCATCTCTCTTGAACTGGGGAGTCCAGAACTGAACACAGGACTTCAGATGTGGCCACATCAGGACCGAGAGGGAGGAAAACCTCCCTCGACCTGCTTGCCACACTGTTCTTGATGTAGCCCAGGATGCCACTGGCCCTCTCAGCCGCACGGGCACACTGCTGGCGCATAGGCATTCTGTTTTCCACCCACACTCCCAGGTCCTTTCCCTCAGAGCTGGGGAAATGCAACTGGTTCTTCAGCAACCCTCCCTCTCTTCCATGAGAAGCAGAACTATGTGAAGGATCAAGGATCTGCTGGCCAAAGTATCATGGGACGAAGCCCTAGAGGGAAGAGTGGCCCAGAACAGCTGGTTAGTATCCAAGGATCACCTCCTCTGTGTCCAGGAGCAATATATACCAACAAAGAGGAAAGCGGGGAAGAACATTCGGAGGCCTGCCTGGCTGAGCAAGGAGCTCCTGGACACGCTGTCACACAAAAAGAAACTCTACAAGGAGTGTAAGAAAAGACAGCTGGAATGAAGGGTATGTAAGGAAGCTGCCCGAGCAGCTAGAGGTCTGTTCAGGAAAGCCAAGGCAGAGTTTGAATTCAATCAGCCAGGGAAGTCAAAGGGAACACTAAAAATTTTTACAGGTATATTAGTGGTAAAAAGAAGCCAGGGAAGGTGTGGGACCACTCAGAAAGGAAACACCTCAAAAAGGCTGCCATGAGTTCAAGCCTCTTATTACTGTAGCTAAAAACATGAGGAGAAACTTCTTTAAGGGTGCTGAATCTCTGGAACAGGCTGCACAGAGAGGTGGTGGAGTCTCCATCTCTGGGGAAATTCAAAGCCTACCTGGACACGTTCCCATGTGACCTTTTTTAGGTGAACCTTCCTTGTCACGTTGGATTCAATCTGCAGATGTCTACTGTGATAGTGTGTCAAAATGAGACTGGGAAGAAGTATGGTTCAGCACTTTACTGAAAGCTGATGGGTTGACACATATCTCCCTAGACTGGTGTTCTCCTTACTGTGTTGTGCCGGATTGAGGCTAATTGGGATATTTTAATGAGAGAAATCGACCGTGAAAAGAAAATAATATTGATGTCTTTATTACCCATTTGTTCTGCTGAGACATAAAAACAAGTGTGGTGGTTTGGGTGTTCCTCACCCCTACCCCACTTTGGAAATCACCCAGACTAGACTTAGCCAGCTCTGGAAATTTGAATGAAGCTTATATTTACAGCTAGCACAATAGACAAGCAGATATTTACAGTATATAAAGTTATAGACAGAAATAGACAAGGTAAAAAGGTAATACAGAAACACAACAGCCCTCCCAGAAACCTGAGTTCTCAGGAGGGGATCCCAATCACCTTTCCCCCTTCTCCCACCCCTCTACCTTACCCCAGATGTTGCCTTGTGCCCCAAAGAAGAAGGGAGGTCAGCCAGGGGGGTTAGGAAGCAAGTGGATTAATCAGAGAGATGGTAGGTGAGGTTAGAGAGAAATGCAGCTCAGAGCTCAGGCTGTGCTTGAACTCCCTTATCTATGTTTAGATTCTTGTTCTTACACATCTCAGCAAGCCTATGAATGAAGTAGACATCACCACTGTTTCCCTTTCACAGCCTGTAATCTAGTTCTACTCACCAAAACATTCTAGCTAGGCTCAAACTAGCACAACAAGAAACCATAACAAAGATAGTCAGTCTCTGCCTGAACCTACATAACTCAAACTACTCACTCTTCTAACACCTCTTGCCGACCTTTCACAGCTTTCCCTGCACATAAAGGGGATTTGAAGAGAAGAGAGAGGGTGGAAAGAATGTGGGGGGTTGGTCAGAAGCCCCTCTTGGGCAGTCTGGCTGGCAGGAGGGGTTTTGTATTACCTTTCACTTGTATAATATTACATATAGTTGTAAATACCTGCATATATTGTATATATTCTGCTTGTAAATTGTGCCAAGTTGTAAAATATAGCTTCCTTAACTTTCAGCTGAGTTAGTCTGGTGAATTCCTGTGTGTTGGGGGGAAGGGATATTCCCAAACATGTACATATGTAATTAGAAGTTATCCACAACAGAACCAGAGCTGGTAATCAAATAGCAGACCTGCTCCTCAGTGCCAAACTCACCAGTACCAGCAGTAAGGATAAACACAATGTACTCTTTTGGCCAGCTCCACCAACTTCAGCATTGCCCCATCAAAAAAGGCAGGTAGTAGGGAGAAGTATTGAGAGAGCAAAGCATGTTCCAGCAGTGCCACCCTCCAGTGCCACACAATCAGTTCAAGCACTTTGCTGTGTCAATCTGTTGCATTTCAGCTCCCTCTACCTACTGTATTTTCCTACCTGCCTTCAAACACGTCCTCTAATGTTTAGCTTTCAAAGCAGTAAGGTGTGAGACTAAAGTGTTCTTTCACTGCTCTTCCTATCACCTAATCTGGTCATTCTCATCTACAAATACCTGGCACCAGAGAGGCAATGTCAGAGTCTTCCCTACCACACATGGCAGCATTGTCCCAAATGAACACTACAGACCTAAAAAGCTCTGAGTAGGAATAATTGGAATTAAAACTCAGGGTTGTCTGCTGAAAAAAAAGAGAAAAGGTAAGAAAAAAGTGAATCCTGAACCAGTTGGAGTAGAACTTTTGACAGAAGACCTCATGCCTTCCTCTCCACAGCATTGTGCAACTTTTCCTTGCAAAGAGAGCCAGCAGTTTTTGATTCACTTTTTGATAGTGATCTCCAGTCAGCAGCAGTACTTACCCAGTTGAAGTGGAAGTGTCAGACCAGTTCACCCTATCTAACGAAGCTCTTGGCACGTGTATAGTTTCAGGGAATTCCTGCAGTCCACACTTCAAGGATACAGCAGGAATAAGCTGCAGCTTTTCTCCATCTCATGACTGTAATTTAAATTGGTGCAGTTCCCATGAAATGCAGCAAGCCTCACCTTTAAAACATTCTCCTCTGTACTCTTAGCCAAACACTAGCTACAAAGATGTTGAAGGGAATGGAACCTCTCTGTGATGAGGAAAGACTGAGAGAATTGGGGCTTCTTAATCTGGAACAGAGAAGACTGGAGGATCTCATCAATGCTGATCAATACTTAAAAGGTGGGAGCAAGGAGGATGGGACCAGGCTTTTTGTAGCAGTGTCTAGTGACAGGACAAAGAGTAACAGGCACAGACATGAACATAAGAAGTTCTGTCTAAAGGTGAAAAGGAATTTTTTTAATGTAAGGGTTATGGAGCACTGAAACAGGCTGCCCAGACAGGTGGTAGAGTCTCCATCTCTGGAGATGTTCAAAGCCCACCTGTACATGTTCTGTGTGACTTTCCTTAGGTGGCAGGGGGATTGGACTCAATCTCCAGAGATCCTTCTTCCAAACCCTACCATTCTATGATTCTATGAGAGTGTGATTTAAACAACAACAAAACAAACAAATAACCCCACAGCACTCAAAAAAACAAATGAACAAAAAGAACAGTCTGTGGAGATTTCCAATGCTAAGCATCAGGACAAAGAGGAATACTCCAGAAGACCACAGCATGGTTATTAGAGACAGGACAGAAATGATTGCAGGGAAAATGAGCAAAGTCAGAGCTCATCTGCACAAAAGCAATGCCTAGAGGCTTGCAATTCCTGAGGTTGCCTGTGTGGGAATCACTGCAGAACTGGAAACATGCAGCTTTTATCTCTGTGGCATAAAGCAAAGCCATGCTGCAGTAACATCCAGAAAAGTAAATCAATACTCTTCAGGGCCAATGCTGTCAGCCACTAACCAAACAAGCAGCACTGGGAATTCATTGATTGTGGAGAGCTACTTCCATGCTGCTTTCCTTTAACTCGTCAAACGTTTGTCCCCTTGCAAAATGGAAAAGCTGAGAACAAAACACCTAATGAGTACTTCCTAAAATCCCAAAGTCAGAACCAAAATTCCTAATTAATACTTGAGGTCATAGCTAGATAATTACAAACCCCACTGGGAGCATGTTCTGAATTATGCATTTGTCAAAATACTCTAAGATTATTCTACTGTGGATTTATCAGGCTGAACATTTACTTATGATACCCTAAGGCAACTCAGCAAGGCTATCTGGATGGGTTTACAACATACCTATCAGAGGGCTGGAGCACCTCTCTTGAGAGCAGGCTGAAAGAATTTCGGATGTTTTACCTGGATAAAAGAAAGCTCCAGGAACACTTTATAGCTACATTTCAATATCTGAAAGCTTGGGGAAGGACTAATTAGAAGGGCCTGTGGTGACAGTTTGAAAAGGGAGCAGGGGAGATTTAGGTTGGACATCAGGAGGAAGTTCTGTACAGTGAGAATGCTGAAATACTAGAACAGGTTATCCAGGGATATGATTGAGGCCCCACCACTAGAGACTCGATGAGACTGAATAGATCAGGCTCGATGTGGTTCTGAGCAGCCTGATCTATTTAAAGGTGTCGCTGCTGAGCGTGGGGTGATTGGACAAGATGACTTTGAGGGTCCCTTTCAATCCAATGCAATCTCTGAATACTCTGACTGAAAACTGCTCCCACTGTGCACACTACAGAGTAGACAAAGCACATTGTTATACAGGGACACAAACTGGTAAAACTCCTGAATGGGCTTATTTTAGTTCTAGGTATTTATTCATTATTTCTGCATCCACAGCAAAGCCTGCCAACCAATGGAAACTCACATGTCCTTGTCTTTCTTCCCAGTCAGGTGAAAGGCTTCTGGGGATGCATTTATCTTCCCTTCTCTCCCTGCTGCTCCCCTGGTCTCAGGGTGAAAACCAGGGCAGGATTAGA
The DNA here is from genome assembly GCA_013400475.1 of Tricholaema leucomelas. Lineage (NCBI taxonomy): Eukaryota > Metazoa > Chordata > Aves > Piciformes > Lybiidae > Tricholaema lacrymosa > Tricholaema leucomelas. Next base: position 15,373 of record WAAF01012404.1, on the reverse strand, counting down.
AAAAAGCTGGGGGATAAACACTTCAGTAAAACAATAAATACCAGCTAGACAGCTAGGAGGGTCAGGAGATGTTTAGGAAGATTACGCATTCAAATAGCACAGCAGCAGCAAGTACTGACAGATAAAGTCAGTTCCCTTTCTGATCTGCAAGTTGCATACAGGTATGGTACACAAATGTATAATATTTCATACCAAAAAGAATTCTAATTTGAACCCTTATTTTAAAGGGTTTTTTGTGTGTGTGTGTGCTTTTTTTGTTGGTTTCTGGGGGGTTTGTTTTGTTTAAGGCCTGGAATATGAAGGGCTACCACAAAATGCATTTCCATGGATTTCCTGGGAAGAAAACCTAGGACATTGTGCCAGAGGCATTCAAAGGGATTTTATAGGATCATTTTAGTTGGAAAAGACCTTTAAGCTGAGTCCAACCAGTCTCTAATTCTAGCAAGTCTGGTGCTAAACCATACCTTTCAGCACCACATCTCTGCCTCTCTGAAAACACCTTCAGGGGTGAGAATTCGACCACCTCCCTGGGCAGCCTGTTCTAGTCTTTCAGTCAAGAAGCTGCTTCTAACCTCCAACTTTAATCTCCCCTGGGGCAATTCTGTCACTCGTTGCTACACAAAAGACAGCAACTCCCACCTGGCTCCAGCCTCCCTCGAGAGAGTTGCAGGGAGCCAGAAGGTCTCCCCTCAGCACTCTCCTTCTGTCCAGAGCTGTGGGGACTTCCACAGAAGCTGCAATGTTACTTCAGGAAAGGGTTGTGCAGAGCCCACACTTTTCCCTCAGTGGCACCTCAAGGAGAGCCTTTCCTGGTCACTGTAGGTGTTGCCTCCAGCCCTGCTCCCTCCTCTCACAGGGAACAAGGTAGAGGCCTCGGTGAGCTTCCACCACTCCCAGGACGCCTCACGGCCTCCTCTCCCCGGGCCTCACCATAGGGGTCCTTAGGCCCCGTGTCAACACATGACCCCAAAATAGCAATTCCTTACCCCCACCGAGCTCGGAGCCTCACAGCAGGCCAACAGCAAGGCTCAGCAGTCTCAAAGCAAGTAGGCAGGATTTCTCCAGCAGCCCCAGCTCATGACCACAGTACACATCCGTCATCCTCACTGCTGCTCTTCCACGGGAACTAGTGCTAAGGCTCCCAGCCAGCCAGTACAGATGTGGGTCCACAATGCTGGTTCCAGACCTCAGTCCAGGACGTACCAGGCCTGCCCAGAGGACACTGAAGTGCTAGCACAGCTCTTGGACCAGGCAGGAACAATGGTTTGTAGAAGCCTCCTTATTTGAGGTCTAGCACCTCAAAGGCGCTAGGGAGCTCTAAAGCGCCCCAAGCGGGCCAAAGGTCTGCTAGGAACACGGCTGCCACCCTTCATCAGAAGAATGAGTCACGGATTTTGTTGGGTTGGAAGGGGCCTTCAAAGGCCATCATCTCCAACCCCCTGCAGTCACACTGAGTCTGAGCTTGAATTTCTTCAGGGTCAGGCTCTCAACCACATCTCTGACCAGACTGGTCCAGTGTTTCGCCCTTCTCATGCAGAACGTCCTCATAACATCCAAACTAAATATATCCTGCTTCAGTTTGAAACTCTTTTCTCCTCCAGCCTGTGCTCTCTTGATAAAACATCTGTGTGTGACCATCCAGTGACACAAACACCACACAGCTGTGAAGCACCTTGGGGAAAGCAGGCAGAGAGGAGCTCTACCGGCAGGGCCAAAGCCATGCAGTACTTCAGAAAGATGAGTTAGCTCAGTGTGCTAGTTTGAAGCTAGCTAGAATGTTTTGGTGGGAAGGACTAGATTACAGGCTGGGAAAGGAAAACAACAATGATGTCTCCTTCCCTCACAGGCTTGCTGAGATGTATAAGAATAAAAGCAAAACATAGATAACCACTCTCACTTGGGCTGCTGGCTGACCTCCATCTTACTCTCTAACCTCACCCTCCATTTTGGACTAATCCACTTTGCTTCCTAACCCCATGACCGAACCTCCATTCTTCCTTGGGACTGGGGTAAGGTTGAGAGGGGTAGGGGGAAGGTGAAGGGGTGGTTGAGAGCCCCTCCTGGTGACTCAGGTTTCTGGGAGGGCTGTTGTGTTTCTATATTACCTTTTTACCTTGTCTATTTCTGTCTATAACTGTATATACTGTAAATATCTGCCTGTATATTGTGCTAGCTGTAAATATAAGCTTTGTTCCTATTTCCAGAGCCGTCTGAGTCTAGTCTGGGTGATTTCCAAAAGCATGGGGGGGGGTAGGGAACACCCAAACCACTGCACTCAGGAAAGCATGAGCCAACCTTGGAGGCAGGACGTTGAACTCCTCTGCATGGTCTTTACTGTAAGTGGTCTCCTGCAGAAGTACTCTAAAACCAACAGAGCCTTTGCAAAAGTTAGCCCAAGGTCTACAACGCTTCACCCTCTGCTCTGAAATAATCAGATTTAAAACATAACCTTCAGAGATACGGTCCAGCCATCAACAGTGACCATTTCTGGAGTGCATCAATAGAAGATGTAGTGCTACAGAGACTAAATGGAACTTACAGAAAAAAAGCCATAAATCTCTGTCAGCCTCTCTGAAATGAGCACTTAATACAACTGGCTCAAAGTACTTCACTTCTCACTCAGCTGAGCTACCAATTATGGTACCACTACGATAAATTTAATCATTGTTGTTAATGGCTCCCCCAATTTATTTTATCCCTTTTCTGCACTAATGAGCTGTGCTCAAAGTCTCACTATTCAAGTACTTCCCCATTCCCAGCTGAACAAAGTCATCGTCTGGATTTCACCTATACTACTCAAACAAACGTTGGGAGAGGACTCCAGATATCTGGACATGCAGAAAGTTTGGGTCAAACACATTTATAATCCAGCTATCGGTCAAACAGTTATAATCCAGCTATCAGTCAGCCACCTGGTACCCTTTTCTTCCTCCCATTTCTACTCCTGTGCTGCCTTGCTTCTCCCTCAGTCCAATCCTTCATTCTCAGCAGCAGGCCAATTCTTTGTTTTCACAGAAATATAAAGTGGGTTGGAAACCTTCATGATCATCTAGTTCCAACACCCCCTCCACACTCCCCACCCCCTGCCAAATGCACACCTTCCACTAGTCCAGGTTGCTCAATATCTCACCCAGCCTGGCCTTGAACATCTCAAGGTGAAGAGGTATCCAAAACCACCTTGGGCAACCTGTTCCAGTGTCTCACCACCCCTTCTGGAAATAATTTCTTCCCTATCTCCAGTCTCAATCTTCCCTCTTCCAGCTCAAAGCCAATGCCTCTTGTCCTGTTACAATAAGCCCTTGTAAGAAAATCCCTCCCCAGCTTTTTCGTAGTCCACTTCAGGAACTGGCAGGCTGCTAAAGGACTCCCTGTCCATCTGTTCCATGCAGGTTAGAAGAATATTCCTTCACAACAGATTCCACTTCCAAAGCACAGGTGAATCACAGATTGGTATGGGTTAGAAGGGACCTCTGGATATCGAGTCCAAAGCCCAAAAAGGCAAGTTTACTGTGCTAGTTTGAAGCTAGCTAGAATGTTTGGTGAGAAGAACTACATTACAGGCTGTGAAAGGGAAACAATGGGGATGTCTATTTCACTCATAGGCTTGCTGAGAGATATAAGAGCAAGAATCCAAACATAGATAACGGAGTCTCCTCTCTATCCGGGCTCTGGGCTGCATCTCTCTAACCTTACCTTCCATCTCTTTGATTAATCCACTTGCTTCCTAACCCCCCTGGCTGACCCTCCATTCTTCCTTGAGCACTAGGGTAGAGGGGTGGGAGAAAGTGGAAAGGTGGTTGGGAGCCCCTCCTGGGGACTCAGGTTTCTGAGAGGGCTGTTCTGTTTCTGTATTACCTTTTACCTTGCATATTTCTGTACCTAACTGCATATACACAATATCTGCTTGTATATTCTGTTAAGCTGTAAATATAAGACTCATTCAATTTCCAGAGCCTGCTGAGTCAAGTCTGGGTGATTTACAAAGTTGGGGGGGGGCAGGTAACACCAACACCACCACATTTACCTAATGAAAGTAACATAGGTACATGTCCAGATGGATTCTAGGCAGCCTTTTCCAGTGTTTTCACCCTTAAAGAACATTCTCCTCATGTTTACATGGAACTTCTTAAGTTCAATTTTGTGCCTTTTACTCCTTGCCTTGTTACTAAGAACAACAGATCCTGTCTTCCTGACACCCACCCTTTAAGGATTGAACATCATCAATGAGATTCCCCACCTCAGTCTTGTCTTTTCCAGACTAAAAAGCCCAAATTCTCTCAGCTGTTCTTCATAAGATATGTTCCACTCCCTTCAGCATCTGAAAGAAGTCAGTAACAATGGCAAAGGGATTCATGTAGCCTGGGCACTGATGTATCCCCAGATGATATCAAGGGTCATGCAGCAGTGTTAAAAAGCATTAAATCAAAACACCATGAAGAAATTTCCCCTGTTCCACCTAAGTCAGGAAATTTGTTGCCACAAGAGGGTGAAGAAGCCAATTCCAAAAAGCAGATGTTTATGTCTAAGCCCCTAATCCTTGTGAGCCCACAAAATCCTTGTGACCAGGTTATCCTGGAACCATTTATCAGACAATCTGGCACTCTGCTGCTCAGGATCTAAGAATGAGAGAGGGAAGTCACACAGAAGAAAAATTCTCAGACCTATTACAACTGCAAGCAAGTAACAGATTCAAATATATTCTGGGTAGTTGGTGTCATCATCCCCTGAGAAACTTATGATAGAAGCCATTCAAGCCAGAGCATATCAGAAAACTTCTCTTCTACGTTAATGACTAAAACTAGAAGACTAAGCAAGCTTTTATTTATTTATTTTCCCCCTCCACCCCCCATTCTATCAGCCACCTACATTCTTTCCTGCTTAGTTATCACAGAATGGTAGGGGTTGGAACAGACATCCATACAGCATCTGCTCCTACACCCCTGCCAAGGCAGAACCACCAAGAGATGGTCATGCAGGAGCATGTCCAGGTGGGTTTTCAATATCCCCAGAGATAGAGACCACACCGTCTCCCAGGGCAGCCCACTTCAGTGCTCCATCAGCCTTAAAATTCTTGCTTATGTTTGGATGGAACTTCTTACGTTCACATTTATACCCATTATCCCTTGTCTTGTCACTGGTCACCGTCAAAAAAAGCCTGGCCCCATGCTCCTGACAAATCACCCTTCAAGCATTGATCAACATTGATGAGATCCACCTTCACGCTTCTCTTTTTCCAGATGAACCCCCAAATTTTCTCACTTTCCTCATAAAAAATTGTTCCAGTCCCTTCATTAACTTTGCAGCCCTTCTCTGTCTCATCTCCAGCAACTGCCTATCCCTCTTGAACCGGGGAGTGCAGAACTGGTCCCTGTACTCTAGATGTAAGCTCACCAGGGTAGATTAGAGAGAGGAGAGAGAACATTCATTGATTTGATTCCTGACCACACTTTATTTTACACTTCTTTCTTTCTGTGTACCAAGATTATGGGAATTTAAAGCAAAAGCTACTGTTTTTCTTCCTGAAGATGCAGTGTGTTTGAAACATAGTGGATCCTGTACCAGTATCTGGCTGTCTAAGGTCTAAAACCAGAAGGAAAATACATGGATAAATATCTTCAGTCATCCAGAGCAGAAAGAAAAAAAAAAAAAATCTTCACTGCTCAAGAGGGGTCAAGCATTGAAACAGGCTGCCCAGGGAGGTGAAGTCACCATCTCTGGAGGCACTCAAAAAAACCCAGCAAACACGTAGACATGGTACTTTGGGACATGGTATAGTGGGTATGGTGGTGTTGGGTTGATGGCTGGACTCAACAATCTCAGACATTTTTCCTAATCTTAAAGATCCCATGATTCTATGCTCTTAACTGCTTGCATGGATAAGTAGGATAATGAAGAACTGTTAAGGTGTTGAATCTGTCTTCTCTCCATGACAATAGCTATTATCATTCCCTGAAGATCCTGTTTCCCACAAAATTTCCTCCTTCCATGAGCAGCATAATCTTCCTTGCCGTGAAGTTGTGCTCGTGAGCAGTTTTATCTTTCAGAGGGTGCTGGCTGCTGCTGCAACAGCAGCTACCTTTTGGGCTCTGCACAGCTTTGGTAATGAGGAAGTACCATCTTATATTCTGCACATCCAGGGGCCAATTTCAGAGTTGGAAAGTGAATAGACACATAAAACACAGCGACACATCTCGTGGGAGATTTCCTTTTTGCTCTCTGCCTACAAACTGTGTGACATGGAGAGCTGGCAAAAAGGAGAAGACAGATGTCTGGAGACATTACAGTCACTACGTTAACTGCCTGGGAGTTTATTCATCAAAAGGTGACCACCCTTTGTTCTGCTAAGAAAGTATTTTGACTTTCTTTGCAGCTTTGAGGGGTTGACAGCAAATTGTTATTGCAGTTAACAGAAAGTACCAAGTGATTTGCAGCCTGATTAGAAGACATGGTCCTTGGCCTCAAATACCAAACATTAAGCAAAACCTACAAAAGGCAGAGTGCAACTAGGAGGTGACATGAGCAGAAAAGGATGTGAATGAAAACCCTCTCTGTAGCCAGGCAGGCTCTGGACAGCTTTGCACATCCATGTACAACACTAGGCCAGACTGAATGTCATGGGGATGCAGTGTCTCATAAATAGAAAAGTGCTGCTACTCCAAAGAGTACCCCCTTTCTCTGCATTCACAGGAAGGGGAAGTTAGGAGCACTTCAACAGGCACAACAAAAAAGCTCCCTCTTAAAAAGAGGGACTTGGGTGTGCAAGAAGCAAGAAAATAAATTCCCCTGCAGAAGCTATTCAGCTTCCAGCAGTGTTTCACAGAGACAGAGCTCCCATAAGATGTCCTTTCATTCAACCTGGAGTTCATTTCCTGTGGACTAGGGAGAGCATTAAATGCCCATGTGGTCCTTGGACACAAGAAAACAAAACTGAAAGGCTCAATCATTTGGAATCTTTTACCAGTAAATCTGCTCTAGAAGTTTGCAACACTTCCTGTGAAGGAGCAGCCATCATCTGCAAAAATCTGCAGTCTCAAGCTGAAAATGGAAGTTCAAGGGAGAATCCAGTGCACAGACATGGCTACAAACCCCATCATTTTTTACTACTGCCTGAAAAAGCATGGGAGAAACAAAACAAAGGCAACTTCATGCAACTCCAGCTGATGTGCAGCTTAGAATCAGAGTGGTCTGAGTTGGAAGGACCTCTACAAGTCATCTAGTCCAAGTCCCTCTTCAGTAAGCAGAGGCATCTTCAACTAAAGTCGTCCAGAGCTCTGCTAAGCCTCACCTTGACTATCTTCAGGAATGGGGCCCCAACCACCTCCCCGAGCAACCTGTTCCGACGTTCCACCACCCTCGTGGTAAAGAGCTTGTTCTTAACATCTAATCTAAATCTACTCTTCTCTAGTTTGAAGCCATTGCCTGTCATCCTATCACTCCAGGCCCTTATAAACAGTCTCTCTCCATCCCTCTTGCAGGCCTCCTTCAAGTACTGGAACGTAGCTATTAAGTCTCCCTGAAGTCTTGTCTTTTCCAGGGTCAAAAACCCCTGGCACCACATTTAGCTGAGATTGGATAGATTGCAATAATGGAATCACTGATATATACTCAGAGACAAGGAAGAGAGGAGAAGTTAATATGCTTTCTCTTTCTTCTGGGAAAGCATCTTCAAGAGGGAAGTTGTCAACATTCCTCAAGCAGAAGTTTCAGAAGGAAAAAAGAAAAGAAAAAAGGTGATGGAATAACTTGACAAAAAGAGAGGAAGACAGTCGTATTTTCCTTAGTTTTGATACCACCATATCCATGATTGTGAAAGGCTGGCTAGATGAGCCAAGGTACAGAGTATGAACTTAAGGTCAGGTTGTGAGCCTGGAACTCAGGTCACTGCAACCTTGTGAATGCTCCAGATTTGGGACAAAGTGACTGGAAACTGTCCAGCAGAGAAAAACGTGGTTGTGGGGGGTGTGATCAACAGCAGGGAACTGATCATGGCCCTGTACTTGGAACTGGTGAGGCCATACCTTGAGTCCTGGGTTCACTACAAGAAAGACACTGGGGTGATGGAGGGTGTCCAGAGAAGGGTAACAAAGCTGGTGAAAGACAGGTCTAGTGAGGAGCAACTAAGGTAACTGGAGGTATTTAATATGGAGAAAAGGTTGAGTGGAAACCTTGCTCACTACGACTCCCTGAAAGAAGGTTGGAGCCAGGTGAGGTAACAAGTGATAGGAGAAGAAGTGTTCTAAATCAATAGTGGTTTAGGTTTGACACTGTGAAAATTCACTGACAGCTTTGTCAAGCCCTGGAATGGGTTGCCCAGGCAAATCTCCATCACAGCTGGAGATTTTTAAAAGGCATGTGGATGAGGTTCTCAGTGACATGGTTTAACAGTGGATTTCGTAATGTTAGGCTAATGGTTGGACATGACCTGAAAGTTCTTACCCCACTTAAATGATTCTCTGAAGAGGCTGCTTTTCAGCACAGCACACATATCCACTACCTTCATCCAAACTCCATACAGGGTTGTACACTTTTGCCCAGCCCAAGCATGCCTCTGGAGGAGTACAACAAAAGGGCAGTCTCTGTAGAAGCAGCCTTCAGGAAGTCAGAGGAGGAAGCCAACTGGAAACCATGCTAGCAGTTCAGGGAAACAAGAGCTGTGAGGTTTTCAAGATAAAGCATCATTTACTGTCATCTCTTTTCTCTGGCACTTGATAAAAACACTTTTCTGGTTTTTTTCCACCAACAGTTGGGTCAATCTCCGTCCCTCACTCCCAAGATCACAGTCACTTTAAAAATTCAAATTAAAGCAGAAGCTGAAAAGGTGAGCTGCCAGGTGCCACTGAAATGCAGGTTGAGCACACCAGCAGTTCTCTCTTCCATTGCTGCCAAAGACCAAGATTATTCTTCCCAAGGACGTGAGCAGACAGCAGGCAAGTGGAACCTGCCATCCCACTGTCCCACACAGTGATGGTTGTCCAAGTGGTTCAAGAAACATGTGAACGAAGGACTTCAGGGCACATTTTAATGGCCATGGTGGTATTGGGTTGATGGCTCAACTGGAGGATCTTAGAGAGGTTTACCAATTAAAACAATTCTGATTCTCTGAATCTGCTTTTTTGAGACCCCGCTTGGAGTACTGCATCCAGCTCTGGAGCCCCCAACATGACAAGGACATGGAACTGCTAGAGCAGGTCCAGAGAAGGTCACAAAGATGATCAGAAGAGTGAAGAACCTCCCCTATAGGAAAAGGCAGAGTTGTAGCTGTTGAGCCTGGACAAGAGAAAGCTCTGGGAAGACCTTAAAGCAGCATTCCAGCAGTACCGAAAGGGACCTACAGGAGAGTTGGGGAGAGGCTTTTGACAGGGGCTTGTAGTGATAGGATGAGGAGCAAAGGCTTTAAGCTGGAAGACAGGAGATTCAGACTGGAGATTAGGAAGAAATCCTTTCCAGAGGGGGTGGTAAGACACTGGAACAGGTTGCCCAGGGAGGTTGTGGATGCCTTCTCCCTAGGGGTTCAAGGCCAGGTTGGATGAGGCCTTGGGCAACCTGGTCACAGTGGGTGGTGTCCCTTCTTGTGCCAGGGGTGTGGTAAGTGGATGATGTTGGAGGTCACTTCCAACCTAAACCATTCTATGATGTTCTTTGTAGCAGAGGTAGAAAACACATGTCACCTCCCATAGTCACTCACTGCAACAGATAGAGGAAATGGTCAGTGGCACATTAAGTGACTGCACACATACAGACCCTTCTCTCCTCCCAACTGCCAGCCTGCACAATCAACAAAAAGGGACACAGAGTGACAGAATGCATCACATTGGAAGGGACACTCAAAGGTCCCCTTGTCCAGCCCCCAGATGCAGTGATCTTCCCAAGTCCCTTGCAAGGGGAGTGCTGTTAAACAGGCACTGCTCTGAGGGAAAGAACTGAAGAGAACAACAGAGCCTGATAATGAACTCCTCACAAGGGCTTTAGTTCCCCAGGGGAGGGATTTGTTGGTTTAAACATTTCAGACAGCAGATGATGAAACACCAACAGTGAACAGTGTATGTGTGTACCCTGTGTCTTTAGATGGAGTTTGGGGTTTTTTAAAGCTCTTAGTACTTTAACATGAAGTATAAAGGATGCCAAAACATACTGCAGCCTTCCAGTATTTGAAGGGACCACAAGAAAGCTGAGAAGGGACTTTTGACAAGGGCTTGCTGTGATAAGATGAGGGGCAACAGAGAATTGCTCAACTGGATGATGTTAAAGCACTTTTCCAACCAAACTGATTCTATGACCCTGTGATTTTTCTCACAACTACTTAATATTCACTGCAGGATGACAGCAAACATGCAGCCACAGACAATGCTGTACTGGTCTCACAAGAAGTTGCACGTGCATTCATGGGATATCTAGCTGTAGGTACAGCCTGCATGAGAAAACACACCTTAAATGTGTGAATCCAGAACTGCACTCAGCAAGGGAGGCTCCACATCCAAAAAATCTCCTCCCTTGATCTGCAAAGACATTTCCTCCCCCAGCTTAGACTAGTCTGGTCACTTGGATGAGCAGCAGACATCTCTTATGCATCCAGCCATCAGTCAGCTGTTGCCTGTGTGCATAACTACAAATAAAAATGCTTTTAAAAATGTTATAGATTCATAATACACAACTCAAACAGCTTTAAATAAACTGTCAGGTAGTTTTGTCTTCAATAAAACACTAAACCACACCTAACCAGTATAATAACACATTTAGAGGTCACTTGGGAAAAGAGGAGTACTTGGAGCAGGCACACACTGCTTCCCTACATGCCAGAATCCTAGGATGGTTTAGATCGGAAGAGACCTTAAAGATCATTTATAGCTCCAACCCCTCTGCCACGGGCAGGAATTTACTTCCTCTTATTACTACTTGGTGATCTTGGAAGCCTCTTCCAACTGACACAATTCTAGGATTCTATGAAGTGACTGGTTCTCAAGTCATTCACTGTTTTCCACCTCCTCTTACCCCATAGGACCTTTGTGATGGTTTGGGTGTTAACCACCCCACACACTTTGGAAATCGCCCAGACTAGACTCAGCCGGCTCTGGAAATTTGAATGAAGCTTATATTTACAGCATTTAGCTCAATATACAAGCAGATATTTACAGTATATACAGAAATATACAAGGTAAAAGGTAATACAGAAACACAACAGCCCTCACAGAAACCTGAGTCCCCAGGAGGGGCTCCCAACCACCCTTCCACTTTCTCCCACCCCTCTCTACCTTACCCCAGTCCCAATGCAGAATGAGGTTTGGCCAGGGGGTTAGGAAGCAAAGTGGATTAATCAGAGAGACAGCAGAGAGACTAGAAAGAGGAAAACAAAGCAGCTCTGAGTTCCCCAACAGAAGTGCCTTATCTATGTTTGGATTCTTGTTCTTATACCTTCCAGCAAGCCTATGAGTGAAGTAGACATCATCCTTGTTTTCCTTTCACACTCTGTAATCTAGTTCTTCTCACCAAAACATTCTAGCTAGCTTCAAACTAGCACAACCTTGCTTTGAGTTTCCTCCTTGTTCAGATTACCTTCCAGTATTTCTGCTCCAGTTTTAATCCTCTCACAACACACAAGCTGCCAAGACCCCTCTGATATTAATACAAGGCCTGAGGAGCAAGTGGGGAAATGTTGGTGCTGCCAGACTCTCAGCGTTTAGAGTCTTCTATGGGGAAGCACAACGACACCAAAATTCATTCCTACTTGTGCCAGTCAGGTTGTTAAAAGCACTGCCTGTGTTTGTACCACGTTAGAAGATCCATCTGAGAGAGAGAAGGAAGGTCAAAACAGGATCATTTCATTTGGACTCATTAGCCACAGCAGAGAGTGACCCTATCGGAACTGGTTCATTCTTGGGAGCAGAGTTATGGTCACCATTATTTGAGCCCCTCTGAAAGCTCAGCAGGCCAGATTAGAAGTTAAAAGATTATAAATAGCACTGAGCAAGGAGCTCTGTTAGCATCAGAGGCAGCATTGTGCTGACTTGAGTTCAGGTTTTGGTCCCAATCTCATTCCGCTCAAGCCCCCAAGACAAGTGCAGGGCATAACCCCCCCCCCCCCCAGACTTTCACAGTGCCAGGGGAGTGTTTACAACTTCAGTTAGAAGACAGACTTAAAGGGTGGGATTTGGACACTCTTAACCCAGCACCTGACATTCATGCACAGTATTCAGAGCAGCAAAATGTAACCTGTAAGTCATTTTGCCATTGGAATGGGCTGCCCAGGGAGGTGGTGGAGTCACCATCCTTGGAGGTGTTGAAGAAAAGCCTGGATGAAGCACTTAGTGCCATAGTCTAGTTGAATGGACATGGCTGGGTGATAGGTTGGACTGGATGAGCTTGGAGGTCTCTTCCAACCTGCTTGATTCTACGATTCAAGAGAGAGGAAGGCCATGAAGATGACCAAAGGCCTGGAGTACCTCCTGTACGGGGACAGACAGAGAGTTGGAGTTGTTCAGCCTGAAGAGCAGAAGGCTCTGGGGAGATCTTAAAGCAGCCTTCCAGTACCTAAAGAGGGTAGAAAGGCATTTTAAAAGGGCTCTGAGCGACAGGATGAGGGGAATGGCTTTGAGCTGGAAGAGACTGAGATGCCATTAGGAAGAAATTCTTTTCAGTGAGGGTGGTAAGACACCAGAACAAGTTGCCCAGGGAGGTTGTGGATGACCTGTCCCTGGAGGTGTTCCTAATCCAGCCTAGCCTTGCCTAGAGCAACCTGGTCTAGTGGAAGGTATCCCTGTGCATTTGGCAGGAAGTTTGGAACTAGATGAACTTTGAGGTCCCTTCCAAGCCAAAACATCCTATGATTCTACAACTGGCCTCTTCCCACTCCAGTTTAAATTACTCAAGCATCAGTATAGCTGCTTGAAAGTCATGGTCATGACCCCATCATTTTCTTGCAAATAAGGGAAGAAAACAGGCAAGATATCTGAGGTCTTACCAGTTTTGAGGTAAGACAAACACTAAAACCAAATCTTTTCATACAGCACTCCCCAGATCAGAGGGGAGGGTTTTCTTGCTCTTGATCCTACTACCCTCCGGAGTTTTTGCAGGAGAGCTGCGAGAAGTGACTGGTCTGAACAAAGGGATCCTTCACCGTGATCTGGAAGCCTTTACAAAAGGCTGATGTTAAATGTCACATTTTCTGCTGCTATCTCCCAGGCCTCAAGGAAGAATGGAATTTATGTCAGAGTCTGTATTTGTCTTCCCTTCTGCAGAGATGCAAGCTTCAGTGAAGGCTTTTTTATGAAAAATACATTTCTGGAGCAAGATAGTGACATGAAAAGGAGAAGACTTTGAAGATTCCTCTTCCCCTTTAATTACAGAGTTTTAATATAAACCTAAGGGTAATAAGTCCAAATCATTCCACCAATATCAAAGCTGAGCAGGGTTTAAGCACACAATAGCTCTCACCAAACCCCACATGATTCCAGGAAACCCAGCTGCTGAAGGCAAGCAGAGCCCTCAGGACCAGTCTCCAAGTCAATCTGCAGAGATCATTTAATAACAACGGCACCACCACTGCTGTGCCACTTCCCCCCCCTCTGCTTAATAACACCGGTTCAGACGTTCACAGAGTACATTGGGCTGGAAACGATCCTCAAAGGGCATCTCATCCAACCACCTTGCAGTGAACAGGGACAATTCTAACCAGAGCAGGTTATGCAGGACCTCATCAAGCCTGATCTTAAATGTCACCACGGATGGGGCCTCAACCACATCCCTGAGCAATCTGTTTCAGTGTTTCACCATTTCCTCTTAATGTTCAACCTAAATCTCCCCTGCTTCAGCTTCAAACCATTGCCCTTCATCACCACAGGCTCTTATAAACAGTCCCTCCCCAGCTTTTCTGTAGGTCCCCTTCAGATAGTGAATAGCAGCTATAAGATGTCCTTGGAGCCTTCTCTTCTCCAGGCTGAATATCTTCAACTCTGACAGCCTGTCCCTACAGGGGAGGTGTTCCAGCCCTCTGATCACCTATGTGGCTGTTGCACTCCACTTTCAGCATGAAGTCCCATCTTTGTGGCCTCCTCTGGACATGCGCCAACAGGTACACATCTTTCTTGTGGTTTGGAGCCCTACAGCTGGACATAGTGCTCCAGCCGAGGCCCCACTAGAGCAGACTACAGAGGCAGAATCACCTCTCTTGACCTACTGGCCATGCTTTTTTTGGTGCAACCCAGGATGGCATTTGCCTTCTAGGTTGAAGGTGCTTACTGCCAGCTCACATCCAACTTCTCATCTATCATACTAGTACCCCTAAGCCCTTATTTGCAGGGCTGCTCTCAGTCTCCCCAGATTGATAGCAATTATTATCCTGATTTGGATGCAAGACCTTGCACTTTGTCTTCATTCTCCAGAAGCACCTCTACTGAGCAAGGACTTAAAGTCCCCAGTTCTCTGGTGCTTGCAACAGATGTGTCCCCAGCACCTCCAACACTTTGGTGCTACCCTACGTGTTTGCTCTGTACCTGCCCCGATCCCCTTGCTGCCTTTCCACCACCTAGGCTGCCAATGCTTAACCCTACAGACAGGCCCCATGACTAACACTCTGGTTTGCAAACACAAGCAGACTTCCAGTTCTTCCCACAGGCATTTACCAGCATGTTTTAGGAACTGATTTGCACAGATGGCAGCAGGTTGCTGAAAAACTGTTTAATCCTCCTCCATGTGCTTTGGAGATGGAATTATTCTTAGAGCAGGCAGCACTGCCTTGATCTGTTGTACCAAAAGACAGATTTATCAGCCTTGGTACTCTTGGGTATTACCAGTTTACTTCTGGAAAAAAAACAACCAATCCACAGCACCTGTGCCAAGGCACCTTTCCCAGGCACTGGTCAGCACAAGACTCAGCAAGGATAGTTGAGGGGTTAGAAAGGACCTCCACAGGTCAAGTGGAGGATCACCTAGAGCAGGTTACAGGAATGTGTCCTTGAGGATCTTGAAAGTATCCAGATAAAGAGACTCCACAACCTCTCTGGGCAGCCTACTCCAGCACCTCTGCAGCAAAGAAGTTTTTCCTGATGTTGAGAAAAACCAGAGAAGCTCTGAGGGGCAGAGCTATGACTGTACCAAAGTGGTAAGCACTGACCTGTAGCCATCGCTTCCAGGCAAGCTCCCACAGATAGCAACCGACACAACAGCAACTCCAGCAGCCTTAACTGTGTGGCTACAGCCCGTGGCTGATTCTGCAGCACATACTGCCTGTCCAGGGAGGAGCCCCATGGAACAATCCTCATTCTACAATCACTCAAGATGGCTTGAGGACAAAATAGGCCTGTTTTGCTCTCAAACCACCCACATCCCATTTCAAGTCCATAAGCTGGAGCTCAGTAAGGGACTGGACTCCAGCCCGCAG
>WAAF01012402.1:22383-99230 GCA_013400475.1 Tricholaema leucomelas | reverse complement strand
GCACCTCAACATCTCTCTTGAGTTGAGGAGAGGGAACAGGCCTGGAGGTTCCTAGACTGCATGGAGGACACAGCTGCTGACAGGGCCTACTAGTGAAGGCACCCTGCTGGCCTTCTCTTTGTGGACAGAGGAGGACTTGTGATGGATGGGACAGTCCTAGGCTGTCTGGGGCACAACAATCATGAAATGATAGAGCTCTTGATTGTTGCAAATGCAAAGAGGGTGGTCAGCAGAACTGTCCCTTGGACTCCCGGAGGGCAGACTTTGGCCTGTTCTGGAAGTATCTGACAGATTGCCTTGGGGGGCAGTCCTGAAGGGCCTGGGCGTTCGGGCAGCCTGGACATTGTTTAAGAAGGAAGCCTTGAGTGGGTGGGGAAGGCTGGCCTGCCTGAGTGGAGACATTGCTTGCAGCTGAGGTTGAAAATGACAGCTTGTGGCCTTCGGATGAGGCCGCAGGCCTCTCAGGAGGACTAGATGGTTGTTGTGAGGCTATGCAGAAAGAAAATTGGGAAGGGCAAAGCCAAAGCTGGAAACTGACTTCAGCTGTTAAAGGCAACAAGAATTGCTTCTACAAATATGTTAGCAACAAAAGGAGGACTTAGGAGCAACTCTGTCCTTTGTTGAATGCAGGACAGGAACAGAGTGGTCAAGGGTGAGGAAAAGGCTGAGGTACTCAGTACCTCCTTTGCCTCAGATTTCAGTAGTAGGATAAGCTGTTTGCTTGATACCCAGCCCCTGAGCTGGAAGATAGGATGTGGGTCAGAATGAAGCCCCATAATCCAAGAGGAGATGATTAGCAACCTGCTACACTGCTTAGACATCCACAAGTCTATGGGGCTGCATGGCATACACCCGAGGATAGAGAGCTGGCAGAGAAGTGCTCACCAACATCTTTTTCATCATTTATCAGCAGTCCTGGCTAAACAAAGAGATCCCAGTTGACTGGAGACTGACAAAAGAGACACTTTTCTACAAGAAGTGCTGGAAGGAAGATCCAGAAAACTACAGAGGGTGAGTCAGACCTTTTAGTCTAACCATAGTGCCAGTGAAGGCCATGGAGCAGATCACCTCAAGTGGCATTGTGCAGCATGTGCAAGGCAAACAGGTGATCAGCCCAGTTAACACAGGTTCATGAAGGGCAGGTCCTGCTCAGTGGGTGAGGGAAAGGCTGTGGATATGGTTTCCTTGGGCTTTAGTAAAGCATTTAGTGCTGTCTCCAACAGCATTCTTCTGGAGAAACTGGCTCCTCAGGGCTTGAGTGGCCGGATGCTTTGCTGGGTTAGAAACTGTCTCAATGGCCAGGCCCAAAGAGTGGTGGTGAATGGAATTGAATTCAGTTGGTGACTGTCTTGGTTTGAGGCTAATTAGAATATTTTGTTGGGAGAAATTAAATCCTTAGCTGTGAGAAGGAAAAAACCACAAACAACCCAGTACCCTGTATCATTCATTCTTCTGCTGAGAAACACAACTAGTCAAAGAATAGATAAGGCACTCGCTTCTCACACACTTCTCAATTAGCTCTCACTTCTCTTCCTTCTCTCTGGCAGTCTGGTCTGTGTGGTTGCCTCTGCCTTAACTCTTTAATCTGACCTAACCCTTTTTCCTCCAACCTCCTTGTTGTCTCTTTAACATTTCACCTCAGATCTCCAGATTTATCATGTGAGACATGTGGAGATTGATCTGGTTATTTCTGAAGAGAGGCAAAGAGGCAGCGGGGAGGAGGTTTGGGTCGGGAGCCTCCTGGGGACTCTGATTGTTCTGGGAGGGGTACTGTGTTTCTGTATCACTTCTAACTTATATATAACTGCAAGTATTGTGTATATATCTGCTTGTAAATTGTGTTAAGCTGTAGATATAGCTTCATTCCTTAGCTTCCAACTCGACTGAGTCTAGTCTGGGTGATTTCATGGGGGGGGGGGCAGGTAACTCCCAAACCATCATGGTGACTAGTCACAAGTGGTGTTCCCCAGGGCTCAGTATTTGGGCCAGTTCTCTTTAATATCTATCTGTGGTGTGGACAAAGGGATTGAGCACATCCTCAGTAACTCTGCTGATTACAGTAAGCTGGGAGGTGATATTCATCTGCCTGAGGTTAGGAATGCACTACAGAGGATTCTGGACAGAATCAAATGATGAGTCAAGGCCAGTTGTATGGAATTCAACAAGTGACAGGTCCTGTACTTGGGTCACACCAACACTGTGCAACACTACAGGCCTGGGGAAGAGTGGCTGAGAAGCTGCCTGACAGAAAAGGACTTGGGAGTGTTGGTTGATGTCTGGCTGAGCATGAGCCAGCAGTGTGCCCAGGTGGCTAAGAAGGTCAACAGCATGCTGGCTTGTGTCAGGCACAGTGTGAACAGCAGGACCAGGAAAATGACTGTTGCCCTGCACTCAGCACTGGTGAGGCCACACTTTGATTCGGTTTTGAGCCTCTGTCTACAAGAAAGACATTGAGGTGCTGGAGTGGGTCCAGAGGAGGACAATGAAACTGGTAAAAAGTCTGGAGAACACTTGCTGTAAGGAGTGTCTGAAGGAACTAAGGTTGTTTAGTCCAGAGAAAAGGAGGCTGAGGGGAGACCTTCTCTCTCTCTACAACTATCTGAAAGGTGGTTGGAGCGAGGTGGATTTTGGCCTCTTCTGGCTAGTAATAATTGATAGGACAAGAGGAAATGGCAAATTACACCAGGGGAGATTTAGATTGGGTATTAGAAGAAACTTTTCATGCAAAGGGTTGTCAAACACTGGAATAGGCTCCTCAGGGAGATGGCTGAATCACCATCCCTGGAGATGTTTAAAAGGTGCATCAATGCAGTGCTGAATTTTTCACCAGACTTGGTGAAATTAGGTAGTGGTTGGACTCAGTGATCTTAAAGGTCTTTTTGAACCAACAGGATTCTATGGTTTGTACATCACAGATGATTTAATACTATGTCTTCTTGAAGAGACAAACCCAACCCTGCCAATGTAGGAATATCAAACAAGTTTGCCATTTAAGGTTTTATTTTTCTAAAGTTAAAATGGTCTCAAGTTGTGGTCTGGAGTTGCCCAGATATTTACTATGTGTATCCGTGTGGCTTGTTCACAATAACCAAAGTAGTAACTTGTGCTTACAGGTAGAGCACATAAAAAGATCTGTTTGTGAAGTCAAGCTTTTTCATAAGTGAGCTAATGAGTTATTCTCATCAAGTACTGGAGTTAGATATAAAGGGAGATAGTACTAGAATAGGAAGGGAAATGAGAGCAGAAAGTTTAGTTGGGTAGTTGACTTTACAAAAGACTACTGAGATGGATGGTCAGGAAGGATGAGGAAGGAAGAAAGGAAGGAAGAAAGGAAGAAAGAAAGGAAGGAAGGAAGGAAAGAAAGAAAGAAAGAAAGAAAGAGAGAAAGAAAGAAAGAAAGGACCGAGAGCAGAGAAAAGCTAATGAGAACCAATATCAAAGAAGTAGCCTTGGTAGTATCCCAGCATTAGCAAGAGAACAATTTGCTGTTCCACTGAGGACAATTGATTCTTAAACCCCCATCAGAGACTGACCAAGGGAGATGGCTGATCAGGCTGTTATCACAGAGGATAAAAATCCCACAGGACAACTCTGCCCTTGCTTCTATCCTATTACCTCTTGAGTTCATTTCAGCTATATGGTTACGGACAGGGACAGAAAGAGTCCAATGTATAAACAGAGCTTTATTTTGCTATAAGCAAGTGGGCTATAAATGAATGTTTGACTTTTTGCAACTTGTTCTGTGTGGTAATGAATCATGGCTGAAGAGAATTTTATTTTTTTTTCTATGAAGAAAATGATCAGGAAAGTTGAACATAATGATTTCATGCCGTGACTATAATGCAAACACATACTTAACCATCATTGTCTCCTCTTCTTGTAATAACTGGAAACATCTGTATTGTGCACTGAAACATTACACGCTGCATTACAATTAGAAATGTGCTGAAGTGTTGGATTGAGTGTTTATTTATGGGCCATGAAAAGTAAGATTTTCTGCGCCTCTCGTGTACGGCTAAGTAGCCATAGGTAGAGCACTGAAAATTTTGGAACCCAGCAGTCGCTGTGGGAATGACTTCATTATTCATCAAAGGAGGTTTATTCCAGCAGAGCTGAGTTGCTGACAAACAATAATAAACATTTCTGAAAGTTGGAAACAAGAACTCAGGCATGTTGATTTTGACTGTAAAAAAATACAGGGCATGGAGGGCAAGGTGCTCTGGAAATGACAAGGTACTACAGTAAAGGGATCCCCATTAGTGCTGTGCACATATATTTTCTCTATTGACACAAAAGTGTTCTGACAGGCTCAGCAAACAAGCATCTCCTCCTAGCCATAAATGTCTTTACCTGTTGCCACAAGTTGTCTAGAAACAGAAATGTATTTTTAATAGGCACACGAATATCTCAGTGATGAAATACACCCGAGTGGGGACATCGCCTTGTTGGTATGGCATCTGAGAGCCTTTGTAGAACAAAAGGTATCACTGTGCCTGTTTGCTGAAATACTTGACAGCTCATGACCATAGCACGATATTATTTGACATCAGGTTATATAATATTTGCTTTATCTGACTGGTATTTTGCTCCTGTGTGAAGCAATATGATTGTTTGAATGAGTTCACCTATAGTTAATTCATTTGCAAAGAGCTACTATCCTCCAAACTGAGCAGGTGCACAATGCTCAGTAAGGTTTTCTTTTTTCTCTCCCCCGTGACTCTGGCTCGGAGTTTAAAAGTAAGGAAGCATAAAGTCCTTGCCTGTTGCATTCACAAAGAGGGACACAAAGAAAGAGTTTGTGAAGTCAGTTTCTCAGTGAGCGGCAAAATGAACACAACCTATGGCATTTGCAGATTTGGGCTGGGATTGTTACATGATCGTTGCTGATTTATTCATGACAAAGAATGAATTTTACCAATCGATATTTGAACTATATGTCATTTAATATTTTCTTCACCGTAGCTTTACAGGACCTGAAGCAATTTGAATGGCTCACATTTTCTCTAGCCATTGAGCATCTTACTTATTTACTCTCCTAGACTTAGGTGTCTCTGGCTCTGCCAGAAACTGTTGGTTGACTTTCAAAGCAGATTCAAATGTCTTCCAGAGAGGTTGACAGATATGCAGGGTTTCTGGTAGTGCCTCAATTAAACATGCATCATTTGCACTGATTTTCCACTTGACCGTCTCAAGTAGGCACGGAAAGGCACATTTATCAATCAAGATACTGAGGGATTCAGGTCTGTGCCATAGTGAGAGTTGAAGACAGGAACAGAGAGCTCATTTTTCTTTGCTTTCCAGGTGTTTACTGGGATATGTAGTTATGCTCACAAGTTAGACGTAGCTGTAAAGTAAGGTTGATTATATCTTTGCTTATATTGAGGACAGCAAAAGGCTTTCAGTCTCTGTAGTGATTTGGGTGTTCCCCACCGCCCCCCCACCCCCCAACTTTGGAAATCACCCAGACTAGACTCAGACAGCTCTGGAAATTGGGATGAAGCTTATATTTACAGGTTAGTACAGTATACAAGCAGATATTTACAATAGATACAGCTATGACAGAAATAAACAAGTTAAAAAGTAATACAGGAACACAACTGCCCTCCCAGAAACCTGAGTCCCCAGGAGGGGCTCACAACCACCCTTCCACCTTCTCCCATCCATCTACCTTACCCCAGACATTGCCTTGTGCCCCAAGGAAGAACAGAGGGTCAGCCAGGGGGGTTAGGAAGCAGGTGGATTAATCAGAGAGATGGAAACTGAGGTTAGAAATGCAGCCCACAGCCTGAACAAAGAACGACTCCTTTATCTATGTTTGGATTCTTGTTCTTATACATCTCAGCAAGCCTATGAGTGAAGTAGATATCACCATTGTTTCTCTTTCACAGCCTGTCATCTAATCCTTCTCACCAAAACATTCTAGCTAGCTTCAAACTAGCACAATCTCTAACATTAGACTTTTTTTGAACAGAGTAGAGCATAGGAATTTTTAAAACAGAGGAATTCCTGAAGTTCAAATAACAGTCTGAAAACTGTTTGCCCTGCCTACAATATCTTTGCAGGTTGGATCCTTTAATCTAATTCTCAGGCTGTTTCCAGAACTTCCTTTTCTTCCCCTTCCGTAGCAGGAAAATGAAAGTTTTGTGCCAATAAAGGATTACACTGATTTAGCTGAGTCTGAATACTGCATGATTCATAGGGTTTGAGACACAAATATTGAAGATATAGATGTTGTCTTTGGAGCTATTGTCAGCCCTTAAGAAACACCTTCCTGTTGCTGCAAAGACTCAAGGTGTTATTTGTCCCTCCAGAATATTATAGCAGAAACATAAAAGTAATCTCTGATGTTATATACTCAACCTTATGTATTCACAGGAATCACAGATACAGTCCATAATTTAATTGGCAGTTCTAATTATCTAGTACACATTAGTCTATGTAGCAAATCCAAGCTGCTCCATAATTTCCTGCAAGTGTGGGCTAGAATAGCTGTACTGAGCTCAATAGACCTGCATGAGTTTATACCAGCAGGGAATATACCCTTGTATTTCCAAAGAGCACTATGGCACATGATTCACTTTGATTCACATTTTTCCCAAGCTTTTATGTAAAATCATTTTATTTTTAGTTCAGAACAAGGGAAATGTTTGTACAGACAGAATTGCATGTTTGTACAGACATTCTCAGAATGTAAATATTAGGTCCAAAAAAGCATCTTTTTGTCTTCATAAAAGTAAAACACAAAGCAAACATCCTCAAAAGAGAACACAGAAGGGAAATTGCTGTCCTTGATCCAATATGCTTTGTGTTGTTGCAGCTGGTCCAGTATCTTCAGCTACTATAGAAGCCAGTGACCAGATTTTGGACATTCTGTGGTACAGTCTTATTTTAGTGTACAGAAGAAAAAGGGTTTGGAAGGCAGAAAATGTGAAAAATGTGGCTGAGGCAGATTTTTATATAGAAAACTATTACTAAATTAAAGTTGCTCAGTTTTGTGTTAAACTGGGCAGTGTCTTACTCAGGCAACATTTAGTAGCTTTTACTGATCCAGTGAATTTAAGATTTACAGAAGCAAACAGTAAGCATCAGCTGGATCATTGCTTGCACAGATTTCATGAGCAGGACTTTAGAAATTCTGTCAAAGAGTATGAGCTACAGATTAGCAGACATAAAATCTTCTTTAAATTGCAGTGTGAGAGGAGGTGTTTAGAAACTATTCAAGAGCACAATATTTCATAGAATTATAGAAGCAACCAGGTTGGAAGAGACTTCCAAGAGCATCCAGTCCAACCTAGCACCCAGCCCTATCCAGTCAACCAGACCATGGCACTGAGTGCCTCATCCAGGCTTTTTTTTTCAACACTTCCAGGGACAGCAACTCCACCACCTCCCTGGGCAGCCCATTCCAATGCCAATCACTCTCTCTGTGAAGAGCTTCCTCCTAACATCCAGCCTAGACCTCCCCTGGCACAACTTGAGACTGTGTCCCCTTGTTCTGTTGCTGGTTGCCTGGCAGAGGAAACCACCCCCACCTGGCTACAGCCTCCCTTCAGGTAGTTGTAGACAGCAATGAGGTCATCCCTGAGGCTCCTCTTCACCAGTCTAAATGCCCCAAGCTCCCTTAGCTTCTCCTCATAGGGTTTGTGTTCCAGCCCCCTCACCAGCTTTGTCACCCTTCTCTGGACACATTCCAGCACCTCAACATCTCTCTTGAATTGAGGAGCCCAGAACTGGACACAGTACTCAAGGTGTGGCCTGACCATTGTTGAGTACAGGGTCAGAATAACTTCCCTTGCCCTACTGGCCACACAGTTCCTGATCCAGGCCAGGATGCCATTGGCTCTCCTGCCCACCTGGGCACACTGCTGCTGGCTCATGTTTCTTAACCATTGTTGATGCAATTTACAATGCTGAAATAAAGATATGTCAGTAGTGAAAGCCATGAGCTCAAGTTTGCAAAAGAAACATTTTTGTAATTCTCAGGTAGAACTGCATAAAAATTAAAACATATCTCTATATATGTCCATGTCTTTCTCCCTGTAGCTTGACATGAAAGTTCAAATTTAATTTTGTTTTGGCTTTACTTCTAAAGTTAATTATTAAAAAAGAAAAATGTTATTTTCAGCAAAGAAATTTCCAAGGAAATAAAACTTGTAGATAGGAATAACTGGATACAAATTTGGAATGAATTACTGTTGTGCTGTGGAGAATTTGCTTTGCAATTGTTGGAAGTGCAGGACAGATTGCAATTTTTTATTATCACAGAAATATATACAGGGCCACTGGTCGTCAATTTGTTTAGAATAGTGGTTTTCACTTCTGTAAATGCAGGCAAACATTTCAGTTATCCTTTTTTCCTTTTACCCTAACTAATTTTAGAGAAGCTGCATGTTACAGTTTGCAAAGAAGAGAAATAAAGAAAAGGAATTTATATTGTTATCTGTGGTCAGCATTTCATTATGCTGGTCTGATACCAATGCTGGGTAGCTTGAAAAACAGCAAGCAATATTTTCTTTCAAGTCTACCAAAATAGCATTCAAGACTCAGAATGCACAGGCTGTAAACATGCTGCATACCCACAGGCAATTACTGTACATTTGGTGTGGCAGCATAGCTTTGTGTATTATTAAATAACTTGCTGAAAACATAATTTGCAGGGTGGTTTTATGATAGGAAAGTGAGAGGAAGATTAGGGTAAGACTTCATTCAGCACTGATGGCTGTAGCTTTCAATATCCATAAATACCTAGACAAGTGTCTTTCTCCCCCACGCACGACCACAGCTAATGTGTACAACATCGCCATGATCACGGTGCTGAACCCCAGCCTATTAGGATACTAATTTGATCTCTAACTTCTGGTATTATAGAACATCACAGTATGTATTCCTCTGACAAGAAGCTACTACACCTTATTTCCCATCTGATGTGAAGCTCAGTAAGAATACCTTACAAACATTAATTAATCTGTTGCCTACAATACAGATTGTAATACAAATATAAGTCTCCAGACTTATATTTGTGTTACAAACTTTGTATATTTGTATTTCCAAACTTTGTATATTTGTATCTCCAAACTTTGTAGTGCTTGTTAGTGCTCAAAATGCCATGTTGACTGCAGAGAGGTGTTATGAAATAATAAGTGGATCTATATTGTCCTATTTTGAGGATCACTTAAATATTACAATCATAGAGCTGCCGAGGTTGAAGAGACTTTTGAGATCATCAAATCCAACCTCTTGGTTGGTTATTTATTATGCTTCTCCAAATATTGCTTGGATGTATCTATCTAGCCCTAGAAAATATATTAGCGTGCACTTGCTCAGAATTGCACACCAGAGGTTATTGCAAGAGGTAAGTCTGGCTGATGTGGTATTGTGTGGCTAAGAAAGCTAAAAAATGATCATCAAGGTAGAGCCAAAAATTCTGAGGAGCTGTGTTTGCTAGTTTTGTGTCTCAGCTTCACTTACAGTAGTGCAGGTTAATGACAACCCAAATGAACAGCTCTGGCATACTGCCACAAATCAGAGGAAAACCTAATAGTTGGAGGCAGGCTAAAAAAACACCTCTGGGCTTGATTCCATGTTGTGTTAGAGCACTTCTTGGAAAGATGGAAGCATGGGTCTCCAAAGGATGCTTCTGGATCCCGTATTCAGTGCTCTCTAATCCTCATGTATTCAGCTTTAATTTATAGCATTGGCATGGAGATCCTGCAATGACCTCATGCCTGTAAAATGCCCACTGTAACAGACTACCCTTGTCACAGCTTTTCTCTTCCCAAATCACCCCAGAAACTCTTTTCCTTAGAGGCAAGGGACAGGGTGGCAGCTGACTGACTCTATGCAGGAGAACTGCTTAGCTGGTGTTAACCTTTGCTATACAGTGGCCAGAGTCAATCATACGGTGAAAAATGTCCATAGCAAAGCAGAGAAGCAGAGGATGTTCTCCTTTGTGCTATATAAAGGACTGGTGTCCAATCTTGTATTTACTTACCTGTTTTGCATGGATATTCATGCATGAAAAAAATTGCAGGGTTTCTATTCCACACAAATACCTGTCAGCTGTTTTAGCAAATGCACCTCCATCCCCCCTCTACTTTTGACTGAACAATGTAATTTTATTCATTCTCTTCTATCCTGGGCTTGAAAAAGTAAATGCTATATTACCCCAACTTAGGTAACCCTTAGGATAATTTTTTAAGCAGCAGGAATCTAGGCTGTCTGGCTGGGTCGATAATGATATCAGCTGCTTCCTTCCAAAACAACAGGTGCTTTGGCATAAAAATGTATATCATCATACTGAGATGATGACATCAGTTCATACTTCAGCTTAATTATAAACTACCTCCATTAATCCTCAAATAATTAAACATTTTGTGTATGGTGCAAGGTGAAATAGAAAAGCAAAAGGTGTTCAACACAGGGTTAAAGTGGCAGTTTCTGAATTGTTTGGGCTCCTGTCTGCCTGTTTAAATGTAAACCTCCAGCTGATTTCAAGCATTCAGTTCTATTTAATTGTTGCAACCATGAAAAGGGTAAAAAGAAACACTGCTAAAAATCAGTGAAGGCTTGATGAAATGACCAAGATACATGGATTGGAATATATGTGTGTATAAATATGCAGAAATGGCAAAGGTGGTCAGGATTTGGCTTTGTATGTGCAAGAATAATTGGGGGGAGAAGCCATGGTTCATGGCCTAATAGCAAAACAAACATCGCAGCATTCAGTGTTGGCAGCTTTTTATACATGAAGTGTAAGCAGTAGTCTGAATAAAACACTCTGAAAACTATTGAAATAAATAGGTGGAGTAACCTTTGTAGGAAAGAAGTACTCATAAAAAAGGCTATACCCAAAGAGTCAAATTCCTTTTTGAATACTTTAGTTCATACAGTGCACAGTCACTTGAAACCTATACATCCTTCTCTTGTGTTCTGTGATAGCAGTGTGTGCCTGCATGTTTAGCACTGTTTAAAAACTCAATGACAGGAGTGCTCAGTTTTTTTATCTGATGTAAAAAACAGTAGACAGAGTTGAGTGAGAGCTAAATTTGTAAGCTAAAAGAGCAGAGGAATACAGGAGAGAAAAGATTATGTTCTTCTGTCTTTAAAATATAGCACTGACCTTCTTTTAAACAGATGCTATCTTCAGGAGCCAGATGTGTCTCCAAGCAAATTAGTTATAAGAAATACATCCAAGGACACAGCCATTTAAGAATCAATAAATTATGCATTTGTCATTTGTTATTGTGTGAGCCTTATGCTGACATCTTTGACATGAATGAAGGAGTCTCTGTCCACAGTGGTAGCATTAACAATTTAACAGAGGTGGTTTTATACCAAAAGGGAAGTGGTTTGATGAAATTACTGTTTATCACCATGTACATATACACACCTTAATTATTCATTGCATGCCCACTTACCAGCCTACTTTGTGTTATGTAAGGTGTGCTAGATTAAAAAGTTAGAGGTCAGGCACGTGTCCTGTCCTGCTGCTCTTTCTATCTACTTGATCTTGAAACAAAGGGACTTACTCTAATGACAATTTTTGGACGATCAATTGAAGGAAGTTTTGTTTATTGATGACACTTCTGAAAAATTCTTGCAAAGAAGAGTTATATTTTTCTAAAAGCAAGAGCCATGGTAGAATTTTTTTTGTGGGTTTAGTTGAAACATTTGGATGACCATATGGAACTCTTAGTGGTGCCATGGGACCATGCAGCTATGAAATCTGATCACTATCTCCCTAGTGACAGCTGGAGCCTTTACACCATCAGAAAATTTTCAGACTTCTAATTTGTCATAACTACCTCCTGTGGAAAGAAAATATGTTATGTAGTTAGATACAAGAATCTGAGGCTACAGAACTACACATATCGGCTTCTTTTCCTTTTAGCTTTCAAGCTTCAAATTAATTCCTTGACTGCATTTTATGACTCACTGATGCAAGAAATAAAACACACAAAAAGAATACCAAAAACATATGGGCTCTTGTGAAACCAAGGTTAGTTCCTCTGGATAGTTATTGTGGAGGATGACTTATTTTGAGAAGCCTACTTACATAACAAATATCGATCCATCCAATTCAAAGTTTCTTTCCATTGAAGCCTTCTCTTCAGTTATTTTGTCTGCTTTACTGATGATGAAAAAATGAAAATCTTTGTTTACCAAACTAAAGTGTAACTTTTCAGTGTTTTCCTTTTCAATTTTTAATGTGTATTTTTTTTTGTCTCCAAATTAGGCCTGAAAGGCCACAAATTCAGTCCCTTTCTATTAGAGGAGCTCGAGGGAGAAGGGCATGAGAGCTCTCTGCTCACTGCAATCACACACGATGACTGTAGACAAAGAAGCACTCATCTGTCCCCAGAAAATAAGAATCTTTTTGACACTCAGAAATATGGATGTCACTTCTGAAAATCATGATGAATGTGCTTATATACCACTTGATACTTCTGTATGGGGGCAGATAATCTATGAGAGCTGAGAATCATGCAACTCCACGTGTATTTGTTGTGTAGCCAGGGCATTTTCAGAAGTCTGTGAGACACAGCTCCGTGACTGTGAGCAGGACAAAATGTAAACATATGTTAACATTTGCTTTTATGCAGCTGCTCTAATAGTCCCTGTAGGTAGGCACCAAAAGTAACCCTGCAGTTTGAGCATGGATGCCATTGCTGTTGATTCTTTTTGTGATGGGTATAGATAAGAGGTTGAGCGTTGTATAATCTTGTGGACAAGAAGGTGATTGCTAAGTTAGGATCCTAATCCAAGTGCTGCTTATGACACTTGAGCTTCCAGCTAGAGTCAGTATTTCGTATAGCAATCTAGCACCAAAGTATATAAAAGTTACAAAGTCAATAAAAGTATATTGGAAAGTTGTCCATTGCAAAAATACAACTTTAAAAAATGTGGTTGACAGACACCATGTTGTACAGGAGATCAGATTAGATTAGAATAGAATAGAATAGAGTAGAATAGAATAGAATAGAATAGAATAGAATCAACCAGGTTGGAAGAGACCTCCAAGATCATCCAAGCCAACCTCGCACCCAGCCCTGGCCAATCAACTAGACCATAGCACTAAGTGCCCCATCCAGACTTTTCTTGAACACCCCCAGGGATGGTGACTCCACCACCTCCCTGGGCAGCCCATTCCAATGCCAATCACTCTCTCTGTGAAGAACTTCCTCCTAACATCCAGCCTATACTTCCCCCAGCACAACTTGAGGCTGTGTCCCCTTGTTCTGTTGCTGGTTGTCTGGGAGAAGAGACCAACCCCTACCTGGCTACAGTCTCCCTTCATGCCAGTGTCTTATTACTTTTTAGTCTAGGACAACAGAACAAAACTACCTCGCTAATTAGTGAGGAAACATGACAGTAAGCTTCTAATAAAGAATTCAGTTTCTCATCATACTCCACTAACATCTATAACTGTTTTGGGATGGTATGCAAGAAACCTTGGAGTACAAATCAGAGACAATGCAAAGAAATAATGATGTTATTTATTATTGTTGATTACAGTTAGAAAGCAAAACTAAGGTAGATCCTAATTAAATTCATGCTCATTTACTATAAAGAAGAACTGGAACAAGAAAGATTGTGTAGCCCATGTGACAAAAAAGGCAACACTAGATAAAAGGCACTTACTGTTCCAGTATGAATAGTACAAGACAGTGAGAGGAAGATATTTGCTTACATTACCAGAAATGATGAAAGACTTTCCATTAAAAAACGATGAGGAAAACTGTGCATAACCCTAGGAGAAAGGAAAGAGACGGCAGGGATAGCATCATGCCATGTAACAACCTGCCACCAACTCAGAAATGGACAATAATGACAAATGGACACAAGGGATAAAACCCCAACCACACTGCTAAGTGTTATCTTGGGCAGATGCAGGATGACTTGTATCTATTGCTGACAGTTGCCCAAGCTTCCTGCTTTTTCACATGTCAACAGTGTTTGTACAGCATAGCATGCTAATAAAATATTTTGATTTGAACACTCTCATTGGTTTTGTCTTTCTTTAAGAGACAAGCCATGACATATAGGTTGACTGGGAACCTCATGTTTCTTTACATCTTGTCCCTCTGTATCCTGTTACTCCAAAGCTTCCTTTTAGGACCAGTCTAATTCCCAGATGCCCTAGAGCCCCAGTGCATATCATCTATGCTATCTTTTAAGGTATATGAAGTACCAAGACAGAAAGGCTTTGCAAAAATGAGAGGCTGCAGAACGTGGATGCTTGCAGCTAAATGTTTCTTGTTCCCATAGCTGGAGATATAGCTATGAGTTTGGCAGATTTAATCAACACATTATTGCTGCCCAGGGAGGTGGTGGAGTTGCTGTCCCTGGAGGTGTTAAAAAAAACCCTAGATGAGGCACTTAGTGCCATGGTCTAGTTGATTGGACAGGGTTGGGTGGTAGGTTGGACTGGATGATCTTGTAGGTCTCTTCCAACTTGGTTGATTCTATGATTCTAAGGGAGTCTTAGATTCAAACTGAGCTTAGCTTGGGAAACTTGGGAATGGGACATAGCAGTATGCTGTTTTTTTTCACAATCATTTTTTTTGTTAGGTCTGTTTAAATACTTAATAAGATTTTAATAAGTTCTGGGCTCCTCAATTCAAGAGAGCTGTTGAGATACTGGAAAGTGTCCAGAGAAGGGCAGCAAAGCAGGAGGAACAGCCCTGTGAGGAGAGGATGAGGAAGCTGGGAATGTGTAGAAGAGGAGGCTCAGGGGTGACCTCATTGCTGTTTACAACCACCTGAAGGGAGGTTGTAGCCAGGTTGGATTGGTTTCTTCTGACAGGCAACCAGCAACAGAACAAGGGGACACAGTCTCAAGTTGTGCCAGGGGAGGTCGAGGCTGGATGTTAGGAGGAAGTTGTTGCCGGAGAGAGTGATTGGCATTGGAATGGGCTGCCCAGGGAGGTGGTGGAGTCACCATCCCTGGAGGTGTTGAAGAAAAGCCTGGATGGGGCACTTAGTGCCATGGTCTAGTTGATTGGCTAGGGCTGGGTGCGAGGTTGGCCTGGATGATCTTGGAGGTCTCTTCCAACCTGGTTGATTCTATGATTTTTATCTTAGCCTTATGCATATGTACATTCCTAGAGCGAGATTTTAAGGTGCTGTGACCTGATGCTCTGTCACAAATTGCACTTTGTTCCGTTTCATAGAATCATAGAACCAACCAGGTTTATTGTCTTCCTTTTACCCAAACCTGTTTGACAATGTTAAAAACTGCCCAATCCCAGTTCACCACTGATTTTCCAACTACAGGCAGGTCAGTGTTTAAAATAGGACCGTGTTTAAATGCTGTAGAATGGAAAGAGTCAGTGAAAAGCAGTACTGGTGCATGTGCTTTTCAAGGATAGTTTCCTTAATCCCAAATTGGCTGTAATGGCTGAACCTACACTGATTTATGGTACCTGTATCCATTGTCTGTTATATCACCTTTTCTTTTTGTACTTCTGTAACTGCTGAAAAGCCTGTGGATCAAGTTCCTTTATTGATAATCACTCTTAAAAAGGGGAATCACCCACGTGAGTATGAACGTTCCCTATTCTTCATCTTACAGCAATGAAAGGGAGTCTAATTTTGTGGTTGTCAATGGACTGAAGAGGTTTAATTACAGGGGGCAAAAGATTTCTGGAGAAGTAGTTATAATCTGTTATTTCCATTCTGGGTAAATTTCTGGTACACTTAGTGAGCTGAATGAAAACTGTTATAATATTGTTTAATTAATGCTGAATTGCTGATGATTTGCCATAGCTGTCTAATTATTATTGGTAGTAGCTCTTCATATTTTGATTAGTGGAGAGGTGAATCACTATCTTTGATGTGGTGAGGTAGCTTCTGCCACAAATTAAAGCCAGGTAGTGAGGCTATAGATTAATTGTGGGTATGTGGAGCAATTAGGGCAATCTGTCTCACTCTGTCATCTGTCTGAAGTTTATTGCCTGTGGTAAAGGTCATAGAAATCAACTTTGAATTGTATTGTTTTTGGACGAGACCTGTATGTATTTAAGTGCAGGGTTGTGGGGAAAATCTTTGGTCATTCTAAGGCAAAACATCTTAGATCTCATTTTCTTCCTTGTCATTAGAAAGAGCAAGTACCAGAAAACAATATGCTGATGGAGAGGGGTTGGAAAGGCTCCCTGGGCCACACAGCAAATAGCAGCATCCATCTGGATAGCAGTTGTTGGGAGCTGCCATGGGATGATGTTAGTTTTGACTAACTTTTTATTCTTGCAAATGTGTAAAGCTGTTAGATTAGGAAGTCAGTCGATGACTTCCAGAAAATGCACTCCCCCAAACAATTGTCACAGGACTCAATGAGAACTTTGCTTGATGGGGAGTTCCCAGTCACCCTCCCAAAGCTGCAAGGTGCTGCTGTCAGACTGCCTCTGGGAGGTGCTTTGCAGAGGTTTTGTATTGTTCAAATATGAACCTGAACCAAAGCATAAGAAGAAAAACAGTCCTCTACTATAAGACTTGAATAACTTTAGCTCATGACAAGTGTTTTTTCCTAATCAAGTCAGTGCCTGGTTTAGACTATTGTGGCTCTTGTAGTTTTCTCTCTATGCTGTGTAACCATGTACTTGATCAATAACGTGGAACAATGGACAAAAAGCTAATAAAAAAAAGATTGCCATTACTTTCTGTTCCTCTTATATTGATTATGAATGCAAACAATCTGATTTAAAGAGATTGCAATGCATGGGTTCTTTTTCTTTAGTTTTGCTATCATCTCATTCTCTGCTCTTTATATGCTGCTCAGATTTTCATCTGCTGCCCGAATTCAGGATTTGAGTTTGGTTTGTTTCCCCTATTTGTCTCATCCTCCCTTTATCAATTCTGACTTACTTCTTTCTCTGTGTACTTTGCTCCTATGCCATGACTTACTGTTATTTCTTGCCCTGATTTATTAGAGGGAGCATGAGAAAATAGTTTCAACTGAAGCTGCTAAATATGTCTCTCATTTATTCAGCTGGTGGGAGAGAGGGAAGAAGGAATGAGGTTCAGCAAAGTAGCCTTTGTAACCACAAGATTGTTTGCACTTTACTGCTAGAGCATGCTGAGACTTGAAGCCTTTGTATGATTTTTATAAGTAGAGAGGCTGTAATGGAACTTTCTTGCTAGACATTAAGAAAATATAAAAGATTAAAATATTTATTTTCTTCTTTTTTATGCACACTGACAAAACACAGCTTTTGAAATCATGTGAGTGGGTGCAATTATATAAACCTCTCTGCAAATAATGAGACCCTTGTGAACAATTTTAAGGAGAAAGCAAAAGCAGCCTCTTGTGTATTCATTTGAGGGAAAAGCAATCTGGCTGAAACTTTTTACTCGAGAGCTTCACTCACCTATGGTCAAAACTTCTTTCTCAGTGGTCATTTATGATGGGGATATAAAGCTGAAACTCAGGTTTAATACCACAAAATTTAGGCAAAAATGAGACACCTCACTTCTGTGCCTTGAGCCTGCCTCTGCTTTTAATCAGTTAAAAACCACAGGCAACTGTTAAGAAAAATAAGTTAGAGCCATTTTCCAAATAAAGGTATCCTCTCTAAATCACAAAAAGGGAAGTGATCTGCTTTGTTGCTTATGTTAACTCACTTGCTTTTGCAAATAAAACCAAGAACCTCGTTAGCACAGCATCACCAATAGTGCACAGAACTTTGCCTAAATGAACTACCAGCTCAAAATAACAGGAGTAGAGGCAAAACTATAGGATAGAAGCAACTGCCACCTCGGTGGCTCTAGAGACAAAAAGAAACAAAAGCAAGAGTAAAGAGTTGAAAGTGGAAATATGAAGAAATTTATAGGTTTGGATAGTTCTGCAAAGGTACAACAACCAATGCCTGCAGATTAGTGCAGGAAAGAGTGACTCAGGTCTGTACCCATTAAAACCCCCATTTTCTGTTTAAAGAATCTGTGACAGCAGAGACACCAGCCATAAACATTAATCTGGTTCAATTTTATGACAATTTATAGCCCATGAGAACAAAATAAGCCTATTGAAGTACATGACAGCAGCAGTACATGAGTCCGTGCTTGAAAATGTTATTCAGAGTGTTGGGACATCTGGGCAGCCAGATCTCGTCGTATTTCTTTACTCTGCCTGAGCTGGAGCATCTGATGGTGGAGTTATTTGTTCAGACGTTTCTAAATAGATAGTGCCAGATAACTGACTGTAATCAAAACCTTTCCATTTTCTGACAGTATTTGGATGGGCTCCAGTCCTAAAAATCTTGTCATAGTTGAGGAAAAAAAAAAAAAAAGAAAGAAAGAAAGAAGGGAAGAAAAAAGGAGAAAGATGTGTTAAGCGTGAACAAGAGCCTCACTGCCAGACTTCCTGCCCAGCTTTTGATCCCTCTGTGTTGCCTGAGAGGTGCAAAGGAGCTGGCGACTGTTTACAGATGCTTGATGGAAGATCCTCCACAGGCAAGGCAGTCTCAGCAAGTAGAAGAGGGATGGAGCTGGGTCCTGCTCCTACCCAGACTCCAGCTCCACACTTGCTGCCGAACGGCAATGGCCATGGCTTGGGTGAGTCAGGTTTCTCCTGACCAAAGCCTCATCTTGCCTTCCAGTCTTATTGCCAGTGTGATGTGCAGAGGCCTGAAACACCTGGTGAGTTAGCAATGTGTAGTTTCACAGCTTTTCTTCTTGGTCCTGTGTGGTGTGAGCTGTCCCTAAATCGTAAATCGTAAAATCAACCAGGTTGGAAGAGACCTCCAAGGTCATCCAGTCCAACCTAGCACCCAGCCCTGTCCAGCCAGCTAGACCATAGCACTAAGTGCCTCATCCAGTCTTTCTTGAACACCTCCAGGGACAGCCCATTCCAATGCCAATCACTCTCTCTGTGAAGAACTTTCTCCTAACATCCAGCCTATACTTCCCCTGGCACAACTTGAGACTGTGTCCCCTTGTTCTGTTGCTGGTTGTCTGGGAGAAGAGACCAACCCCCAGGTTGGTAGTTGTAGACAGCAATGAGGTCACCCCTGGGCCTCCTCTTCTCCAGGCTAAACAACCCCAGCTCACTCAGCCTCTTCTCATAGGGTTTGTGTTCCAGGCCCCTTCACAAGCCTTGTTGCCCTTCTCTGGACACGTTCCAGCACCTCAGCATCTCTCTTGAGAGATGCTGCTTGGTTTCACAGGCTGGTTATTTGCTCTACCATGTACTCTTAGTCACTTTCTGGGTTTAGGTAATTTTCTTCCATCTGTTTGTCTTACCATACTTCATATTTTCCTGAGATAATTTAATAGAGTGTGGGAGTTGTAATAATCTCCCCAGCTTCACGTTTGTTTTGCTTAGTTTGTGGGAATGTTAATGCAAACAGAGAGAGAGAGAGAGAACAAAATTTGATCTATTTAAATAATGCTTAGTGTACATCACGTTTTGATGCATGTGGAAAGGAAGGAGTAAAAAGCCATGTGAAACCCAAGCAAAATAAAGCCTTGCTGAGTACTGCCTGCTCCATAGCCTTGCCACGTGCTGCTGATTAATAGATTTCACTGATACTTTATGGCCAATTGTCCAACTCTAGTTTTCACTTTTAAAGGGCCCATAAAAAGGAGTTAATTCTGTGGCATTCACCCTACTACTCTTAGAAGTTTATTGCCTTACCAGAGAGCCACACAAGTTTAGTGTGATGTTCATCATTGTTAACAGTATCTGAAATAGTTTCTCCTTTATAGTATTCTAGGGTGGTCTATCCAGACATGTGAGTTGTCTCTTTAAAACCATTTTGCAGTGTCATTCAAGGTGGACTGACAACTTTTGGACTTACCTTTTCTGAAGTCTGAATGGTGTAAAACTTCTTTGAAAAGTTTCAGCCTGACCAGTGCTGAGTACAGGGCCACAATAACCTCCCTTGTCCTACTGGCCACGCTGTTCCTGATCCAGGCCAGGATGCCATTGTCTCTCCTGGCCACCTGGGCACACTGCTGGCTCATGTTCAGCTACTATCTACCAGTACCCACAGGTCCCTCTCCTCCTGGCTGCTCTCCAACCACTCTGTCCCCAGCCTGTAGTGCTGCTTGGGGTTGTTGTGGCCAAAGTGCAGACCCCTGCACTTGGCCTTGTTCCATCTCACACCACTGGCCTCTGCCCACCCATCCGTCCTGTCAAGGTCCCTCTGCAGGGCTCTCCTCCCTTCCAACAGATCAACATGGAGGTGCTGGGGAAAAGCCTGGCTGAGGCACTTAGTGGCTGGTCTAGTTGGCTGGCTAGGGCTGGGTGCTAGGTTGGACTGGCTGATCTTGGAGGTCTCTTCCAACCTGGTTGATTCTATGATTCTATAAGGCATGCTCATTTTTCAACCTCTTCTAGTATTTATTCACATTCAAAATATCCATCTGTTTTGAAGGAAAATGTGAAGTGAAAACGAAATGTTTTCCTGTTTTTTGAAAAGCTCCATTACCCTTAACTGTTTTTATTACTGGTGAGGATTTTTCAGTCAGCTTTCTACACTTTGGGTTGGACCCTTGCCAGAGCCCACTTGTACATGTAATACACATAGTGAGTATGCAAGATAGCCTGTTAAATGATGAAGCACTGGGGAGACGTTGCAGTTGAACTTCCTTCATGGAAAAGTAGTTGGCAGCAGAGATATCTCCTAAAGCTGGTTCAAATAATTCTAGACTATGGAAGTGGAAGGAGAAAGAGGCACCTTCAGAGCTTTCATAGTGAACAGAAGGTCTTGTGATGTATGGAGCTGTGTGTGATGGTGATGTTCCCTGTGGCTTGTTTTCTGGTTATAGATTAATTTGCTTTGTGCTCATCTGTCTGGCATGTGACAGTTAATTCATTTTCTCCTCAAAGAGAGGCTAAAATTCTGCCATATGACCTAGGGTGAAATCCTGAACCAATGGAAGAGAAGAAGGGCCTTGCCATTAGCTTCAGTGAGATCAGAGTAAAAGTCAATTTGAAATGCAACGTGCCAAGATTTGTGGTCTGCATACTTAATAAAGGCTATACAAAAGTTCAAATCAGTCCCTGCATATTTTGCAAAAAGTGCAAATTTGCAATTGGAAAATATGTTATTGAATGATATTTCATCCTTTGGAGAGAGAAAACCAAGAGAAAATTAACTTTAAAAGTAGTATGAGGTACAAAAAAGCAGTGGAGAGGAGGGAGAAAAACTGCGTTAACTCAATTGATACTTTTCAAGATACTTTAATGAGGCCCAAGGATTTTAGACTACTTTAATCAGATCGTAACTGGGCCCTTTTCTATGAATAGCCTTTTTAGGTTAATTATGATCAAATCTCCCTGGTTTTTGTAACTGAGGAGATAGCACATTCTGTAAATGAAGATGGTAGGGTAATAATAGACTTTTTTTGGAGCATTAAGTAACTATGCCTATCTTAATTACAGTAAAAATCTTCTTGCAGCTGAAGGCAGGTTGGCTTAACTAGCAAGCAATTAAAACAAGTGAAGCCAGCTTGGGCAGGTGATGCTTGGCCACCTGACAAATGTGATAAAGCTGTGAGAGATGCCTTTTTTTTTGGTAACCTTTTCTTCAGGAACCTTGAAGTGCAGAGTGGATGTAATGATAAATGGTAAGTGGCTTTTCCTTTATGTAACACAGCATTTTAAGATGATTTTTTTTTTTTTCTTAAGGGATAAGAGGAAGTCTGGTTAGAGATGGGTGGAAAGGGATGTCCTTCAAGAGTCTGTACTAGGACCTGTGCCATTCAATGTCTTCATCAATGATGTGGACAGTGGGATTGAGAGCACCCTCAGCAAGTTTGCATGTGATACGGGCTCAGTGATGTGGTTGACAAGACTGAAGGACGAGATCCAGAGACATCTGGAGAGATAGGCTGAGGAGAACATCATGAGGTCCAGTGTGGCAAAATGCAATGTCCTGCACCTAAGACTGGACAACTCTCAGTATCAGTACAGATTGAGGGACAATGAAATTGAGAGCAGCCTTATGGAACTTGAAGGTACTGGTGTGGCTAGGAGGACAAGGGAGGGAGGATATTCTTCCCCTGTACTCAGCACTGGTCAAGCCACACCTAGAAACCTGTGTCCAGTTCTGGGCTCCTCAACTCAAGAGAGATGTTGAGATAGTGGAATGTGTCCAGAGAAGTGCGATGAAGCTGGTGAGGAGCCTGGAGCACAGCCCTGTGAGGAGAGGCTGAAGGAGCTGGGGGTGTGCAGACTGGAGAAGAGGAGGCTCAGGGGTGACCTCATTGC
Organism: Tricholaema leucomelas; assembly: GCA_013400475.1. Classification (NCBI taxonomy): domain Eukaryota; kingdom Metazoa; phylum Chordata; class Aves; order Piciformes; family Lybiidae; genus Tricholaema lacrymosa; species Tricholaema leucomelas. The sequence continues at coordinate 77,020 of WAAF01012402.1, read as the reverse complement.
TGTCTACAACTACCTGAAGGGAGGCTGTAGCCAGGTATGCGTCAGTCTCTTCTGCCAAGCAAGCTGCAAGAGAACCTGTGTTGTGTAGTGAGTTTATTCTACTGGAGGAGGGATCCACCCTAACCTGAGACAAATGTGTTTTGATGTAGCTACTGTCAGCTCTAAGAGTTTGGTATTGCTGAGCTTGAGGAGATTTTGGTATTATTGAACTTGTGGGGATTTGTAGAAGTAGTCAACATTCTTTTCTGGAGAGAAAATGACACAAGTGCAGCTGCATATAATACTTCATATTATTAATTTTTGTATCCTTGTCAAGAAAGAGTTGAGAAATATATACCTTAATGAGGTTTGCTATCTGAGTACAGCACCCTACCTCTTAAAAGCAGGCAAGACAAGTACTTTTGAAGAGGGCATCTTTTACTAGATAGTCATGGATCATTCTCTGGATCTTCATTCCCCCCCCAGATCTCTAAGAATTTGATGAAACACAATGAAAAGATAAGTAGCAGTACTTTTGATCTGCAGGTAAATGGATTGGAATTCTTGAAGGAAACCAGCTTAAGGACTACCTGAAAGGAGGCTGTAGCCAGGTGGGGGTTGGTTTCTTCTGCCAGGCAACCAGCAACAGAACAAGGGGACACAGTCTCAAGTTGTGCTTGGGGAGGTCTAGGCTGGATGTCAGGAGGAAGCTCTTCAGAGAGAGAGAGTGATTGGCATTGGAATGGGCTGCCCGGGAAGGTGGTGGAGTCGCTGTCCCTGGAAGTGTTGAAGAAAAGCCTGGCTGAGGCACTTAGTGCCATGGTCTAGTTGCTTGGCTAGGGCTAGGTGCTAGGCTGGACTGGATGATCTCGGAGGTCTCTTCCAACCTGGTTGCTTCTATGGTTCTATGACTAGGATCCACCTCTTTGATTCACAACTTGTTTCTAGTGTTTAAGGAAGCAAAAAATGGAAAGCATTGAACTCCAATCTGAGAGAGAGAATATACTTCTTCATTTGTTGTGCACAACAGTATTTCACCTGTGAGAAATGTTCATCTTTCTACTAACTAGCAAATCAAAACCACTTTTTGAAAGGAATTGTACCTCACAGAAACATTTGCACCTGCAGATGCCCTGAGCAGATTGCATTACTTAGTTTTGCTGTGGTGAGTGTAGGACAAGGGAACATGATAATGTTGCTTTCTCTCCTCTGTGCTCGTTGTCTCCCTTGCCGTAATCTTTCATTTGTTTCCAGTTGCTGGAAATTTGAGGGACTGGAGGGGAGTGCTGTAGCAGGCCTTGCCCTTAGCCTCTTTGTTTCTGCTAGCTTTAATTAATCTCTGTAGATTCACCAAATTTGTGATTAGATTCTTTTTTTGCTTTTAAAGCTTGGCTTATGTTCATGAGGGAGGTTTTCTCTTAGCTCTACTTGAAACCCCATTATTACCACTCTGAATGCTGCCCTGTTTGTTGCAGAAACCCATCTTAGTAATTTATCCCATATCTCTATTTTCCCCTCATGGAAAATACATTTATTTTAATTCTTCTAATTGTTTTTCATTTCCTACACTCCAAATTTGTCTCTTCCCTGCAGGCATCTCTTCATCTTAGATCATTGACTGGAGAGGACTTCTTGCCTCTTTAGTTCTTTATCTCTATTCCAAATGGACTAATTGTACAGTGTTCAATAAAACCAAATAATTTAATTTGTTATTTCTTTCATCATGCACTTGCAAGCTTGGCAGGCATTTAAGATGATTCTTCAGTTGTGGGGTTGTCAAGTGTGTCTCAAATTGACATGTCAGTTTTAGTGGACAGTTATGTGAAACTTTGGGTGAGATGTGAGAATGTAAATAGTAAGACAGGTGTAAACCTGCACTGTTGTTGAGTCCCAAATACAGCAGAAAATGTAGAGCCTTCCCTGCTTTGTGCAGGAATGACTATCCTGTGGCTTCACAGCTCCCTTGGAGAAGGAGGCACAGTGAATCAGAACATTATATTATTTTTCTTTGTTATTTTAGATATTGTGTTTAATCTCATGTAATAGCCAATTAATTTCATTTGCCTTTAGAGCTGGGAAAAAGTATAAACCTGGCAGGAGAGTGAGGTAGGAAGAAACAAAAGCTGAATTCATGGAGGTGTCCCATGTGTGCAACAGGAAATCAGTTGCCATATGGTCAGTTATAAATAGGGCCATCATGCAGCTGCATCGCCTTTGTGTCCAGGTTCTCTGCTCAAGATCTCTATTTTCAGGCTTTCTTATCTTTGCTCACCCCATCTAGCCTTTTTTTTTTTTCAGGTAGAATGAACAAAAGATTTGTTGGAGGTTCTGGAGCTGGCTGTTCCATTACTGTGGCTGGCACTAAAAGTGGGCTGCTTATTGCAAGGAGAAATGTTCAGCCTGATGATGGGACAAGGCTGAAGAGAACCATCACCTAAATAAAAGATGGAGGCCTTGAGGTAGAACCTCCCAGAATGACACTATTTCCTTATAAGTGTCGTCTTTTCACTTCTGGAAACATTTTCAGTTGGAAATTTTTGGTTATGATGGCCAAACTAGATTTCTATCAGCCCAGCTGCACTGCTGTCTGCAAGTGTGTTTCTATCTGAAAAAATACAGCTGCATTTGGGCGAGTGATTTGGAGTGAGATGGTGTGAGTTATGTTCTCCCACAGGTCTGGGGATCCTCAAATGTGGCTAGCATTGATGTGTGAGGTGGTGGTCCCAGCCAGGAAGTTCTGCCATCTTCACGTGCTTTCCCTGGCATTTTCTTTGTTTCTTTTCAAGGCAGAGTAAGATGGAGAGGTGAAGCATTGTGAGTCAAAGCAGACAAAAATAGCACAAAGGTCAGAAATGATGGTTTTGTTTTTGTCCTTAGAAACTCAGTGCTGTAAGGCAACTGATCAGTTGTCTTGGGGATGGCAGCACAGATTGAGTTAACTGTCTTTGCCTGGGTCCTTTGTATATGTGCTGTTGGATTTGGCATTTGTGAGCACAGCTAATCGACTAGCTTAATAGGCAGGACATTCAGGGGTGATTCTAGGTCATAGAAAACGTAAGAGTTTATTACACCTTACAGCTCCTTTGGACATTTTCTTTATTTTCTACATAGTCCTAGTCTCATTATTTTTTACTTTGGCTGACACACGCCTTTGACATCCTGATATTCAGTTAATCAATCAGCAAGAGAGGCTTTGGAGTGTCTTCACACAGATGGTCAGAGTTCTACTTTCTATCTGCCTGCAGACGAGGCAAGCTCTGGCTTTGATTTTTGTTGAGTATCTTGAAATACAATCCCTACTCAGAGACTTGAAATGGAATTACACCCATTATACCATCCAAATTTGTCATATATAAATATAGATGTTGAGATGATTAAACACATTAGCAATTTTCAGTGACTCTTTAATTCCATCATTATTTTTATTTGATGAACCTCTTTCTTATGAAACTTATTAAAATGTTGGTATAAATCTATTCCAAATTCCCTTGATGACTATGTGTATACAAAATGATATACATAATGATTTGCTTTTGAGACTGCATTAGAAATGTGCATTGGCTTTTCAGTTGAAGGGGTTGTGTATCACTCCCATAAGGAATAATGACTAAGATTTTATTTTTACATTAGGGAGCTGCAGGCACTCAGGCATGGTCTCTACCTTGCTCTGAATCTCACCCAGTGCTTCCTAAAGGCTCCCGTGGTGCCAATTAGAGCTGGGTCAGATCCTGCAGAAGTACCTTCAGGAAACTCTTCTTTAAGCAGATCAGAAAGCACTAAACATGAAAGAAGGCATAATGGGCAGGACCTAGTCACTGAGTTCTTGTTGTCCAGAAGTTACAGCTTTAACTGAAACCATCATTTAAGCACCTATGTAATCAGCAGACAGGTACTTTCAGCAGCTGATTTTTTAGCTTTCTTTCAGCACAAGCTTCTTCTGAGGTTGCCTTGCTCCATACATTGGCTGCAAAGAGAGCCTGGGTAACTATTTGAGACTGGATACTGAAGTAATTAGACAAAGAGAACTAGTTGGGTCTCTCCCTGAGGGATTTTGCTGATCTGATGACCCTCATGAGTTAGGCTCTGGCTCTTGTTAGAGATATGAACTCTACCATAATTTTTTTTCTTAACATAAACCTGTCTAAAAAGGCTTCTCTTACACATTTTCACTCTGTTCAAAGGCACTTGGCTTTCAGATGCTTGCTGAACAATGTGGTGAACTGTGCAATTATATCTCAGATTTATATAATAAAAGTCATTATTATCAATGGGTAAATTCTTCAGCTCCTATTTTATTTCTAATCAAAACCTCCTCTTTCCAAAGACAATCACAGAATTGCCTGAAAAAGCTTCCTCTAAAGTGGAAATTAATGGAAAATGTTTTGTACTTATCTTTAATAGTACTTTTTTTTGGGGTAGTGGTGGTGTCTAAATTCCTCCTTGGAGCCATAAAAACCACTGGCACCTGCAGCACAGTGTGGCATGAAATGGTGTAATTCAATCTGGTCACAAAATAAATTATTCTAACTATATCTTTGGCAGCCCCACTTCAAGTCTATCAGAAAGCTGGTTCAGTGTATCCCTTCTCTACCTTTTTTTTTCCTATTTATTTTAAACCTCAGTGACCTGTGAGTCAACTACAGGAGTTCTAGGCCAAAAATCAATGTAATGAAACAGACAAAAGAAATTCCAGCCAAGAGCCATGCAGTGGAAAACTGGGATTAACAACATGAAAATCTTTAAAACTGCAAGTTAGCCTATTAATGACATCACTGTTGAAGTGAAGCAGCCACATTTTGCAAGCCACGTTTAGAGGTTAACCCCTACAACTCGGTTCTTTCCCACTGCCATCTCTAAGTGAGCATCATTTAGAGCTCCCTGTGATAGGACAAGTAGCAATGGGTGTAAGTTGCAGCAAAAGAGGTTCTGCCTCAACACAAGGGGGGACTTCTTTACTGTAAGGGTCACAGAGCACTGGAACAGGCTCTCCAGAGAGGTTGTGGAGTCTCCTTCCCTTGAGACTTTCAAGGCCTGTCTGGATGTGTTCCTCTGTGATCTGTGTTAGATAGCATTGTCCTGCTCTGGCAGGGGGGTTGGACTCGATGATCTCCTTGGGTCCCTTCCAACTCCTGTTATCCTGTGAGCCTGTAAGATGGAAATATCAGTCAAAATAGAACACAAAAAAGCAAAGTACAATGCTGGTGGTATGTCTTTCTATATTTTATAGTTCGAGGCATTTATCCCCAAAATTCTGAAGCAAACATGCTTCAATTTCCATTTGTTTGGTTTTCACAATAAAAGTAACTTTTATTTTGACTCTTAACAAAGTATTTATAAATGTCATCATTGGAAGAATCCTTTGGTAGTCCTGTGAACAAGATGTCTTTTAGAATATCAGGATTTGAAGTGGAAAAGTGATGTCTTCTCTCTTGCTGCTATACCAGCACAAGAGTGCCACAACATTGGTCATGTTAATAACTCATATGGCCTGGCTGACCATATATGCTTGAGAGCAAGGATGTTATCTTTTAAATGCTGTTGTAGCTAATTTTATGTCTTGCTGCTGTAAAACTGCTAATGAATATCCAGGATTTTTTTTTCCCAGTAATGAATTCTCTACTAATTTATTCTCTCCCTCGCTTCTTTCCCCTTCTTTCTGACCACAAGATTAAAAAAAAAAATAGAAATAAATCCCTGTTGCAATGAGACTAAGCTCTATAGTAGACTGAGAGAGTGATTGGCATTGGAATGGGGTGCCCAGGGAGGTGGTGGAGTCACTGTCCTTGGAGGTGTTCAAGAAAAGACTGGTTGAGGCACTTAGTGCCATGGTCTAGTTGGCTGGATAGGGCTGGGTGAGAGACTGGACTGAATGATCTTGGAGGTCTCTTCCAATCTGTTTGATTTGATGATTCTGACTGGAAGATGTCTTGGCATGGGCTTTAATTAATAACAGGCATTATGGTTTGAGAGGAGATCATGCATGGCTTATTGCCGTGGTCTAGATGACTGGATAGGGCTGGGTGATAGATTGGACTGGATGATCTTGGAGGTCTCTTCCAACCTGGTTGATTCTATGGCTAAGCTCTATGTAGACTTGTGTGGGGCTTGCTTTGGTTGGTTGAATTTTCTTTCCTGTCTTTTAAAGGAATGCAAATGAAGAGTCAAATAATTCATAACAATCTCAAAAGAGTAAGTAAAAATCATTGCTACCACAATTATATCAATATAGCTGAAAAAATTGTAAAGGTTCTATTTTTACCAAGAGCTTTCTTAAATCCATGTAATGAAAATGTAGCAAAAGCTGTACATTTCCTTGAGGCCACGAGTGGTATATAGGAATTAGGAAAAATAAATGCCAATCAGACTTTAATAAAAGCCTATATATTCACTGTACTGCTTGGATTATAGTGTAGCTGATTCCTAGGTGGAAAAGAATATTTTCCTTTCTTGAACTCAAATGTCTTGTGTATTGTTATCCTTCTAAACAGACCTACATAGGCAGTTACAATCATGCCCGAGCTTTGGCTGAGAATGGAATGAATGAGGATTATATAGTTGGTACTTACATAAGAATGAAGGTTCTTAAAGTGTCCAGCTGACAAAAACAACAAAAAAAGCTCTTTCTCCTAGGAGTATCCTTTCTAATTATTCATAATTAATAAATAAACAAAGAACTATGTCGTTCTACAACAAGTAGTCATTAAAAGGCTCTTAGAACTAAAAAGACTTCCTGGTCAGAAAGCAGACACCCAGCTGTGCTAAAGGAATGTAGGGCTGAATCCAGAAAAAACTTCTACAGAGATGTTTTTGATGTTTGAGTTCAGGAGACATTGTTTAGGACTGGAACATTGCTTTTTAAAAATGCTTTGAACCACATACAATTTTATACAAGCAGTGAGGCTTGAATCTGAACTCTATGGTTGGTGCTTCTGATTTTAAAGAATCAAGTGCCCAGTTTTGTGCTCCTCAATTCAAGAGAGATGTTGAGGTACTGGAAAGTGTCCAGAGAAGGACAACAAAGCTGGTGAGGAGCCTGGGGCATAGCCCTGTGAGGAGAGGCTGAGGGAGCTGGGGGTGTGCAGCCTGCAGAAGAGGAGGCTTAGGGTGACCTCATTGCTGTCTACAACTACCTGAAGGGAGGCTGTAGCCAGGCGGGTGTTGGTCTCTTCTGCTAGGCAACCAGCAATAGAACAAGGGGACACAGTCTCAAGTTGTGCCATGGGAGGTCTAGGCTGAATGTTAGGAGGAAGTTGTTGGCAGAGAGAGTGATTGGCATTGGAATGGGCTGCCCAGGTAGGTGGTGGAGTCACCATCCCTGGAGGTGTTGAAGAAAAGCCTGGATGGGGCACTTAGTGCCATGGTCTGGTTGACTGGCTAGGGCTGGGTGCGAGGTTGGACTGGATGATCTTGGAGGTCTCTTCCAATCTGGTTGATTCTATGATTCTGACTGGAAGATGTCTTGGCATAGACTTTCATTAATAACAGACATTATGATTTGAGGGGAGATCATGCATGGCTGGGGCTGTGGGTAGCAGTGTAGGTTGGAATGCACTGGGTGGTTATTAATGCAATTAGATTTTCAGAGGGAACTTGACAGAATGCAGATGAAGGTGTCTAGTGACCGTGTGCTAAGAAAAAGCCGTCTATACTTTGGCTGGAAGTGTGTCTCAGCAGTATGTAGCAAGGGCTTATGCTCTTCCTGTGAGATGCTGCCCAATCCTGGGGCATTGCTGTTGCAGCATAACTCACCATTCTCCCCTCTCCCTGAATCTGTGGCTGGCTCAGGCTGTCCTATTGTCTTCCAACAGACCCTCTGGGAAGTCCAAGTTTTCTGTGTATTTTCAGGATTTGCTATAAATGTGTCGTGTTTTGTTAGAGTTTCCTCATCTTGTAGAATCGTCTCTCCACTATAATCAATTCAGTAATGCCAAATTACTGGAATAAGGGATTATTCAGACTCCTGTCCCTGCAGAATAACAACTGTTAGTTTATTTGCTTCTGTTACTGGATCTTCCAACCCCTGCACAGTGTTGTAGAAGACAAAGTTTTTCTTTATTCATTCAGACACTACTCTTTTTTTTGGATTGCCATATTGAACACTCGACATTCTTTGCTCTATTTCTTATTTCCATGATAAACAATCCCTTGGGAGTTCTCTAAAAATGGCCCATGTGGCAGGCAAAGAAAAGCCCTTACAGACAGCAAAAGGCATAGGAACCATTTAGTTAAGCATCATATGTTTTGACCTGAAGATCTTGCTTTCTTTAGATCATCTTTATGCTTTCACCTGGGTTCTGCTCAAATCAGAAGACTCAGCTTTGAAGTGTCTCTGAGTTCGCGTTCCAAGGAAAGTTTATCCTGGCTTTCTGTTGTTACAAAGAACATAAAGCATGTATGGCACCAAGTACTTAAAGGAAAATGTAGTTGTCTACTCTGAAGGAAGAGCCCTAGCAGGCTGCAGCCAAAACCCACTCTTATTTTTCCTTTTCCTTGTCCTAGACTTTGTATATTCCCCTTCCCCAAGCAGTCATTTAACCGAGAAGAGTGAAGGCTGGTGCACTTCTGAGAGGCACCAGCAAACAAATAGAGCTTTCTTGCAGGAATAAAGCCAGGTATCTATTGGATAAAAGGAGGAATTGAATTTCATGCTGGTTGAGGCCAAGGTTTAGAATGTGCTGGACAAGAACCTGTAGCAAATCCAGAAACGACTTCTATTCCTGGAGACATACCAAGCTGTGTGTGCTGCTGCTCCCAGTTCAGTACCCATAAACAGTCATGACACTAAAATAGTGGAGGAAGTCAGGAAGTCAGGGATGACATTTCAAACACTGAGAGTTTTTTCCTGTTCTTTAAAAAGAGATCTTTAACATAGGTCTATTAGACTTGTAATGAAAGGGTAATTAATGTAAGATGGTATTTTTTTCTAAAGTTAATATTGTTTATTAATTTTCATGTTCAGGAGTCTCACCCCCTCCAACCACTAATTTCAGCAATAATTGGTTCTTCTGCAACGGTCATGGAACCATTATACAGAGGAATAATTAGATCTAGAAATAACTGGAAAAATATATGTAGACATTAATTGAACTGGAAGAGAAGGTTGTTGTGGTCAATATACTGCTTGCCTACTAGATGGACTCAAGGAGCTCTGTTCTGCTTGAAGCAGAAGGCAATGGTGAGTTACAAGAGGCTTTAAGTATTTGCTCACAAAAGTAATTTCCCAACTCACAGGGGTAGTCACAGCTTCAGGCAGTACCCAAACACTTTCAGCTGCGGTCAGCCGCTGAGGCTTTGGGTTCTTCCCAGTCTTCACAGAGTGCTAGGAAAAGGAGGCTGACAGTCTCTGACCAGGTCCTGATTTCTGGATGATCTGTGTGTCCATGACTTCCCATCTTGGCAGGAGACTTTTGGGTGCAGGCAGGATGTCTTGCGATGTGCAGTCTCAGCACAATGTCCTGCTGGCTATGCAGGGCGATGACGTGGAGACATTTAGAGCCTGTTCCTGATAAACTCGAGGCAGGCAGATTCCAGGCAGTTCAGGATACAATAAGGCAGTGAGCAATGGCAGCAGGCAAGCAAGCATGAATACAACAGCAGAGCACATTGTGTTTACCTGCTCTATCTCTTTCTCAATGTAGCCCTAGACTAATGGGCCTTTGGACACAGACTAGCCAATCAGAATGGCAGTTAGCTGAGCTTGACCATATTAGGTGAAACCATAGGCTTGCTTTACCCAAATTTGGGAAGAACATAGGCCCTGCACAAGGCAGGCACAAGCTAAGTGTGTGTACCTTGTTTACCACAGGATGCAAACAAGTCTGGGCAAGCCAGACTCCTTAGACTCAATGGCTCCATGTTCTTTGTGTCCAATTTCCCACAGTTGCTTCTCCTCAGAGCAGAAAAACATGTCTGGGCAAGCCAGGACACAGATAAGCCTGCTTAGGCCTACCACAATGGGTTTTTGCTTGTGAACAATGTAATTATGCATCCTAGATCCACACCTGTTGAGAGGAATGTCTTAGTACTCACAGAAAGAAAAATGAGCTGAAAGTGTTGACCTCTTAGTAAAATTGACTTACTAGTGTTTGCACCACCTGTTGCAACAGTGCTTAATCAGTCCTTTCAGATTGGAGTAGGTATTTGATTAGTACCAGATGTTTCCCAACTTTGTGGCTATTCCAGTCTTTAAATCAGGACTAGAAATCATTAAGCTACATTGCCTTCATCTCTGCTAAGTTTTGAGGACAAGAAAATTTATAAGTTACTGTCTTATGATCTAATAAGGAAGACATTGTCAAATACATCAGAAGGATCTTCTTTTGAGCTTAGCTATTTTTATACCATAGTCATCCTCAGGAAAGCAGTGACATGGTAAGATGATGAGTCTTTAAAACTCCATAGAGGAAATGCATGTAAGCTCAAAAGGTCAACTTCTTTTATAGTTTCAAAGGGAAAAGCCTTGTCACAGATGGTGAAGACAGACAGACAAGATTTAAGTGTGCTTTAACTGGACTGCATGTGTTAACATCTCTGAGAATTGAAGTTATTTGTTCAAGACAAGTGTGCTTTTGCAGTCTGTCCTGAATGAGGAAAGTCTCTCTTCCCAGCCCTTGACTGGTTCCAGAATCCCTGCTATGAGTCCCAGTGCCTTCTCCTGTGGAGAGCGAGGGGACAGCATGGTTCTGACACTCATACACCCTTTTCTTGTCACCCTCAGCTGTTGATTAACAAAAGAAGAGCACTACAACAGTATGGACTGAAAATACTAGGGTGGTTCTCTCACACTACATGTGGTGGAAGATGCTGAAAGATCCTTCTGGAAGGAAGGCAAATAAAGGAAAGAAGTAAGGGGTTTCACAGTAAAGGAAAAACTGCCTCAGTTTCCCCTAAAAGCAGCAAAAAAACCAAGCAACTGCATGTTGCAATTCAGTCAGGTCAGGATCCCTGTGATGGTTTGGGAATTACCTGCTCCCCCACTCTTATGAAATCACCTAGACTAGACTTAGCTGGCTGGAATTTAAAGGAATGAAGCTTTATTTTACAGCTTAGCATAATATGCAAGCAGATATTTACAATATATACAGCTATAGACAGAAATAGACAAGTTAAAGGTAACACAGAAACACAATACGCTTCCCAACCACCCTTCTACCTTCCATCCCTCTAGCTTACCCCAGAGTCTACCTTATGTGCAAGGTGAGTTTGGAGGCTTGGCAAGAGGGGTTAGAAAGTAGAAGAATTTGTTACACAGAAGCAGCCCAGGGATAAACACAGACTCTGACAGAGGCATGCACACTCTTATCTATGTTCTTGTTCTGTGTTCTTGTTCTTGTACATCTCAACAAGCCTATGAGTGACATAGACATCACCATTGTTTCATTTTCACAGCCTATAATCTAATTTTCCTTCACTAAAATATTCCAGTTAGCCTCAAACTAGCACAATCCCTCATTTAAAGAACTCCTAATAAGGGCTAGCTAAAAAGAGGGAAAGCAGAAGGAAACATTGCAAACTCTTGTGACTCCATAGTCCTTGTGCTGCTGGCCCGAAGTCAACCTTCCTTATCTTACAGCCACTTTGATACGTGAAGGGCTGGAGTGGGCCCTGCACTTGGGAGTGTTAAAACCACTGGCTGCAAGCAATCACAGAGATGCCATTGTACAGCCTATGTCCTTTAGAGTGGACTTCAAATTTCCATTTCTAAGCATACACTGACGAGATGGCAGTGTGTCAGAATTAAAATAGGAAATAGTGCATCTTACACTGATTCTGGTTTTAGAGAAGCTAGAAACAGAAGTGTGAAATGCTGCCTACAACTACCTGAAGAGAGGCTGTAGCTATGGGGTTGGTCTCTTCTGCCAGGCAACCAGCAACAGAGCAAGGGGACACAGTCTCAAATTGTGCCACGGGAGGTATGGGCTGGATGTTAGCAGGAAGTTCTTCAGAAAGTGATTGGCATTGGAATGAGCTGCCCAGGGAGGTGGTGGAGTCGCTGTCCCTGGAGGTGTCAAAGAAAAGCCTGGGTGGGGCACTTAGTGCCATGGTCTAGTTGACTGAGTAGGGCTGGATGATAGATTGGACTGGATGATCTTGGAAGTCTCTTTCACCCAAGAATGGTTGATTCTATTTCAACCAAGCTGGTTGATTCTATGATTCTATACCTGAGTAAATGTGTAAAATTGCAAGAATAATTATTTTTCCCTTGTATGTTAAAACAAACGAAAAAACCCCAGACAAACCCCAGCTTTGCTCATTACTGTGCAAGACTGACTAGCAGTGGGCAGGAATGTGTTCTGCATGGAAGCACTGCTAGGGATATATACTATGTAGGAAATTGCTTGTCTCTTCGTGTTTTACAAACGCTTCTTTTTTAAGAGCAGTGCAGGAAGGAGCAGTGTTTTAAAGAAAATTATTTAAATCAGATTCTTTCTCATCTGTACCTTTTAAGTTGTGTTGGTTTTTTGGTTTGTTTTTTGTTTTTTTTTTTGCTGTTGTTTTGCCTTTTCCCTGGTAAAGGTTGAAACATTAGAGGCAATGTCACAGAAGGGTGTCGTGCAACTTTGAAGAAATATATCCCACCATGACAATTCTTGTTTAGATCCTAAGTCAAAGCTGACTGGAGCTACTAGGAAAATTTCATGCTGTCAGTGTACACAGAAAATTTTTGCTTGCACAAAGCACCCATGGATCCTGTTGCCTAACTGGGCAAATTATTCACAACAAAGAATTAATTTGCTTTTCAGTTCAGTGTGCAGTATTGTCTAGACCATTTGATAACTTGTATTTTTTCCTGAATTGCAAGATTTGCTCTTTTTTTCCTTGTGGATCAGCTCCTCTTACAGCTGAAGGACATGTTTGTGAATGAAACTTTGTTTCACTTGGAGCAAATTATCTGTTTGAACACTGTTGTTTGGTATGTCCTTAAAATTTTCTTCAAGCAAACTTTTCTGATATGTTAATGAAGATAAAATATGAATTAAAGAGACTCAACTGAAACTTCTTTGGAAATGTAGTCTGTCCTACTGTTGTCAATCAAGCCTTTTTCTGCTTGGCTCATTGAGGGCACTGGCATACAGAAGTCAGTAATGTCATCTTCCAGACACTAGGCTTAACCTTTAGTATGTTTATCATATAAACTACTTAACAAACCTTCAAAATTACACTTATTAGCATATTTTTGTTGCAAAGGTGGTTTCTACTAAGAATGTAGCCAGAGCTGATAGACACCAACAAACTTGTAAGACAATCTATTTTGAGAGAACTCAGTGTGGTAAATTATATACTTCCACTTAGGGAATTGTTCAAGAGAGCAGTAATAGTGTAAGCCCATAGGTGTTACGGTAAGTGCGCTCATTGTGTCAGAACAGTTGTATTTGATAAAGCTTTATTCCCAACTTCAGAGAGCTTTTAAGATGTTTTCCACTTGGATGACTGTTTTGTTTTGTGAGTTTTAAAGATTTGGTTATTAGTTTAGGGAATTTAAAACTAATGTGTGATGGTTTGGGTGTCCCCCGCCCCCCCACACTTTTAGAAATCACCCAGACTAGACTCAGCCGGCTCTGGAAATATGAATGAAGCTTATATTTACAGCTGGCACAATTTACAAGCAGATAGTTACAGTATATACAGATATAGACAGAAATAGACAAGGGAAAAAAAAGGTAGTACAAACACAATTCCCCTCCCAGAAACCTGAGTTCCCAGGAGGGGCTCTCAACCACCCTTCACCTCCCCCTACCCCTCTCAACCTTACCCCAGTCCCAAGGAAGAATGGAGGTTCGGCCAAAAGGGTTAAAAGCGAGGTGAAGCAGCCAAGCAAAGGAGGGTGAGGTTAGAAAGGAAGATGGAGTCCAGCCAGCAGCCACGAGCTCTCCCCAGCAGGAGAAGCAGCAAGTGCCATAATCTTTGTTTTGCCTTTCTTCTTTTGTATACATCTCAGCAAGACTGTGAGCGAAGTAGACCTCACCATTGTTTTCATTTTACAGCCTATCATCTAGTTCTTCTCACCAAAACATGCTAGCTAGGCTCAAACTAGCACATAATGTTAAGCTCCAAACTGTAAAACATTGTGTCAGATATCTAGACTGGTGTGAGCTGAGTTACACGGAGACATGTAGTAATATTTTCTTCACACAACACAGAACAGCTGTTATGGCATCACTATTAAATGGAAGGTCAAAATATTTTGCACAGAGTGAGGAGTTTTTAGGAACGTGTTTAACTCAGCTTTGGGTAATATTTTACAATGGACAATATTATACATGGTCTCATTTTAACAAAGCCTTGTTTCATGCCATCTGTGATGGTTTGGGTGTCCCCCACCCCCCACACTTTAGAAATCACCCAGACTAGACTCAGCCGGCTCTGGAAATATGAATGAAGCTTATATTTACAGCTAGCACAATGTACAAGCAGATAGTTACAGTATATACAGATATAGACAGAAATAGACAAGGTAAAAGGCAATACAGACACAACTCCCCTCCCAGAAACCTGAGTCCCCAGGAGGGGCTCTCAACCACCCCCTCACCTTCCCCCCTACCCCTCTCAACCTTACTCCAGTCCCAAGGAAGAATGGAGGTTCGGCCAAGGGGATTAAGAAGCAAAGGTCAATCAGCAAAGCAAATGGAGAGTGAGGTTAGAAAGCAAGATGGAGTTCAGCCAGTAGACCGAGCTCTCCAGCAGGCAAAGAGCTGAGAGCACAGCCCAGAGCCAAGTGCCCAAGTGAAGTGCAGAGCGAAGTGACTTTATCTAATGTTTTGCTTTTCCTTTCTACACATCTCAGCAAGACTGTGAGGGAAGTAGACCTCACCATTGTTTTCATTTCTCATCCTATGATCTAGTTCTTCTGACCAAAACATTCTAGCTAGCTTCAAACTAGCACAGCATCTAACGTCCTTTAAAAAAGAACCATAGAATCAACTAGGTTGGAAGAGACCCCCCAACATCATCCAGTTCCCAGTATTTTGGGAACATTCTGGTTTATATTTTGAGAATATCAAAGTAGGAATTTTGTAAAAGAAGCCATATCTGTGAGACTTTTCCTAAATAACCTTTGTGGAAACAGAAAGGCTTAGTATTTTAAACTAAGGACTATGGTAAAATTGACACACATCCTTGTGGTGGGTTAGGAACTTCCCTTCTTTCCCCCCCTGCCTCCACTAATGAAATTTGCCAGATTAGCTCAGACAGCTTGGAGGTAAGATGAAGCTATATTTACAACAAAGTTAAATTTAAAAGCTTATATATACAATATATTTACAATTACCTACAAATTGGAAATAACACAGAACTCCAAACTCCCTCCTGGACAAAGAAGGCTGACCAGAAGAGGCTCAAAGTTATCCTCTATCCCTCTACTTTTCCAGACAGGCAAACAAAAAACAACCAGAAAATACAGGATGAGGTACTTAGTGCCATAGTCTAGTTGACTGGATAGGGGCTGGGTGATAGGTTGGCCTGGATGATCTTGGAGGTCTCTTCCAACCTGGTTGATTCTATGATTCTAAGTTTATGTTGCTATTTGTTAGTGGAGAGATTAGAGTGGACTGCAGAGGAAGTGAATAGCTCCAGTGTCACAGACCAGAGTGGGATAAATTGTTGACGTTTTGGCTTTTTATCCTTCTCAGCAAATCACTGAATGATACAGACTTCATCATTATTTTCTTTTCACAACCAATGATCTAATTTCTCTCATTAAAATATTCCAATTTGCCTCAAACCAGCACAATTCTGCAGTTCCTGCAATGTACGTTTTGACTCTAGAGACAGCTAACAACAAATACTTGCTGTGAAAAGTGAAAGTGAGTTAATGGGAGAGATGGTGAAAAGGGGGAACAGACAAGAGACTGCTTGTGTTTTGATGGTTTTAGGTGTTCCCTGCCCCTCTNTATCTATGTTTTTATTTCTTGTTCCTATACATCTCAACAAGCCTATGAGCGAAGTAGACATCACCCTTGTTTGTCTTTCACAGCCTGTGATCTAATTTTTCTCACCAAGACATTCTAGCTAGCTTCAAACTATCACAGTGTTGATCCAGAGGCAAAGCTCTGTTGTCCTGAACCTCGGAAGGCCAAGGCATCTGTATTTCTGCTAGACCCTGGGTCTTTGGATATGCAGCAGCAGTCAGAATTTTTCCTTTACCTTGTGGATGATTGGCAGATTATTTAAAGGCAAAGCAGATGCATTCTACTTAATTGAATGCAAAACATTAGTTTGAAAGGTCTTTCTGTTGCTCCTTCCAGTTTTGGTGGAGCAGCGAAGGGTAGTGATGTTGAAAAGAACACGCATATTCCATTTGTACCCTCTCTTCATCTAATGGCAAAACATAATTATTTCAGTAGAGGTAAACTTTTGTGCTCCCCAGAGTCCTTAAGTAATTTTTTAGGATTAAATGGTCATACTTAGTTTTCCTCTTGTAAGTGGTGTCACTCCACTTTCAACTTAATTACAGCTTGTTTGAGTAAGCTTCTGTGTAATGTCAAGTTTTCCCAAATGGCTTTAGAAGGTCAGCAAAGGTCTGCTGTTAATACTTTCCACAACAACAGAAAGGCTTTCCTTGTTTAAACAACAGTCAGAGAGAACACAATTAGACACCATTACCTAATTCTTCTTGTAGTGCTCAATGGCAACTGTCAGAGTAGTGGAACAGTAAAGATTAGGTTTTAAAGAAAGATCTTGCTTTAGAGAGTAAGTTTATTAAAACTCTTAACACAGTAATTGATCTTCCTTAGCTACCTTGCTGCAGAGTGAGGGCATAAAAATACAGGAAGAAAATACTCTTAAGAAAAAACAAGCTGGAAAAAAAAGCCCTTGGACATGTTTCAGAAATTCTAGCAAGACCATCACTTTGGGAAAAAAGCACAAGTTGACACTGTGGACAGGATGAGTGAACCTCTGTAATGTGGTGCCCTGTACCTGTCAGTTTCTAGAAATAACCTGCATGCAAACACTATTTCTATCATGGTACACTTCTGTTCCAAACAGCCAAGTAATTATTTTGAGCAGGTCAGAGATTTTTCAGGCAAAGGTGACAGAAACTTCTTAAATTCTGTCTGTATGGGCTGGCTTGGACTATTTGAATAATACTTAATTTGATTCAGTGCAAACAGCTATTTTACAAACCAAATTGAACTAAAAGAAAGGAGAAAATACTCAAATATAAAACCATTCTTGAAATAGGCATTTTATTTCAGTCCAGGAAGTTGTATCAGTTTGGCAGGTGTTGGAACATGTGCAGAGAAAGGTGACAAAGCTGGTGAAAGGCCTAGGACACAAACTCTATGAGAGGCTGAGGGAGCTGGGGGTGTGCAGCCTGGAGAAGAGGAGGCTCAGGGCAGACCTCATTGCAGTCTACAACTACCTGAAGGGAGGCTGTAGCCAGGTGGGGGTTGGTTTCTTCTGCCGGGCAACCAGCAACAGGACAAGGGGACACAGTCTCAAGTTGTGCTTGGGGAGGTCTAGGGTGGAAGTTAGGAGGAAGTTGTTGACAGAGAGAGTGATTGGCATTGGAATGGGCTGCCCAGGGAGGTGGTGGAGTTGCGGTCTCTGAAGGTGTTGAAGAAAAGCCTGGATGGGGCACTTAGTGCCCTAGTCTAGTTGATTGGCTCGGGCTGGGTGCTAGGCTGGACTGGATGCTCTTGAAGTTCTCTTCCAACCTGGTTGATTTTGTGATTGATAAGGCAGATCTCATCTTTTAACTGCCTTTTCACCATTTGTGAAAGCAATTTTCATGCCAGTGTTCTCTGATCTCCTTTCTGTACTCTGTCTCAGTAATCACTGATGTAACCTGCCCATGTTAAAGTGCCCTTTTTTCCCAGTTACCTCCAGACTTTCTTGAAGCATGAGCTTGATATATATATATTTTTAATAAAAGGGGAAAAATGTATTTATTTAACCTTAATTATCTCATGTACCTGAAAGTAGTCTCATCACCTTTCTGGATTTCTACCACAGTTTTGTTCACAATGACAGTACTGAGTTTTCAGGCAGTTTCTTAGGTTGCAGTGGTTTTAATGTGTTCTGGGTTAAAGAGTGGCTGTCAATGGCTCCATGTCCAAGTGGAGTCCCTCTGGAGTGAGTCCTGGGAACAGCCTTGTTCAACATCTTTGTTGGTGTCATGGACAGAGGCACTGAGTGCACCTTCAGTAAGTTTGCTGACAACACCAAGCTGTGTGGTGTGGCAGACACACTGGAGGGGGAGGGATCCATCCAGAGGGACCTGGACAGGCTGGAGAGGTGGGCACAAGCCAGCCTCATGAGGTTCAACAAGACCAAGTGGAGTGTCCTGCATCTGGGTTGGGGTAATCATCCCAAGCACAAACCCAGGCTGGGCAGTGACTGTCTTGAGAGCAGCCTTGGGGAGAAGGTCTTGGGGGTGCTGGTGGATGAGAAGCTCAACATGAGTCAGCAGTATGCACCTGCAGCCCGGAGGGCCAACCTAATCCTGGGCTGCATCAGGACAAGTGTGGCCAGTAGGGCAAAGGGGGTGATCCTTCTCTGCTCTGGTGAGGCCCCTCCTGGAGTACTGCATCCAGTTCTGGAGCCCCTATTACAAGAGGGATGTGGAAATGCTGGAGCATGTCCAGAGAAGGGCCACAAGGGTGATCAGAGGGCTGGAGCAGCTCTGCTGTGAGGACAGACTGAAAGAGTTGGGACTGTTCAGTCTGGAGAAGAGGAGGCTCTGAGGTGACCTTCTTGTGGCCTTCCAGTATCTGAAGGGGACCTACAAAAAAGCTGGGGAGGGACTTTTTAGGCTATCAGAGAGTGAAGGAGTAGGGGGAATGGAGCAAAGATGGAGGTGGGGAGATTCAGACTGGATGTGAGGAGGAAGTTGTTGAGCATGAGAGTGGTGAGAGCCTGGAATGGGTTGCCCAGGGAGGTGGTTGAGGCCCCATGCCTGGAGGTGTTGAAGGCCAGGCTGGCTGAGACTCTATCCTGCCTGATCTAGGGTAGGGTGTCCCTGGCCGTGGCAGGAGAGTTGGAACTAGATGGTCTTTGTGGTCCCTTCCAACCCTGACTGATTCTATGATTCTTAGATTAAGGAGGGTGCTTTCTATAATTCTATTAATGAATACACAATAAAGCAAATAACTTAAAATGAGAGAACTTCATTTATTTCTACAATGATATTATAATACCAGATGTGGATTTCTGGGAGCTTAAAAAAATTAAGTCTTCCCTCTTTCTATTTGATCTTTCTTCAGTTGGATTTTTATGCTGTTCATCTGATTACTTTGGGATCACTTTTCTTGTGAACAACTCTAGTGGCCAGTAGTACCAGCAGAGAAAGATGCAGAGGCAGAATGCCTCCTGTGTTTTATAGAATAGAATAGAATAGAATCAACCAGGTTGGAAGAGACCTCCAAGATCATCCAGTCCAACCAACTAGACCATGGCACTAAGTGCCTCATCCAGTCTTTTCTTGAACACCCCCAGGGATGGTGACTCCACCACCTCCCTGGGCAGCCCATTCCAATGCCAATCACTCTCTCTGTGAAGAACTTCCTCCTAACATCCAGTCTGTACTTCCCCCGGCACAGCTTGAGACTGTGTCCCCTTGTTCTGTTGCTGGTTGCCTGGCAGAAGAGACCAACCCCCACCTGACTACAACCTCCCTTCAGGTAGTTGTGGAGAGCAATGAGGTCAACCTGTCTGCACACTCCCAGCTCCCTCAGCCTCTCCTCATGGGGTTTGTGCTCCAGGCCCTTCCCCAGCCTTGTTGACAAAGCCTACAGCACCTGGTATTCCCAAGGCAGTTCCCCATCCAAGTACTAACCAGGCCCGACCCTGCTTAGCTTCCGAGGTCAGACGAGATTGGGCGTTCTCAGCTTCCCACACAGAGCATGTGAAAAACTGTCTCTGGTCTCCTTGGAGCAAGGAGCTGTTTGCCATTCCGATACTTGAAGGAAACCAGGCAGTATGGGCCCCAACAATCAATTTCTGATCTAGATATTTTTAAAATCGATTTTTCTGGTTAGCATTATCAGAGAGATGTGTAATATTGACATAAAGGCACGTTTAATTGCTTCTGTTTTCAAAATCCATGTGTTATATTCTTAGCCTACAGCAGAGAGCCAGCTGCTGGCAGTGAAAGTGCTTATTTAGGAGTACCACACATGGAGCAAAGCCCCTGTGCTTTTTCCTCTGCGGTACTGCCTGCACGCTTCAAACACAAAGCAGGAGGACCACCTGTAAGAGCAAAAGCATAGACTGTGCTCCATGTCTGGGTGATTCCCAAGTACGCTTCTGGGACTGCCAAGGCGAGTGCCGGCCATGAGCGTGCTGGTGGACACCTGTCTACCAACAGCAGCGCTCAACACCAACTCGTTTTACATAGGCTGTCAAGTGACACCTGTCAAACGGCAGTAACCTTAATTTACTGTCAACTGAAGCTGTAAGCTGGTTACACAGCAACTGACCCAGCAGGGCAAACCTTCAGATTGTCTCTCCAGTCCCATGGGACAGTTATTTCTTCGTGGTTTGTCTGCATTTCAAAAGCATTGACATTTGGAAATAGGGAGGAAAAAAAAAAGTCATGTGAATGCAAACCCCTTTCATACTCATCTGGCAATACTTGCACCATTTAAGACGTCTAAAGTGGTCTAGCTGTCCTTTGCCTTTTTGCCAGTGACTGTTTGGGTGCCATACCCAAAATGGTATGTTGTGGGAGTTAGAGATGAATGATATCTATCATGAAGCTTGATTGTGTTAGAGATGAATGATACTATGAAGTTACAAGGTAGAAACATGTAGGCTTTAACAAGGTAATGAGCATTATTTTTTCCATAGTAATAAACAACTTTCTCCCTTTACAAAAACACTTTAAATATTCAGTGAAAAATTAGAGTTTGTGACCTTTGGGAGGAGAAGGCAACTTGGGAAAGATACAAACATTTCTTTAACCTATGCAGGGAGAAAATTAGCAAGGCTAAAGCCTGCCTAGGACTTGATCTGCCTACTGCCTTTAGGAAAAAAAACAACTTCTGCAAATGTATTAACACTAAAAGGAGGACTGAGGAGAATCTCTCTCCTTCAGATGTGAGGGGAAACATAGTGATGAAGGATGAGGAAAAAACTACCTCCTTTGTCTTAAGTAGTGGGATCAGTTGTTCTCCAGGTACCTATCTCACTCAGCATGGTAAACACAATGGAGCTCCCATAATTCAAGGGGAATTGATGACCTGCTTCACCACTCAGGTGTACACAAGTCTGTGGAGCTGTTTGGCATACACAGAGGGTATTGAGAGAGCTGTTTTCATGTGAGAATAGATTGTGGTGTTTGCCTTTTTCATCTTCTCTTGACTTCTGACTGCACAAATATCACAGTCTCACAGTATCACCAAGGTTGGAAGAGACCTCACAGATCATCAAGTCCAACCTTCTACCACAGAGCTCAAGGCTAGACCATGGCACCAATATAAATATGACTGCAAAATGATAACCAATATGTGCAAATGGAGAGGTTTTAACTTCTGCTTCAAGAACAAGTATCTGTTTTCAGTAGGTACTGTGCAGGTCCTACATCTGAAAAGTTTATGCAAACTATTCAGAGAGCTGGAAGACATGGGATGACTCAGGAAAAAATAAACCAAAAGGGATTTGTCCAAAGAATGGTCATCATAGAATCAGCCAGGTTGGAAGAGACCTCCAAGATCATCCACTCCAACCTAGCACCCAGCCCTAGCCAATCAACTAGACCATGGCACTAAGTGCCTCATCCAGGCTTTTCTTCAACACCTCCAAAGACGGTGACTCCACCACCTCCCTGGGCAGCCCATTCCAATGGCAAATCACTCTCTCTGTGAAGAACTTCCTCCTAACATCCAGCCTATCATAGATGTGTAAGGCTGCTGTTCACTTACCGTGACTGCCTATGCCTATTGGGCTCCACAATTTTTTGAGCATTTTGCTCTGTCTTTCATTTTCTTCAACAGACCAGGTCTGCATGAGAAGTATTTTCTGTGAGTGCATAAGGATAGGAAGAATGTTGTGTTCCTTCTTTGCTGTGTATTTATATTAGAAAATCTTTCTGCTGTGGAAGAAGGATAGAAATGGAAATAAAACTCCCCCAAAGTAGCCACAACAGAAAGGTGGTGTTTTGTCATGGTGGTTTTCATCCTCTGACATCAATGATGACAGAGCTTGTTCCTGCCTCTGACAGCACAGCCCTGCGTTATTCATACATGTGGGGCTGTGAAATCAGGGCCACCATGTGATTTGTGGCACACTGTATGTCAAAACTAGCCCACAAAGGTTTGCTTCCCTGGAATAAACTATGGCATGTATTGTGAGCCAGATTTCATCCTTGCCACAAAGGGATTCAAAGATCATTCCACAGCAGTGCTTTTATCGGAGGCTCCACAGATTAAAAGACATCGGTGAATTAATTATTAGTTGGCTTCAGTCAGTGAGACTGCTGAGTGATCTGCCATACCTGTGCTTTGTAGAGCACACAGGGTGTGTTGACTTCTGTAGAAGCAGTTCAGAAGGAGTTTCTTTTGTCCTTTAATTTTGGAGGGAGTAGTTTTGTCTGTAAACACTCTGTTTCTGGAGTACACGAGCTGTGTAGAACTTGCTGTGTGCAGTTTTACCAGTCAGCTTCTGAGTGCTTTTGTCTGGAGATATTCTTTGGTAGTCTTTCTATTTTGCAGTTTCAGAGAGGAGGAGATGTGTTTACTTCACTAATAGTGTTGCTATTTTTCTTACCCTGAGGTTTTTCAATAGCTTTATAATCTTAGAGTATGCAATGTCATGGAAGCTGCTGGGGCCAGGGGTGGAATCTCCTCTCACCAGGTTTTATTAGCAGTCAGCATATTATAGAGGGCTTGGTGCCTGTTTATGTCTGTGAAAGCATTATATAAGCAGTGACTTACGTAGTAAAATGTTGGGCATGTCCAAAGAGGGAAGAAAACCCAAACCAAAACGCAACCACTGCCCCACCATACGTTACCTGTAATTGCAGCTTTGATGGATTGGCCTTTAAATGACAGATCCATGGACCAGATGCTGTTGATGCTGTGATGTCATACTGGGAAGAGTAGCATCATATGCAAACCCAATGACATCCACTGTTTATAAAGGAAGGTTTCTGAAGGAAATATTTATAAAGGAATCATCCTTTACTCCCGTTAGACATTGGGGCTGATAATTGGAGACACGCGGCACTGCTGCAGCATGCTGGAGAAAAGGTGGGCTTTTGACGCGCTGCCAGACACAGTGGGTAGTAAAGACTGGTGGTTGGCTACTGCCTTCTGATGCGAGCAGCTGAATGCAAGCTCTGTTAAAGACAAAAGCAGGACAAAGGAGGAAGAGACTAGACAAATACGATACGTGTCTGGTTTTGCTCGCTTAGAGGTGTGGAATTCAAGATGTAAATACAAAAAAGGGAAAATAGAAATGAGAACAGAGCAAAGTTGTCTGTCAACGTGACTTCTATGACAGATTTTTTCTGGCTGTTCAGCAATGATTCTAATTCAATTGCTGGCTGCTGTGAAGGAGATGAGATGCCAGAAGCAGAAGTGCTGCAAACCAGAACAAAAAATAATTACTAGTAGAAATGTACTACAAATAATTCACTTGAAAATACAGTTACATTGCACTTCTAGTTTGCTTATGTCCCAAATATTTTGTTTTCTAATCATCGAATCGAAACACATTTCAATATTGTGAAACTTTGCACCTGATGACACAAGAAATGTCTGAGCAGTTATGCACAGCCTGATTTCATTACATTCAGGAGATTTGCAAACCTAATTTTCTCAAAGCATCTTCATCAGCCAGGCTTTTTAGGGAGAGAGGGGGAGGAGGAAATCAGGGAGAGGTCTCTCTGGCTTGGCAGAGTGGTGTTTATTCTGGCTGTTTATTTTGTACTTTAAAATCAACTGACCTCTCAGCATGTTCTAAATGTTTCTTTTATTGACCCTGGTGTGTTTCAAACGAGTACCTGGGTGGAGTTTGGACTACCAAAACCAGATGAAACAGGGATGCCCTGGCTTTATTGCAGTGCTTGGGCAAGACAGACTGGCTGTGGCTTGACTAAGAGTTCTGACCGAAGCTGATAATTTTAGCAGCTTGTAAGAACAGAAAACATACATCTAGAAAAGCCTTCTATGAGGCAGAAAAAAATTACATATCACTCATGTCATACAATCAACCAGGTTGGAGGAGACCTCCAAGATTGTCCAGTCCAGCCTAGCACCCAGCCCCATCCAGTCAACTACACTATGGCACTAAGTGCCTCATCCAGGCTTTTCTTGAACACCTCCAGGAACAGTGACTCCACCACCTCCCTGGGCAGCCCATTCCAATGCCAATCACTCTCTCTGTGAAGAACTTCCTTCTAACATCCAGCCTATACTTCCCTCAGCACAACTTGAGGCTGTGTCCCCTTGTTCTATTGCTGGTTGCCTGGGAGAAGAGACCAACCCCCACCTGGCTACAACCTCCCTTCAGGTAGTTGTAGATAGCAATGAGGTGACTCCTAAAGATGGAGAGAGAGAAATGCTTGGACTTTTATAATGTTGTAAAATGAAGAAATAAGCTGGTGGGTAATTGGGAGCTTTCTTCATATCTTCCTGAGAATTGTTCTTTGCATGGCCCGATACAGTTAGACTGCCAGAGAAGCACCAAAACGTACCAATATAAGGGATAGGTTTTATTCTCACCGTTTTCCTGATTGGACCAGCAGATGGAAATGGAGATGTGATCATTTATCTTCAAAATTGCCCTAGTAATCTGCAGTGTTAGCACAGATTATGTTATAATTGCCAGAACTGGAATAAAAGAGACTGCGGCATCTGTAAAGCGAGTGGTAAATTTAAAGCATATAAAAATCAGCTCCATGTCAGGGGACATTCTCACTGGGATATTACATTTCAAGTACACAAATGTAGCGACAAAAGAGCAGAATCTTATGACAAACATCATTTGAGTTTTATTGTTGAATTTTCTCTGCAGCTGGTGTGGAGAATTTACTCTAAAAATGCAGCCCTTGCAGCCCATACCACTGCACGCAACCCAGACAGAGACAATGAGTTGAATGCTGTAGTCCTAGCCAAACTTCTACAGGACTGCACCTGGGTCGGTGCAATCCCAGGCACAGATCCAGGCTGGGTGGTGAATGGCTGAGAGCAGCCCTGAGGAAAAGGACCTGGGGGTCTGGGTTGACGAGAAGCTCAACATGAGCCGACAGTGTGCACATGCAGCCCAAACAGCAACCCTGTGCTGGGCTGCAGCAAGAGCAGTGTGGGCAGCAGGGCAAGGGAGGGGATTCTGCCCCTTTACTCTGCTCTCCTCAGACCCCACCTGGAGTACTGTGTGCAGTTCTGGAGCCCCCAACACAAGAAGGACATGGAACTGCTGGAGCCAGTCCAGAGGAGAGCCACGAAGATGCTGAGAGGGCTGCAGCAGCTCTNTTAAAGCCAGGCTGGATGAGGCCTTGAGCAACCTGCTCTAGTGGGAGGTGTCCCTGCCTATGGCAGGGGGTTGGAGCTGGATGATCCTTGAGGTCCCTTCCAACCTAAACCATTCTATGATTCTAGGATGGGGGGGGTGGGGGGGTGGTGTTTGAAGTGTCCCCCTCATCACAATTTAAGCATATTTCCCAGTTTAATATCACTTCCATCTATGAATAGTTTAATTTTGTAGTAAGGTATTTAAGTTTCCAAGATAAGTCAGAAAAAAGGAAGGCAAGCTGAGGCGAAAATGAAAATCAGGTTATGTAATTAACTGATGAAGGGCAGAATTTTTATCTTACACCTACTACAGAACTGGGATAAGGTTTTGTCAGACAGTTGCTTACATGAACCAAATAAATAGATGGTTCCTGATATTAATTGCATCTAAAGTCAGAGAAATTTTAGTGTGGATTTGAACCCTTTAGTACAACCCTGTCCTCATGAAAACTGTAAGGTTGTGGCACATAGGATCAGCCAAACAAAGCTATTGGATGTATGCTTGTACTGCTGAATCACACAAAAACCTCCAGAATAAAGGTTTAAGTAATAAGGATTTCCTTTAAACTTCAAAGAATAAGCTGATGCTGTTGTAGCTGCTCATCTTAAGCTACAATATTTAAGGCATGCAAAGAAAAACTCAGTTTATAAAGCTCATGTTCTTCGCTAAGAGATCAGTCATTCACGGTGGAAGGTACCTGAGTGCTTTATGTTTTCATCTTGCCTTTCACTTCTTTCTATGGTGATTTTCAGGAACTGTTGAAAAGTTCTGAGAAAAATGAGACTAAATATTGTTCTCTGCTCCACTACAGACTTACACAGCAAATTTCTACTTTGAGTTTTGGTCAGTAAGAAAAAAATTCCCTTAGAGAACCAACAATTGCAGTGTCAGGAACATAAAAAAGGCATGGACTGCTAGAACTGCAAAAGATACAATATAGTATAAAATAGGTGAATACAAAATCAGCACTGTTGATTACACTCTCAACTCTTTCACCATGCATTTATCATCATCAGAAAACAACAAAGGGAGCTGTTGAAAATAATAGAAGCCGATGTTGTTATTTTGTGTACTGTTCTCAGAGCCATACAGCTCTGGAAGAAATCCAAATAGTAACTAAATTGAATAACATCCTGCAATTCAAAAAGATTGTGATGGGAAATGGCAGCAGCTAATGAAATATGGTGCAAGTTTAACAAACAACATTTCAAGATGAGATGTTATTGCACAGACAGCAGTAAAAACTCTACATAGAGATGATGAGCAGGCTATGACTGCTGTAACACTCTATTGTGAGAAGAAGACATTTTAATTTAGCTGACTGCAATCTTGAGGGTTAGATTTAGCCTGTTGCTGAAGACTGCACCTTATGCTGTAGAAGGAGACCATCCACTGATTCCTCTGAAGAGAGCAGCTCTGAATTGAATGATTTTTGTGAGCAGTGAGTCAAAGCCACCACACTGGGTGTAGAGGCTGTATTCCCTTTAATTTCAGCTCTTATTAGGTAGTTGGATTACAAACTAGCTACAGGCTTTTTCCATTATAACATAACTAGCTGCAGGGCTCTGCTGGAGCACGTTTCAACACAACTGGTGGTTAAAATCACAGACGATTTCTGAACTGGCTGTTAGAAACTATCTTTGGCAAGCTTTGCTCCTGGCTGATTTTGTCTCCTCCCTGGAAGCTGTATCTCTGTGCTTAGCTAGCAGGAGGCTCTTCTTCTCCCCAATCTATTTAGGCGTGGACCCAAAAGTATTCACCCTTTCTCCTCTGTCTCTGTGCTTTCTGACACCGTGGCCTTGCAGCTGACTGGTATGATTGGCAGGAGCTTGGCGGCTCACCTGGATCGTGACCCAGTCTTGAGCAGAACTTTCAGGCTTATACCGTTTTAGAGTGACAAGTGTGATTTTGTGCCTAAATCCTTAGAGACTCATCTTGAAACACCTGAAAGGCTCCTGATTTTCAAAGAAGGCTATGTGCACCCAGCTGTAGAAAATGCCTTAAGGTGTGTGAAGCAGGGCACTGAGAACAGTGAATTCACTACTCAGATGTGAATGCTAACTGGAGAACTATACAGTTGTCACCCTTAGCATTCTGTTAGCTCTTTGGCTTTGTGTTTCAAACTAATTTGTGATAATTGGAAAACTGTGTGCTTAGAAAGGACAAATTCCAAGAGTTTTCTTCCTGTACGTAAATGGGCAGAGCCTGCCCTCATCATTTTTTCTTGGCAGAGTGAGGTTATGAAGTAAATGGGGGAAGTTTAGGCTCGAGGTGAGGAGAAAATTCTTCACTGAGAGAGTCATTGGACACTAGAATGGGCTGCCCAGGGAGGTGGTGGAGTCGCTGTCCCTGGAGCTGTTCAAGGCAAAGTTGGACGTGGCACTTGGTGCCATGGTCTAGCCTTGAGCTCTGTGGTAACAGGTTGGACTTGATGATCTGTGAGGTCTCTTCCGACCTTGGTGATACTGTGATACTGTGAAATGGGTGGTTGGTGCTCTGAAGCAATGGAGGGACTATTTTATTTAAAGATGTCACAAAGCAGCTCACTGCCTAAAGAACCTTGAAAAATGTCTAAAATGTATGTAACAAAACCAGATTTTACTGCTTG
This sequence comes from Tricholaema leucomelas, assembly GCA_013400475.1. Taxonomy (NCBI): domain Eukaryota; kingdom Metazoa; phylum Chordata; class Aves; order Piciformes; family Lybiidae; genus Tricholaema lacrymosa; species Tricholaema leucomelas. The sequence continues at coordinate 48,978 of WAAF01012402.1, read as the reverse complement.
CTGTTGCCTCTGTTGTGCATGTGTCTGGTACTCTGATGCATGCTAGAACATCAAAGTAGCGTTTCTCACAGAAACAGAACACACAGAACAAACAGAACCACTTTTACTCTGAGTCATCAGACAGATGTTGCTTTGGTGGCAACATGCTACATACACGCTAGCTACAGCACATGTGGGCCATCTTCTCTGACATCTACTTACAGTTGAAGTACACTTGCTCCAATAATACAGTCCAGACAGTAGGCACTGGCAGGGAGGACTAGATGAAGTATGGAGGAACAGTAATGATTTATTCATTATCTTTTCTGTTCACTGTGACAAAAAGGGGATACTAATTAAAAGATAATACTCAGCATCAAGTAGAACGCATTTATCTCTCTTTTTTAGATTACTAATGACTGCATTGTTGTAGGTGGGGGATGATGATCAGGCCAAGATTAAAGAAATTATTTAGGCTTCTAAACTTGAAATGAACTGGACTATATTAGGCACTTAAACTGGAATTGCAAGCCCAAATGTTTTTCTTTTAATTCGGACTCCCAAGTAGAATGAATAAGTACTCATGTAGTGGACCTGATCAGTCACAAAAACCAGTGGCTGTAGGAGGGAGATTTGCAGCATACTTGAGTCCTTACTATCTAAAATCTAAGCAAAAGGAACTCTGTACTTTTCTTTGTAACCTTTGCAGAGAGAGGAGATGCTATGAAGCTGTTAACAATTACGTACACATGCAGGACTAAAGGGAAAGCTCTGAAACTGCTGCAGGCTTTGTTACTACTTACAACCTAGTTTTCTTTTTCAGCAATAAAAAGAACACAGGTGTGACCCTTAAACTGAGTCTATTTCTTCATTAGGTTTCATCTCATTTATAGCAAAGCAAAGTTGTCTTTTACCCCAGTTTCAGATAAGATTGATGGTATTTTATTGCTGCTTCGAATCCCTTTCCAGTGGTTGTGAAGATGACTGGAGACATCCTTCAAGGCTTCCTCTCTACAAATGCTAACCATAAGAATACTATCTAGCCAGTTCTGTTCATCTCTATAATTACTTAAAGGAATACAGCATAAATATGAAGTAGGTGTAAATCTCTAACATTTCTCACTCACCACTCCCACAGATGAGGTTTATTTTACACAGAACATAAATGAGTCTAAATAGCTCCCAAAGCTGTAATGTCTCAGAAAACTAGACTCTCTGCTACAGTGGTTGGCAGTGACTACCTAATCATTTGCTTGAGTACCATCAAATTTAATTGTCCTTTGTCCAATAAATAATATTTTACAATGCTGTATCAGTCATAACCTTTTAGTTTGTGAGCTTTGTCAGTGTGAATCCATTAGTTTCTTAAATATTGATCTTCCTCAGTAATCTTAGATGAGGATAACAACCTTAAGACATGGAAAGACAGTCTAGCATAAATGATGTCCAGGATATAGAAACAAAGCTGAATTTTCATACCCATATTTGTAATTGTACATGGGGACATTCACTAGCCTAAATAGTCTGAAGTCTTTAGTGTGTTTAACATTAACAAACCCTCAGTCTTATTTTCCTGCTATGTCATGTTTACACTTAGTTTCTTCCAAATGTTAGTGTGTGTTAGGACAACTATCAGCAAGACTGTAGACTGGAAGCAGTTAGTGCTGCTTAACTAGCATTGTGAAATCACACACCATAAAAATGGTTATGGTCAAATCTAAAACAGTGAGACAAGAAAAGCTTGAGTATAACACAAGGCCTTTGTATTATAGCTGACAGAAGTGCAGTCCCCTTAAAGTCTGCTTTGCACAGTGCTTGACTGCTTTGCTGGTGCTATTTCGATAGCTTGCTGGTGCATTGTAGATAGGAAAGCAATGTAAAACATGCTGTAAGGATGAACTACTCTTAGCTCAGTAGTCAGGGAGCATGCTACTTTCTTAATCACAGTGTATTCATATGTGATTTTCCTGATGTATGAAACGTTACAAGGAAAACCAGTTGGGCTTTCATTTCTTTACCACTGCAGAGCCCTGGTCGGTCTGCTCTGTCCCCTGTGGATATAGCAATGCAGTGCTAGCAGACCTGCACTGCATGATACAGTATGGGCATTTCCCCCCAAGTGCTTATACTATAAAATAGTGTTGAGAAGATCATAAATCTATCCTATGCTACATAAATATAGACCTGTCAAAATATTTCAAGCGTTTATCTTTATAATAATAATAAAAAAAAAGTAATACAAATGAATCTCAAATTTGTCTTTCCAAACAAAGAAAGCACGTTACTGTTGTTCTTTTTTTTTTCCCTTTCACATTCCACCCTTATTCAAGTATAAAGAATGATGAGGGGAGGGTGGAGTAAAGGGAAAAAAAAAAAGGAAGGTGGAGTAAAGGAAAAAAAAAAAAAGGAAAGTAACTGTGCAGGAACAGTAAAAATTCTCATTTAAAAACTTATGGGAAAAGTCAGCTAATCAAGCTCTTAATTTTCTGGGGAGGATAGCAGGAGGCTTTTTACTATTGAGCCAGCAATGTGCCCAGGTGGCCAAGAAAGCCAATGGCATCCTGGCCTGTATCAGGAACAGTGTGGCCAGTAGGACAAGGGAGGTTATTCTTCCCTTGTACTCAACACTGGTCAGGCCACACCTTGAGTACTGTGTCCAGTTCTGGGCTCCTCAACTCAAGAGAGATGTTGAGGTGCTGGAATGTGTCCAGAGAAGGGCAACAAGGCTGGTGAGGGGCCTGGAACACAAACCCTATGAGGAGAGGCTGAGGGAGCTGGGGTTGTTTATCCTGGAGAAGAGGAGGCTCAGGGTAGACCTCATTATTGTCTACAACTACCTGAAGGGAGGTTGTAGCCAGGTGGGGGTTGGTCTCTTCTCCCAGACAACCAACAACAGGGCAAGGGGACACAGCCTCAAGTTGTGCCGGGGGAGGTCTAGGCTGGATGTTAGGAGGAAGTTGTTGGCAGAGAGAGTGATTGGCATTGGAATGGGCTGCCCAGGGAGGTGGTGGAGTCACTGTCCCTGGGGGTGTTCAGGAAAAGCCTGGATGAGGCACTTAGTGCCATGGTCTGGTTGACTGGATAGGGCTGGGTGCTAGGTTGGCCTGGATGATCTTGGAGGTCTCTTCCAACCAGGTTGACTCTATTCTATTCTATTATTGTTATTAATGGTTTTTTTTTTCTACTCTTCTAAATAAACTGCATAAGCCTTATATAATATTTCAACATAGTGTTTTTTTTTCTTTGCTGAATCATATCTTCCAGTGACTTCTGTTAATTATGCTTTTTGCAAAAACTTACCTTGATCTTACTAGGACCACATAGTGAAATATGTAGAAGACATTTGATGCTTTCCCCAGGTCTATCTCCTTGGACTGCACTCCAGGAAAACAGTCTGCCAAAAAAAGCAAACTTGAGATTGAAATCTGGTGAATGGAGCAAAGCAGGGGCGCTTGGAGAGGCCTCCCTTCAGGTCTAGCAATTGGTCTGCTCCTCAGCCTCAGGAATTTGAAGTCTGGTAATGAAAGAGTGAAGGTTTGAAGTGCTTTGAAGTGCTTCACCTGGTGAAGTGCTTAGCTACTTCCACATGTCGGGAAGGACCAGTAAGCAGGGTTACCTTGGGTATACTCTTTAGGTAAATGGCTTGGAGGGTACAATATTTGTATTGTTGAATCTCTCTAGAGACCTATAGAGATATATGGAATAGCCATTCTAGTGTTAAAGGTTTGTTTAGCTCAATAATGTGTTTCCAACACTGGTGAACAGCTCCTATCTGCAGGAAGATGCATGCATGTGCCTATAACCCTTATTTTTCACAGCAATAGGAATGGATTTATTTTTTAGTTGTTGTTTGTTTGTTTCACACCTGGTGATGTTGATCAGCACTAAGGAATGTATTTGCTCTCTTGATAAGGAACAGCCTACACAGTTTTAAAAGGGAGAAACCCAAAGAGGGGTTCAAAGGTTATTCATTAGACCTGTAGAATTAAATAGAGGGGGGGAAAAAATCTTTGGCACAAATGCAAGATATCCTCTTTTTTTTTGGATAAGGATTTTTAACTTCCTTTCTCTCCACCTGAGATGAGAGAAAACCAGAAATTGAGTTTGCTTGGACTTCCTTGTACCCTGGGGAGGTGCAGAGAAGGAAGGAACTGCAGACCTTAGGGACCCAAGGAATGCTCGTATCTTGCAGTCTTGTAACAGTGATGGAGCAGCTGCTCCATTCTGTTATTATTGTTGTGTGTGTGTGTGTGTTACTAATGAGGACATTATTTAGCAGAAAAAAAATAATTTCATCAGTGAATTTTTTTTTTTTTCTATCTGTTGCTGTTTAAAGCAAATCAAGCAGCACTGAGATTTAACTATTATACAAATTAGCCATCCAGCGTTTCTTTTCCCTTTCCCATATGTGTCCCTTATACTTCTCTTGTTGCTGGCAATGTGGCATATAATAAGAAGATGTGCTACAGAATTTATTGACCACCTCTCCAGTAGAATGTAATAATGAGTAACAAAGACAGCAGAACATGACATACATCTTTCTGCATGCCGTTGTCTTGATACAGCATCTGCCAGTTTCTGAGAAATTGAATCCAAGCAGCAGAATTTGAATTGGGGCTCAGAATTACAGCAAAAGACATGAGTTTGGGTCTCATTGTGCTCAGCAGGGGTCATGCTCCACAGCAGATGTACCAGAGGGAAAAGAAAACAGATGTAGGTCTGGAGAGATTCGAGTTTCTGCACAGTGAAGCTGCTCCACGTTGCTGGTGTTATATGGTGTTATATATGATATTAGAACAACATTATGGTGGGGTGTTGTAGTTCAGTTGTTATTAGTAAGTGTCATTGTGTGCTGATTGCAAGCACTCAAGTGTTCAGAAGGGGGAATCAAGGATACCAAATGGGGAAAAACAATACACAGGAGTCTAATATCCTTAAGAGGATAAATTATCTTTTCCTTGAGAAAGCAGAAAATGTTAATGGCTGAGTCTGCCAAGACCTTTTCTAATAGAAGTAAATAAAGATGTAAAAGATCATTCCAGTCCTTCTATGTGCTATTACATTACTTGTTCTCTTACTGATCTGTGCAATCTTGGAATGACAACCCATTGACTCACTGTAGAATGTTACAGTGGGTTTATGGCTGATGAATCAGGGGAAAGGTTATTTTTGGCTCTAGAAATAGCTGAAATGGATCAGGAGCAAGCTCATGAGCTTGTGCCTTTCATGTGTCTTTCTGGGAGTTATTTGGGCTTGGCTTGTCATATGTGAAGCTGTGTGTATATTCACCACAGATTGTTATGGAAGTGTTGGTAAGGACCTAGATCTGTGCTGTGTCTTCTGTGGGGCTGCAGCCAACTGACTGCCAACTATTTGAAGAATATAGGATGTGATAAACACAGATTTTACTAGGGTAATCTCACCATATGTACCACCATGTCAGGTGCTTAATAGTTCTCTCCACATGCCAAAGAAAAGATCATGTCCATATTCAGCTTATGCACCATCTTCAGCCACACCTTGAGTACTGTGTCCAGTTCTGGGCTCCTCAATTCAAGAGAGATGTTGAGGTACTGGAACATGTCCAGAGAAGGGCAACAAAGCTGGTGAGGGGCATGGAACACAAACCCTATGAGGAGAGGCTGAGGGAGCTGGGGTTGTTTATCCTGGAGAAGAGGAGGCTCAGGGGTGACCTCATTGCTGTCTTCAACTACCTGAAGGGAGGCTGTAGCCAGGTGGGGGTTGGTCTCTTCTCCCAGACAACCAGCAACAGAACAAGGAGACACGGCCTCAAGTTGTGCCAGGGGAGGTCTAGGCTGGATGTCAGGAGGAAGTTGTTGGCAGAGAGAGTGATTGGCATTGGAATGGGCTGCCCAGGGAGGTGATGGAGTCACCGTCCCTGGAGGTGTTGAAGAAAAGCCTGGCTGAGGCACTTAGTGCCATGGTCTGGTTGACTGGATAGGGCTGGGTGCTAGTTTGGACTGGATGATCTTGGAGGTCACTTCCAACCTGGTTGATTCTGTTCTATTCAGCTGTTTTTCCAAGGCTCTGGCCAGACTGTTGAGAGATTGCTGTGTTGCACTTAACCCAGGCAGCTGAAATGACCTTTGATATTCATTCAGTTCTGATGTGCACTTCACAGTAATCAGATGTCCTCCTCTGGTGTTCACTTCAGACAGGTTTTTCATGAGCACAAAGATTCTCCGGGCAGTTCAAAGACCAAGCTGAAAAGATGGAGTTCAGAATACAATTGTACACCTTGTTCCTAGGCCCAGAGCTCAAATTGACTGTGCTGTACACATGAGAATATTGGTGGGTGTCAAGTTCTCCTAGGAGTACCTGCATGGTCTACCACCTGCTCGGTGACTGGATTAGCTGGTTAAGATGTTTTACTAAATGTGAGTTAAAGCTGCTGCTGCTGTTACCTATAGGCATCTTTCTGTCTGTAGGGCCTCAGAAGTAGCACAAAGCTGCTACCTTATTTTAAACCCACTTGTTATTAATATCAGGTTGCCATCCCTGGAAATGTTCAAGAAAAGCCTGGATGAGGCACTTAGTGCCATGGTCTAGTTGACTGGCTAGGGCTGGGTGCTAGGTTGGACTGGATGACCCTGGAGGTATCTTCCAACCTGCTCCATTCTATGATTCTAAAATACTGTAAAAAGAATGTTCACCTTCAGTGAATCAAAGTGATAGGTGCTGTGGGGTGTGCCATATTCTTATGGTAGCAAGTGGATAAATTCCTGTATCTCTACCATCAAATAAGTGGTCTGTTCCTGAAGAGACAGAGCTGGTATTGATTGCTGGTGATAAGATTTGCTCAGTTTTTACCAATAGCTTAAGAAGCCTCTTCTCTGTCTTATCCTAGTGAAGCTGTAGCAAGCTTGGCTGTGTCCGAAATGGACTAATGATGGGATGGAACAAATAACCTGAAAAAAGAAACTGTGCTACTAGGTGTAGATTTTAATGATAAGAAATGTTCTTTTGACTGAGTTGGCATCACCTAATTTGAATAACTTTGTGCATTAGTTACCAGAAGCCTTTCAATTCTGCTGCTAGAGTTTGTTAATGCAAAACCTTGTGACTATGGCAAGTATCATCTTGGAGCTTCTGAAAGTAGGAAGCAAGGAGACAGTGGACTAAATAGAAAGAGCTTTAGGGAAAGGGCAGAACGGTATGAAAAGCACTTACAGGGCAGAAATAAAGAGGTTGCTAATGTTAGAAAACCTCTCTCCATTCTCGGGGGCATTGTACAAATGTTTGTACTGGTTACTTGTCTGTTTTAATTCCTAAACACTATTTAACCATGCAGACTGGGGACTAGAAGCTTTCTGTGCTGCATTTCTCTTGAGCACTTTTCTGAAGATAGATTTCTTTTGTATCACAATGAATTACTGTTGCTTTTCTCCAAGGATGGTGTAAAGTAGAAGATCTCAGGCTGAAGCACACCTGATTTCTTCTGGAAATTCATGGAATGATCCCTAATTCAGATTAAAAAAAATTGCAAGTAGTACTGTGGCAACTATTTTTGCTGATGGAATCATGTGAGATACTTTTTAAAAGGTAGTTAGGATCCAGCTGGGGAACAGCCAGGAAGAAAGGGACCTGGGGGTGCTGGTAGATAGTAGCTGAACATGAGACAGCAGCAGTGTGCAGAGGTGACCAGGAGAGCCAATGGCATCCTGGCCTGTATCAGGAACAGTGTGGCCAGTAGGACAAGGGAGGTTATTCTTCCCCTGTACTCAGCACTGGTCAGGCCACACCTTGAGTGCTGTGTCCAGTTCTGGGCTCCTCAATTCAAGAGAGATGTTGAGGTACCGAAACATGTCCAGAGAAGGGCAACAAAGCTGGTTAGGGGCCTGGAACAGAAGGCCTATGAGGAGTGTTATGGAGGCAGGAATTAATTGGCCGAGTCAGGAATTTATAAAAATAGAGTTATTTTATTTTCCCTAAAACCCTCCCCCAAAACTATATACAGAAGATAATTTAGATTTAATTAGCAGGTTCTTTCGTGGTTGGTTGAGAATATCTACACAATAGGATGCCACAGGTAAACTTGACTAATTTGAAGTCAAGAGTTGGAAAAGGCTTAGCTATTAAATATATAGTGTTCCCCACTATCAAATCAGGCTGAGCCGTAAGCTACTCACGACAGCTGGCTTGGAAAGAAGGATGATTCAAAGATCTGTCCCATGGTCTTTTCAGAGACCTTCAGGGTCATTAAGAAGCGATAAGCAGCACAATAGGATGCTTAAGGTGAAGTCTTTCAGAACTTGTCTTTGGAGCGAGAAAAGGCTCCATGTGTAGACGCTGTCGAGGTTGGGGGGAGAAGAACTCGAAGCAGGCACCCCAAGGTGGGAACACAATCCAAAGCGGGGGCGAACTCCACGGCAGGAGCACCCCAAGGCGGGAACCCCTCAATATTTTTACCCTTCCTCAGACAAAGAGCAGAGTTACCACTTCCTAGGCGTGAAAAGCACACAGCCAATCCTCAGCCGAGTGCAGCGCGGGCCCGGCACGGGGCACCCCTCATGCCGGGTCCCCCTGCCCCCCCCCACTTCACACCTGCAGAGCAGAGTTGGGGGAAACAGGTCTGTTTGCGCCTTTTTCCTCTCCCATTCAAACCACAGAGGGAGAGGAAATTTCTGGGGTACACGGGACCTCCAGGACAAGGAGAAGCTGGGGGTGTTTAGCCTGGAGAAGAGGAGGCTCAGGGGTGACCTCATTGCTGTCTACAACTACCTGAAGGGAGGCTGTAGCCAAGTGGGGTTGGTCTCTTCTGACCGGCAACCAGCAACAGAACATGGAGACATGGTCTCAAGCTGTGCTAGGAGAGGTCTAGGCTGGATGTTAGGAGGAAGCTGTTGTCAGAGAGAGTGATTGGCATTGGAATGGGCTGCCCAGGGAGGTGGTGGAGTCACTGTCCCTGGAGGTGTTGAAGAAAAGCCTGGCTGAGGCACTGAGTGCCATGGTCTAGTTGATTGGACAGGGCTGGGTGCTAGGTTGGACTGGATGATCTTGGAGGTCTCTTCCAACCTGGTTGATTCTATGATTCTGAAGTGAGCAGTAGGATATCCAATAACTTCAAAAGGAACATGGGTTTGCTGTATGCAAATTTTTGCAGGACAGGAGCTGGTGATTCAGGTTTAGCCAGGTATTTCAGTGTATTTAAACCATGTAAAACGTTCAGTGCAGAGAAAAGGGAAAAAGGAAGAGAAGGATCAGTAACAGTGGGTGCTACAACCTGCTCAGCTTCACACTGAGAAGCAAGATAAACTTCTTCTTTGGGAAACTGGGCATGATATGCACCTGCACTATTCAACTTATAGCTGAGATACCTGGCTGTAAATACAGTCCTGTATATTCCTCTGGCATGGGATGAGTAGGTTGTGGTGGAAATTAATGTGTTATGAATTATGAATATTAATTTTGATATGATTTTTAATTATTAATGTTTAAAAATCAGAAATTCCTTGAGATTCTTTGGGATTTTTGGTTGACAGGAAGTAGTTGCACAAAGAGTATTTATAAACACAGAATTAAAGAGTTTAGTCAATCAGAACTTGGAAAATAGGAACATGAAAACAGGAAGAATTCTGTCTGTGCTTATGGAGTCTTAGCGTTAACTCCAGCAGATGTACTCTGATGCTTTGGTCCTTGAGTAGGTTTCCTGTACAAAGACTCTTCCAAAACTCATGATAATGATCCCAGGGTAAAATACAAAAGATTCGTGGCAGAGGGAAGGAGAGAAGAACTGAGTTGCTGCTGAGCTAGTCTAGTGCAAACTGTAAACACCTGGCTGCTGTGATTCCCAGTTAAGGAGCCGCAAATGAGGCGCTGCTCCTGGTGGAGGATCAGTGCAGAGAAGCAGTTTTTAAACCACTCCTCATTAAATACATCCTTTTGAAAATGAAACTGGCAATAGGCACCAGCATCATTGTTCTGGCCAGTGAATTCAAAGCTCGTGTGACCACACAGGCAGGTTGAGGGGCAGCACAAGACGCCTGACACACAGTGCTAAGCTTCTAGCCCTCCAGGCTTTGCTGGGGCCAAACCCTCTGTTGTTTTCTCATTCAACTCCACTCATGGACCTGCAAGACGAGGAGGAGAGCAAAGCTTAAACCAGCCTGGCCTACCAGGACAGAGGTTTGCCACACAGGTGCAGAGCTTTTTGAGGGCAGTCTATCACATTGAAAGAGTTCTAAGGTAAATGGACAAGAAGGCTGGTTGGTGACAGCAAGTCAAGACATAGTAGCTTCCAGATCTAAGACAGCAATGTTTAGTGTCAGGGCAGCAAGAAAAAAAGCAGGGAAAGCAAAGTGCCCAGCTCTGCAGGATATGTCAGGCCACCCTCAGCAGGCGATGGCAAGGGGAGCTGTGGCCAGTGGAAGAAGGACATATTTGTAATTGGATTAATCTCTTCCATTGCTTCATTAGTGTATTTTGTCTTTCATCCCGAGGGCTATGTCAAAAGAAGGAATGTGTGGGAGAGAAAGAAGTGTGAGGAAAATACTGGTACTGTCTTGTGAGCTAATTGAGCTGGCCTCTGAGTGATGCTAACAGTGATCTAAATCACAGTCCGGAGCTCTTCCCTTGTGTGACACTGACAAAACAGGAAGTTTCACAAGATGATGCTACCTTGGAGTCTCCAAGGTTCCTTTCCACATACTATTTTCTTCAGTTTCAGAAGCACATCAGAAATGTTGTGTTCAACCATGCCTAAAAAAGTAAAAACCAGTGTGTTGAATACACTGCACTATGTCTGAACCTTTGGCTTGCAGCACAATCCTGAAACCAAAGTGAATTACTGGCAGAATACAACAGAATCTTAGAATGCTTTAGGTTGGAAGGGAAATTTAAGGTTGTCCAGTCCAATCTCCCTGTGGTGAGCAGGGACATCTTTAACTAGATCAGGTTGCCCAGAGCCTCATCCAGCCTCACCTTTAAATGTTTCCAGGGATGAATCCTAAAATCAACCAGGTTGGAAGAGACCTCCAAGATCATCCAGTCCAAGCTAGCACCCAGCCATGTCCAGTCAACTAGACCATGGCACTAAGCGCCTCCTCCAGTCTTTGCTTGAACACCTTCCTGGGCAGCCCATTCTAATGCCAATCACTCTCTCTGTCAAGCACTTCCTCCTAACATCCAGGCTAGACCTCCCCTGGCACAACTTGAGACTGTGTCCCCTTGTTCTATTGCTGGTTGCTTGGGAGGAGAGACCAACTTTCCTTCAGGTAGTTGTAGACAGCAATGAGGTCACCCCTGAGCCTCCTCTTCTCCAGGCTAAACACCCCCAGCTCCTTCAGCTTCTCATAGGGTTTGTGTTCCAGGCCCCTCACCAGCTCTGTCGCCCTTCTCTAGACATGTTCCAGCATCTCAACATCTCTCTTGAATTGAGGAGCCCAGAACTGGACACAGCACTCAAGGTGTGGCCTGACCAGTGCTGAGTACAGAGGCAGAATAACCTCCTGTCCTACTGGCCACACTGTTTCTGATCCAAGCCAGGATGCCATTGGCTCTCCTGGCCACCTGGGCACACTGCTGCTGGCTCATGTTCAACTACTATTTACTAGTACCCACATGTCCCTTTCTTCCTGGCTGCTTTCCAGATAGGCTTCTGCCACCTCTCTTGCAACTTGTGCTGGTGTTTCTCCACTTTCAATGTAAAAGAATTCTTCCTTCTACCTAGTCTAAATCTCCTCTCTTTCAGTTTAAAACCATTAGCTCTTGTCCTACTACAACAGATCTTGCTAAAAAAAGTTGTCCTCATCTTTCTTATGGGCCCCCTTAAGTAATGGAGGTCTACAAGGAGGTACCCTCCTGGAGATCTTTTGTCCAGGCTGAACAACCCTAGGCCTTTCAGCTTGTCCTTGCAGAATTGCTCTAGTCCTTGGAAGATTTTTGTGGCCCTCCTGCACGTGCTCCAGCAGGTTAATGTCTTTCTTGTGCTGAGGACTTCAGAGCTGGACACAAGGCTTCAGGAGAAGTCTCACCAGGACAGAGAGACAGAATTCCCTCCCTTGACTTGCTGTCCACACTTCTTTTGATGGCCAAGGTTGCAGTTTGCTTTCTGGGCTGCGAATGCACATTGTAGGCTCATGTCCAGCTTTTCATTCACCAGTACCTTCAATCCTCTCTCAAGGATTGCTCCAATCTTTCTACTTGGCCTCATGAGATTCACACTGGTTCAATTATCCAGCTTGTCTAGGTCCTTCTGGATGACATCCTATTCCTCTGGGATGACATCCTATTCCTCTGGCATGTCAGCTGCACCACTCAGTTTTGGTGTCATCTGCAGACTCTATGATCCAAGTAAATAACTTGTAGGTTTATGTGGAGTTTTCATGTCTTGTAGATACTGTGAACATTCAGAAGAACTGTAACCCATTTGGAGATTCCCAGAAGCATGATTCTGTCTGTGCTTTAGTTTTCCTGGGAAATGCTAAAGCCTGTTTTTGAAATTGCATTTTTAGGGCAGGATTTATAAATTCACTTTTGAGTACCCTATATACATAGCCTAGTTCAAACCTGTTTGTGAAAAGCCATCGTGTAAGAAAAACAAAAGCAGGAGCAAGCTGTTTACCATGAGGAGCACTGGAGTGAGTTGCCCAGGGAGATGATTGAGGCCATGGAGAATATCCATGGAGATGCTCAAGGTGAGGCTCAACAGAACTCTGATCAGCCTGAGGATATTCCTACTTACTCTAGAGGGGGTTGGATTAGATGACCTTTAGATGTCTGTTCCAACCCAAACCGTTTAGTGCCATGGTCTAGATGACTGTATAGGGCTGGGTGCTAGGTTGGACTGGATGATCTTGGAAGTCTCTTCCAACCTGATTGATTCTATGATTCTATAAGTAAGGTACCCAAACCAGGGAATAGGTGGCAAATTTTAGGCAATGCCAAGTAAAGAACTATTCTTAAAGCTTTATGTAATCTTGACTTGCACACTTCGGCAAAAAAGTGTTCTTTGGTTACTGAACTGCTATCAAGTGCATAGTGTCAGTTTATGCAATGTTTGTAAGATCACCACAAATACCAATTAGTATGGCTAATGAAGAGGGCATAGCCTGTGGACTAGTGTTTGTCACTCTTATTTGCAATCAATAATGGTCTAATCAGTCAGCCAGAAGTGCTGTGCATAACAGAGCAGATCCTGATTCTGTTTCAATGGGTTTATATTACGTTTGAAGTATTGTGTAGCTCTATCACAATAAATGGAGCTACACCAATCTACACTGATTGAAGAACAGGTAAGCTGTTGTCCTGTCACTGGATTAAAGTTTCATGATATGAGAATGGCAGCTATGAAGGTGTAGTTAAGGTCAGTCTGACGGATTATGCAAAGTTAATATTCTGTATTATTTTGATATCCAGGTGATGGTTGTTAATAACTATGAAAACTTTATTAACATTGAAACTCACCAGAAAACTTATTCACAAGGTTCAAAATGCACAGGTTGGAAATTTATACACACAGGGCACAGGCAAAACTCGAGCACTTATTTCCTAAAGTGGCAAATGCAAATATTATACTGGAAGAGGCTTTTAAGTATTGACTCACAAATTTATAAATCAGGCAGTACCCAAGGCATGTGGAACTCTGTCTTGCTGGCTGCTGAGACTTGATTCTTCCCAGGCTTCTGGGGAAAGGAGGCAGACAATCTCTGACCTTGTCTCCTGGCTCCTCTGGATGATCTGTGTATCTCCAGGACTTCTAGTTTTAGCAGAAGACTTTCAGGTGCAGGCAGGATGTCTTGCCATGTGCAGTCTCAGCACAATGTCACGCTGGCTCTGCAGGCTGATCGCGTGCAGGCATCTAGAGCCTGTTCTTGGTAAGCTCTCCAGGCAAATTCAGGATGCAAATGAAGCAGCAGCAGCCCCTGTGCTACCTGCTTATCCCTTTTATCAATATCTGCCCTGAGACTAATGGGGCATTGGACATAGATTAGCCAGTCAAAATGGCACTTTGCCAGGCCTCACCATACTAGGCAAAGGCAAGGCTTTCACCCTCTCCTCCCACGCTTGCTTCCCCCAGCACAGAGGTAGGGGGAGCAGGTGAATGTGTCTGAGCAAGTCAGGGCATGGATAAGGCCATGTTTGCTCTATGAGGCCTACCATCACAGTCAGTCAGTGACCAGAAGAACAGACATACAGTTTCTGGCAATTTCCCTGGTTCTTCTCCGAATATGATTTCCAGATGCTTTTAACTCTTCCAAGAACTGTTTGGAGAAGTTTTAATAAATATATTTTTAGTTCCAGCTGATAAAACCAGCCCATCTTTACCAAACCTACCTTGTAATATCCAACTATGTTGTGACAAACTGCTGTGGGTTTATGTTTTATTGCATTTTCTAAAATTAGAACAAACCATAGAAACTAAAAAACCGTCTTGGGAAAGGAGGTGATAAAGATGAAAGAAAGCAGCATTTAGCTTTCTCTCCAGCCGGTTCCAAATGTGCCAGTGTGCCTATTACATCCCATAAATGCCAGGGCAAAAGCACCAGCTGCTCATTACCCTCAGAGGAAATGCTATTTCCTCTCATTTTGGCACAAACTACCCCCCACCCCGCCCCAAAAGGAAAACAGCCCTAGTGAGCTGCAGCTAAACATGAAGCCTTTATAATGACGTTATATATAAACAGTGTGATGTGATATGTCTCTCTTGACAGCCAAGCTCTATAAAAACATATAAAAGATGCACTACACCAAAAGGCATAAAAGGTGTTTGCATTTGAAATGGTTTCTGGAAGGATTTTTCCATAAGCTCAACCATAGATGTTACGCATTGGGTGGCTGAGATAAAGACAGGCAGGAAACTAAGCACCCTTAATATGTTAATGCCACTCAGAAGTCTCCTGCTAAAGCCTGTTAGAGTGAAAATTCTATTTAAAATAAAAATTAGCTGAAAAGTGCTATTTGCTGCTTTACATTAAATAGGAGGCACATTGAAACATCATTAATATTTGAGATGCTCTTTGATTTAAAACACTCATTAGTGCTTCCCAATTATTGGAAAGCAAACCAGAGGGAGAAGCAGCACTCTCTGAAGCAAGAGCTCCTGAGGATCCTTGAGTTGTTGCTCATTCAGACACCAGCCTAAAGCAGTTAGTATCCATCCTAGACCAGTATCATCTGTTTTTATGTGATAAATTAAAAGGGTTAGCTCTTGTAAGCTTTTTTTTGATTAAGGACTGCAGCTGCTGTCTGTTGCTTCCATAGTTAAATGCCACTCCCCATGACTGCCTTCACCATCTCCTCTCCTAGCTTGGACTCCACAGGCAGATCTGAAGTATGGGTCTGGAGAGAAAAAAAAGAATGACAATCCAGCAGTTTAACATGCCAGTTGATAAATAGAAGAGATTGGCAGCTGCTAATGAAAGCTCAGGGAACAAAAGATGTGAAGGAAGGAGGATAGATCAGTGAAAGATAGGTAGAGAATAACTTGCGGATCAACCAAACCAACCAACCAAGCACAACGCCCTAAACAACCTCAACCAAACCAACCAACCAAGCACAACCCCCTAAACAACATCAACTAAACCAACCAACCAAGTGCAGCCCCCTAAACGACGTCAACAAACCCAACCAACCAAGCGCAGCCCCCTAAATGACATCAACCAACCCAACCAACCAAGCGCAGCCCCCTAAATGACATCAACCAACCCAACCAACCAAGCGCAGCCCCCTAAATGACATCAACCAACCCAACCAACCAAGCGCAGCCCCCTAAACAACATCAACCAAATCAACCAACCAAGCGCAGCCCCCTAAATGACATCAACCAAACCAACCAACCAAGCGCAGCCCCCTAAACATCAACAAACCCAACCAAGTGCAATCTCCTAAACGACATCAACCAAACCAACCAACCAAGCGCAGTCCCCTAAACGACATCAACAAACTTAACCAAGTGCAACCCCCTAAACATCAACCAACCAACCAACCAAGTGCAACCCCCTAAACAACATCAAACCAACCAACCAAGCACAACCCCCTAAACATCAACCAAACGCATTCTATTCTAACCCCCAAACAACATCAACAAACCCAACCAACCAAGCGCAACCCCCTAAACATCAACCAAGCCAACCAACCAAATGCAACCCCCTAAACTACATCAACAAAACCAATCAATCAAATGCAGTCCCCTGAACGACATCAACAAGACCTACCAACCAAATGCAACAACCTAAATGACATCAACAAACCCAACCAAACGCAACCTCTTAGACTACATCAACAAATCCAGCCAAACGCAACCCCCTAAACGACATCAACAAACTCAACCAAACGCAACCCCCTAAACGACATCAACCAAACGCAACCCCCTAAATGACATCAACCAAATGCAACCCCCTAAACGACATCAACAAAACTAGTCAATCAAATGCAATCCCCTGAACGACATCAACAAGACCAACCAACCAAATGCAACAACCTAAACGACATCAACAAACCCAACCAAACGCAACTTCTTAAACGACATCAACAAAACCAACCAAACGCAACCTCTTAAACGACATCAACAAACCCAGCCAAACGCAACCCCCTAAATGACATCAACAAACCCAACCAAACGCAACTCCCTAAACGACATCAACAAAACCAAACAAAAAACCTCCCCACTCCAGAAAACAAACACAAACAGCAAAAAAACCCCAACCAAACAAAACCTCCCAAACATCAACAAAACCAAACTAATGAAAATCCCAAACTAAACCAAAACAAAAAAAAACCAACCAAACAAAAAAAAACCCCACCCCATAAAACAAACACAAACAGCAGCAAAATCGAACTAAACAAAACCTCCCAAACAACGTCAACAAAACAAAATTAAAACAAAAAAACCTAAACCAAACAAAATTAAAAAAGGCAAACAAAAAAGCCCCCAAATATCCTATCAAATGAGAAGGCTAGACTAATTCATAGCAGAGTTTCAGACATGGGGGGGAGGGCAAAGTAAAAACAAAAGTCAAATCACAACAGTTACTTGCTAATAAACTGAGTAACCCAGCTAAAGGATTGTGAAAACGTAGCAGATGCCAGTAGGATTGAAATTAAAGCACATTCAACTCAGAATGCAAATAGTTCTGAGACCGTAAGGTTTCCCTAAAGCTCTGGCAAACATTTGGCTGGATTGATATTTTGGGCACTGATCTGCATAACATCTGATTGTGAGCTGAATATGAGCAATGCAGGAAGGCAGATTTTTTACTGAAGCAAAAAAGGCTGCTTATTGCCTTCTGTGAGGCTGAGATGAGTTATAAAAAGCCTTATGGCGCGTTTCCTCTGGTTCAGTCAGCGCAAGGAGACCCTGGCCCCCGCATTCTATCCTTGAGGCGTTTTTGCAGCACAGCACAGTGAGGGCTGTTCTCTAGCATCTTACTCTGCCAAACTCGCGCCTCAAAAGGACAGTGCCAAAGGCCCTGGGTGAGGCCAGTAGCTGATGTAAACCAGAATAATCCTAATTCCTGTCAGCCTTGAGATAATATGTGCTTTGGCAGAGTATTGGCTTCTGGGTTTGGAGCTGCCAGAGAAACAGTGTAAGATTTTGGTATCTTATTAATTTGGCTTTTCTTCTTTGATTGGGCTCCTCAATTCCAGAGAGATGTTGAGATACTGGAGCGTGTCCAGAGAAGGACGATGAAGCTGATGAGAGGCCTGGAACACAGCCTTGTGAGGAGAGGCTGAGGGAGCTGGGGGTGTTTGGCCTGGAGAAGAGGAGGCTCAGGGGTTAGCTCATTGCTGTCTACAACTACCTAGAGGGAGGCTGTAGCCAGGTGGGGTTGGTCTCTTCTCCCAGGCAACCAGCAACAGAATAAGGAGACACAGTCTCAAGTGGTGCCATGGGAGGTCTAGGCTGGATGTTAGGAGGAAGTTCTTCACAGAGAGAGTGATTGGCATTGGAATGCACTGCCCAGGAAGGTGGTGGAGTTGCTGTCCCTGGAGGTGTTGAAGAAAAGCCTGGATGAGGCACTTAGTGCTATGGTCTAGTTGACTGGGTAGGGCTGGGTGCTAGGTTGGACTGGATGATCTTGGAGGTCTCTTCCAACCTGGTTGATTCTATGATTTCATGTAGCACACCAATGAAAGACTGGAATGAGTCCAACACTTTCCAATTCTCCAAAATCTCCAATTTTTGGTAGTTGTAAATTAAATGGATTAAAAAGTTGTTGGGAGTCACGTTGTGAAACAGGTGTCTCTTCTGTTTGGGGGGCATCAGGACGTTTTAGTGCCTTGAGTGAAAGTGCATACTTCTTCCTGGCTCACAGTTCTTGAAACAGTATTCTACATAAATATCTGGGCATCAGACTCAATTCTGATTTCCCTAACATCACAGAGTTAGATTAGACTACAAGAAAATCACTTTTTGCCTCTTCAAATTTGGAATATAATAGTATAAATGACAAACATTATGGTGATAAAATACTGTAGTGCGCTGATATCAGCTAGACAACTGAATCTCTGTCTGTAGAAAATGACACTGGTAGGGCTTAGGAACTGATTCTTCCTCTTGTTGATTCTGAAAAATGTGCTGAATTTTCATAACAATATTTCATAGAGAAATGATCATTTTGATACTGTTAAAAATGGTTAACCTGTTTAAATCTTTGGGTTTAAAAGTGAAATCCCCAAAATTTCAGGTTAAAACAAAACAAAAACAAACCAGAATTTTATCAGCATTGTAGGGGGGCTACAGTTTGTGCAAGAATTAAAATGTCAGAAAATATCTCAAATGGCCCAAATATAAGTTGTTGAGACTTCTGTTAAAATGCTTGGCTTAAAAGCAGAGCCTGCACGCACTGCTAATTATCCATGTACCATGTCTAGTGCAATTTGTGTCAAAAGCCAGTGAAACAAAGCAACATTACAGTGTTAATGCTTAAGTACATAAGACTAAAGAAGCAGGGAGTTACATTCTCCCGTCTAAGGCAAGATGCTTTTTCTTAGTGCTGAAATCCGCTGACATGGAAATACAGAGAAGCTTTCATTGCAGCTAATGGCAGTGTACCTATCCTGTGAGTAATTACCAGTCCCCAGCCTTTGGTGCTTCTCTGCTCATGAGACTAATGTTTATTCAGAACAATAAATATAAGGTCTATGACACTTTTAAAGTAATGTTCAGATGTGTCTATGTAACCATGGATGAGTGGTGCTAGTAGTTTTATGCTTTAGTAAACATATTTGACTCTCTGAGTGCTCCAGGGACAGTAGTGGAGTGTGGCAGATGCTGGAGAAGCAGTAATGATTTGCAATTTTGGATGAACTTGTGGTAATAGAGAATGTAATGACAAGGTAGGGGGATCAGCTTTCATTGGCTTCATTTTCTGCTTTATACAGAATATTAATGATTCATTTAGCATTGATCTGTACAGATTCAGAGCGCAGAGTTGTATCTATAATCTAGGAGACTGGTTAATTTTTATATCCTCACGCTAAGTAAATCTTACTAGTGCACACAGCTGTCTCTGTGCAGTTAATGACCCTGAATGAATTCCATTATAATTCCTGGATGGAGTAAAGGTTTTTCATGGTGAGGAGCTGAAATCCTGCCCACCACCAGCCATCAGCCCAGGTGTAAAACTAGCAGTCTAGCCCCTAGGCTGAGTATCCTCTGCAAGGTGTTGAGCATTAGCTGCTACCAAATACTTCAAATGAGAATTTAATGCATTCCATCTTCCAGAGACAGGGCAAGCTTTTCCCTAGTCCTGTGCAAATCTCCTGCACGTGTTTGACTTCAGCTAGATAAGAATCCCTGTCAAATTCACCATCGTACACGTGGTGCTCAACTTGATTTTAAAACGTTTTCTTGACCTGTGTTTTCAGTTTTGGCCAAGTGAGAAAAGTAAGTTATTTCTCTTGGTATGGGATGGGGTTTGAAACTTTGTTCTTCCAACTTGCTGAAAGAAAAAGTGCTTTTGCTCAGAGTAATGACTTCAGGTGGTCTAAGCCCTAATGTGCCAAACATAGTGGGCTGGGGGAAATTAATTTTTCCTTGTTTCTGTTCACCTGCAACACAGAAAATATTTTTGCTGGGGGCTTCTTAATGCACTTTGGAGAAACGAGTCAACAAATTGTTCCTTTATTTGAGATTGTAGATACTTAACAATCAGACACAGAGAAGTAAGGAAATGAGTTTGGCTTTTGGGAAACAGGTTTCTAGTTGGTAAGCATAAACCTGGTACTGATAGAATGGAAGGGAAAAAAAATCTGTATTTAATCAATTTGATCAACTGTAACCTTTAGAAAATTGAGCTTTGCCTGCATAAGTCATGCATGCACCTGCTGTGAAAAAGGAGGAAATCTTCTGTATCTAGGAGACTACAGCCAGCTAATCAACTTTAACAGTATATTATTTTCCTGTTTTAAATTTTTTTTCCTATCTAAATCCTAGAGACTGACTAACAAGAACACAGAGTACCTGTGGTGCCTCTTGATTTACAAGTTTCTAGGTTAAGTCCCTGACTCAAATTTACCTTGTTCATAACTGCATGAGCAGTGTGAAATGTAGAGTAGCTATCAAAAAAAAAAAAAAAACAAAAGTGTAATAGAAGAAGTAGACAAAATTTTCACTTCAGTTATAGGATTAAAATAAATGTAGAAATGGTGAGTATCAAAAAAAAAAAAAAGAGAAAAGGAGAGATAAACTTATTTCCTTTGATATCACAAAAGAGTAGTTCTCTTCAGGTGCTAGAACTGTCCTTAGAGCCAGCTCTAGGTATCAGATTCATTCTGTCTAGCACCTGACTCTACAGCAGGAACTGCTGCTGTCAGTGGCACCATCTGTAGAGCAAGAAATTACACAGTGTGATCAAAGATGTGGAAACTGGCTCTCCATAACTTTAAAATGTTTTCCCATCTGGAGCCACTATCATAGCTGCTTTTGTGGAAGGCTGTGTCTAGTTTTTGTCTGGACTGGGGAATCTTCAAGCCTTGTGTTAGTGAAGATGAGCTGGCTTAGTAGTTCTGTAATAGCTATTGAAGCCATGCCTAGTGCATAAAACGCTGACTTAAGTCGAAGGCATCCTCTTACTATACCCAGAAACCATGGATTTCTAGAACAGGCTAAATAAGAAGCACAAAAGCAGATAGAGTTAATCCCTACTTCAATAAAATGGTGAAGTTAAATATCATCTCTCTTTTAGAATAATTTAAGTGGGAATGCATGCCAATCCTTAAATGAAACTGAGGACAACACAGGAAGAAGAGATTCAGGCAGTGACAGGACTAGGGGGAATGAAGCGAAGCTGGAGATGGCTAGGTTCAGACTGGAGGTGAGGAGGAAGCTGTTCAGCATGAGAATGGTGAGAGCCTGGAATGGGTTGCCCAGGGAAGTGGTTGAGGGCCCCATCTCTGGAGGTGTTTAAGGCCAGGCTGGATGAGGCTGTGGCCAGCTTGATGTAGGGTAGGGTGTCCCTGCCCATGGCAGGGAGATGTGAACTAGATGATCCTTGTGGTCCCTTCCAACCCTGACTGATTCTATGATTCTAAGTCTTCATCTAGATATTTTAAAAAAGGAAGATTTTATTTAGACAGTTTCAAGTTACACAGATAATTTGTCTAGAACAAATAACAATAGGTAAGCAACTTCAGGAAGCACAGCTAGGCTTGTTTTACCTTGGGATTACACAGAGAAGGGAAGGTAACTCTTGTAAGTTATTCTCCAGTGTGTAGCACTTGAGAATTTTCTTTCATCCTTTGGGCTGGTTTTGCTCACTGTGTAGACAGATCTTTCTCTCTCTTTTGTTCCTCATGGAACAGTCCCCAAGCAATTAAATGAAAGCTCTTTCATTTACTGTTCCTAATTCACAGGAGTATTGGTATTGGTATTTTTCATGTAATCTTTACATCCTCCAGTGGCTCGTGAATATATCCCGTAGTGCTTTATAAAAAGAAGCTTATGTGGTTTGTATCTAAGTAGGTAAATTGTTTGCTGACATAGAAAAGTGGAACTCTGATTCATCACTCCTTTAAGTTGACCTTTAGATTCTGTGCTTCAGTTATTGCCTCCATACACCTGCTTGAGAGGTTCCAGACCACACCAGATAGGCAAAAGAAGAGCAAACCAGATCTTTGTTTGACTCACATTTGCCACACTTTCTTTTGTAAGAGTCAGAGCCCAGACACTTTGTGTAAAGATATGCACTCATTCTTCTGCATTTTTCGTGTTGCTAGGACTGCAAAGGACATGTTAAATAACAGAGCTCTTCTGATGTTCCAGGAGCAAGTGCCAACAGTATCTTTAAAGAAAATCTAGCCTTCTGGGTTTTCAAAGAAAAAAGCTGTTCCAAATACACTTTCTCTGAGTATTTATTCAGAATGAAGCAATGCTTCCTTGGCTCCTCTCTTGGGGAATCCCTACGCAGTTTAAATCAGTGTGAGTCCTCAGAAGTTCAATATTAAAGCAAAATAGTATTAATTTGAGACAATTAATTATTCTTCTTAGAGACTTTTCTCTCTAAAAGGTCCCTCCAAAAATGCTTAGGAAGCATTTGGAGTTTGTATATGAAAGATGTGGATATAAATATTAGTATTATTGTATGGAGCAATTTGGGGGTTTGGTGGCAAGTGCTGCTGCTTCTCAGCCTTTTTTCACTCTGAGAATATATGCATTGGGAAGCTACCAAATGCTTGCATGCAGCAACTTTCTGGAGCTAATTTTCTAAATGCCTATATAGACACATTCTTGGTGTATTGTATATCTTTGATATCCTTGGATGAAGGTAACAAAAGTCTATGGGTAAGCAAGAAAGAAATGAGATCTCCTGACAGTTTGATCTACTTGCCACCAAAGTCAGGGGTTCACAGACTGTATGGAAAGGTAGGGCTGCTGTATCTGAAGATAATGTCTTTGCAGGGGGAATTTTTTTTAATGAAGTCTCACTGAACTGAATAATCTATGGAGCTCTTATTTTCACTTCAGTTATAACCTATAGTAGAGATTAATCAAGGATGGCATGCTGCCTCTTCCATTATGTCCATTCTGGGGATTCTTCATTTTCTTTTTAGACATAGTCACAATAAAGCAAAGCTATTTTCTAATGATTAAATTTAGTTAGTATTTGGAGTCAGTGAGTACATGGTACAGCAACATGTGATTGTTGTGCAACAGTTGGAACGTGTCTAGCAGTTGCTGTGCCTTCATTATGGCTGCCAGCAAAATGACTCTTAGCAAAACAAGCTCACAGCACCTGTGTTGTGATGTTGGGAAAGAGTAACTTGTGGTTAATTAGAGCTTTCTTAGCTCTCTGTCAGAATATTTCTGCATTAAAACTCTGCTTTTCATAAACCTAGCATTTTTAATATGATAATTCTGTTCTTGCACTTCGATTTTTTTTTTTTTTTTGCTGCAAATGTGCAAGGTTCTGGGAGCTGAGCAAAGGACCACCTAGACCCTCCACCCCCTTCATTGGAAGCCCTGGCCCCAGTTAGTGTGATTATAGCCCCCCTGCCATTCAGTTGGGTGATGTGGTGGAATCACCTGTTTATTCAACAATCCAATGTTACTTAGATTTAAATGCCAATATTCTGGAGTTTTCCATGATATTTCATTAGTTTCAGAATTTTGACCTTGCTGTTTTCCTCTGTTTTCAAATTAAGAGCACAAGTTATAGTTCCCACTAAATATAAACCAGATCAGCTACAGATGTGGTGGTATTGTTTTCTATATTCTGATGAGAGAAGTGAGATGTTTGCCATTCACTAATTACAGCTTTTTCATTCATAGAATCATAGAATCATAGAATGGTTTAGGTTGGAAGGGACCTCAAGGATCATCCAGCTCCAACCCCCTGCCACAGGCAGGGACACCTCCCACTAGAGCAGCTCGCCCAAGGCCTCATCCAGCCTGACCTTAAACACCTCCAGGGAGGAAGCATCCACAACCTCCCTGGGCAACCCGTTCCAGTGCCTTACCACCCTCACTGTAAAGAACTTCCTCCTAACATCCAGTCTAAATCTCCCCTCTTCCAGCTTAAACCCATTCCCCCTCGTCCTAACATTACTAGACCGTGTAAATAGTCCCTCCCCAGCTTTCCTGTAGGCTCCCTTCAAATACTGGAAGGCCACTATAAGGTCTCCTCGAAGCCTTCTCCTCTCCAGGCTGAAGAGCCCCAACTCTCTCAGCCTGTCCTCATAGCAGAGGTGCTCCAGCCCTCTGATCATCTTCGTGGCTCTCCTTTGGACCCGCTCATGCATTATTGCCGTCTTTGCTTGGCATTGCACTAAAGAATGTCTTATTGCTGATCAGATGTCTCATTTAAAAAAAAATCATTAAACAAACTATAAAACAGTGAAGGTCTCTTGAGCCCAAAGCCCAACTTCAGAAATAAGTTTTATTGAATTAGAAAAGCTGAGTACTTTTCATAGAATCATAAAATCAACCAGTTGGAAGAGACCTCCAATATCATCCAGTCCAGTCTACCACTCAGCCCTATCCAATCAACTAGACCATGGTACTAAGTGCCTCATCCAGGCTTTTCTTGAACACCTCCAGGGACGGTGACTCCACCACCTCCCTGGGCAGCCCATTCCAATGTCAATCACTCTCTCTGTGGCAAGAACTTCCTCCTAACATCCAACCTACACCTCCCCCAGCACAACTTGAGACTGTGTCCCCTTGTTCTGTTGCTGGTTGCCTGGGAGCAGAGACCAACCCCCACCTGGCTACAACCTCCCTTCAGGTAGTTGTAGACAGCAATGAGGTCTGCCCTGAGCCTCCTCTTCTCCAGGCTGCACACCCCCAGCTCCCTCAGCCTCTCCTCACAGGGCTATGCTCCAGGCTCCTCACCAGCTTTGTCACCCTCCTTTGGACACCTTCCAGTATCTCAACATCTCTCTTGAATTGAGGAGCCCAGAACTGGACACGGTACTCAAGGTGTGGCTTGACCAGTGCTGAGTACAGGGGCAGGATAACCTCCTTCGTCCTCTTAGCCACATTATTCCTGATGCAGGCCAGGATGCCACTGGCTCTCTTGGCCACCTGGGCACACTGCTGGCTCACGTTCAGCCTACTATCTACCAGTACCCCCAGGTCCCTTTCTTGCTGAAAAGGTGGAAAAATTCTTAAACCCTTACTAGACTTAGTTATAAAAAGATACATTTATTTTTCCTCATTCAGCTGCCCTGTAAGAGTTTATTGGTGGTCGGTATGATGGCTGTGAGGAATGGTAGCATGATAAAATTCACAGGATTGGTTTGAAGAAATTTTTAGGCCACACATGGTATTGCAGAAATGATAGAATGCAAAGCAGACAAAACAAGTTAAAGCATCAGCTAGTGGATGACTGCATACAACATCTGTATACGTTTTAGATGTCATTTTGGGTACAGAGCAATTTGTGGAACAAGTAGATCAAAGCATTTGCAGCAGCGTTTTTTTTTCTGAAAAGACAATTCACTGGAAGAATTTGACAGTGTTTTACAGTGTCATTTTTAATGCCTGGAGAGGAGAAGGCTTCGAGGAGACCTTATAGTGGCCTTCCAGTATTTGAAGGGAGCCTACAGGAAAGCTGGGGAGGGACTATTTACACGGTCTAGTAATGTTAGGACGAGGGGGAATGGGTTTAAGCTGGAGGAGGGGAGATTTAGACTGGATGTTAGGAGGAAGTTCTTTACAGTGAGGGTGGTAAGGCACTGGAAGGGGTTGCCCAGGGAGGTTGTGGATGCTTCCTCCCTGGAGGTGTTTAAGGTCAGGCTGGATGAGGCCTTGGGCGAGCTGCTCTAGTGGGAGGTGTCCCTGCCTGTGGCGGGGGGTTGGAGCTGGATGATCCTTGAGGTCCCTTCAACCTAAACCATTCTATGATTCTATGATGTTTTAGCCACGTCAGTCTGTGCTTCACTTCTGAACAGATTATTAATTTAGAAAAATTATTGCATGCAATGAGTCAGCTTCATTGGAAATGAGAAAAAAAAGATTATTTGGATTCTATTTTTAAAGGATTTTTGTTTCTCAGCATGGACTTTTTAAATTCTTGTTTTCACTCTCTACACTGATTTAGTTGTGGCTGTTAACGAGGCAGGAATTGTAAAATATGTAGTCAGTTTTTATTTCAGGAAAGTCCTGCCTACAACTATATACAAACTAGTTAAATTTGGGTTTTAATTTGCTTTTGTATTCCTTGGTGCCTTTCTTTTTTGTGCCAATGTAACTTGTTGATTTGTGATATTTGGGGCAAATTTAGCTACAGAAACCAGAATACATTTCATTGGAGTTTTAACTATTTGTGTGATGTTAAGATGAGGCTTCCACTCAGATCAATCTTTCTATGGACCAAATAAACCACTGTTAGGAAGGAATACATATTGAGTGATGTCCTCCCTGCTAGAATGCATAGAATCAGCCAGGTTGGAAGAGACCTCCAAGATCATCCAGTCCAACCTTTCACTCAGCCCTAGCCGATCAATCAGACCATGGCATTAAGTGCCTCATCCAGGCTTTTCTTCAACACCTCCAGGGATGGTGACTCCACCACCTCCCTGGGCAGCCCATTCCAATGCCAATCACTCTCTCTGCCAACAACTTCCTCCTGACATCCAGCCTAGACCTCCCATGGCACAACTTGAGGCTGTGTCCCCTTGTTCTGTTGCTGGTTGCCTGGCAGAAGAGACCAA